>SSNP01000024.1:4445222-4544638 GCA_006937955.1 Pachypanchax playfairii | reverse complement strand
GGGGGGGGGGGGGGGGGGGGGGGGGGGGGTTCTGCCTTGAGCACCAAAATACTGAAAAACAAAAATAAGACATACACACACAGAAGTAAGCATGCAAACACACTCAACATAGCGAGAGTGAACGTATCTCAGCAGATTTCCCTCAGTAGGCTGATGTTAGTAAATATTCATAGGTGCGATCCCTGGACTCATCCTCGCTCCCGGAAAGATGGAGAAAAGTGTGAGACATTAGGACGGAGATAATATGTGGTAATGAATACTGAAGAGTTTGTTGAACACGAGAGGAGATGCAGGAGCAGTGAGACAGAAGGGTGAAGGATTACAGAGGAAAAACAAAGAACTATTGGTCTTATGATTAAGAAGTATTAAGAACCAGAGTGAACATCAACGTGATTTATCGTAGACTCTTTTGACACAAACTAGCATAAAATATTATGCTTGGTGACTCCATGTTGAATTATGTTAAAAGAGTTGAATTTATTGCTTAAATAATAATATTTAAAACCGTTCACTTGACAAAGGCTGCAGTTGTTAATGGTTTGGAAATTTTACTTGCAGATCTTTTAAAAACATATCTAAAATCACCTGCAGCAACCCCCCGGGGCAATATGAGCTTTTTCCATTCGATCACACTAAAAATAAATAAGTAAATAAAAATCAAAACCTCAGTGAGTCATAACCACACAGATGAATGCGAGTCCTCAAGACGCAGCACACACGTGTATACTCATGAGGATGTGTCATTTATCAGAGGAGGTGCAGGGTGTTTAATGATTTAAAGCAGGACTTCATTAGTTCATAACTCAAAGTCAGGATATCTTTCCCTGAAGGCACACCAGCTTTTTTTTTTGGTGGCTGGTTTGTAAATGTGGGGATTTACTGATGAGTGGAGAAGACCACGTTCACTCTTCTGAGCTATAGACTGTATATATTTTTTCTTTAGCTTTTAGCTTTAGCTTCTGGAAAAGATATTGTTTTACCCTGTGAGGTTGGAAAAAAAGCTGCTGATCTCCTGAAACTCCTTCCTGCTTTCAGGATTCAATATCCCTGTGTTGTACAGACTGCATGTATACCTCCTATAAAATCCCTCCTGAATCAGAGAAAAAGTTCAATGTAGACGAGATTGGAAACTTACAATAAATCAGGCTTTACTCTAACAACTCTATTTGTAGCCAATTGAATTTTTTTAAGGATTCAGAGCAAGTGATTCCATTTATTCATTGTGGGAGGAATGATGCATGTTAGTAAATAACTAGCTTTCCAAAGTTGCAAAAAAAATGAATAATTCAACAGTTCTGTTCTTGGACTCCAATCCAGATATGATACACTAGATTAATATGCAGAAACCAAGGCTCAGAATTACTTTGGGAACTTTTTCAGTAATAATATACAAAAACAGTCTGAGGAGAGCCTGAGGAGCAGGAGTTACATACACAAATATGACACAATGTTTTAAAAAGAAGACAAATGCACAGAATGGAGCACGCACACTTGTTTGAACATGCTGTCAACACCCCCGCTGAAGACGAAGCCCTGATGAGGAGTTGATTAATATTTCTTTCTTTTTTATCCTCTCATGGGCTCATTTTCACCTGCTTGCCAAGGGTTATATAGACAACACTTGGCCGCATGGACACATTATCCTTCCTGGAGTTCATCATCCATTCATTTTCTATAAGATTCATCCATAACTGCTTACAAATCAAAGTTTGCTCTATCATAGTGCAGCAGAGGTTATGTAAGAAAGTGGATAGGACATAGGCAATCATATTTATATGATGTAAACAAAACACCATGACTCCATATGAGAAAAGCTGCAATATGAAATAAAACCCAAGCAGGAGAAGATGCAGTTTTCTGCAGGGGAACTACTTTTGCTCTGAGCTATTTTCATCCCTACAGATGTTGTTTTTCTCTTTTCTTTTCTTTTTTTTTTTTTATAAAATACAACTGTTTAGATTTAGTGTTCTGTGTCAAAGACCATTGCCATCTTATATCCCAACCTTTAAATGTGTCTGCACCATTTTCGGGGTAAGAAAAGAGTTTTAGTGAAAATATATTGATCTTTCCTTTTCTTGCTACTGGAGTTTAAACGTGTTTCACATGACAGCTTTTATGCTCTGGTCCTGCTGTCAATGAATGTTCATGTAAAATGAAAAAGCCATCAATCACCAGGTACAAAACATATATATTGCTAAAGCAACTCACAATCTTTCAAGGACTCAGCTTAACCAATCAGATCACTCGTCTTCATTCATTGTTAGTGTCACATCATAATTCTCCTTTGAGTGGTAAAAATCATAAAAACTAAAATGCTGCCACTTCAAACAGAATGACGACCTCACAACATGATAGAGAATCAGCCAGGATGTAGAGGGCTTTCGCAGGGTCTTGACAAAGTCCTCACAAATGTATTAAGAACCCAGTGGGTCCCTCACATGTGGTTCCCACCATGAACAAGGATCAATGACGTGGTTGCACTAACTGGAGTTTTCCATATCTCTGTGTATCCCTGTGTCCAGTTGGTGCTACACAGAGATCTGGAACTGCTCCGTCTGAAAAAGGGAGGGACATCTGGTATGATATTTTGAGCTGATTGGAGGATGCGCCACCAAGTGTCCGCCTACCACGATTTGTCTTTAGTCTTTTGTCTCACAGTAAATCAAACTCTTGCCAAATCCAGTCGAGAGAAAAGCACACAAATTTTTACCATCAAGAAATGCACAAAGTGCTTTTCTTTGTTCATTTTTCAATGAATTAATCATCTCTAGTTCTACTAAAAAAAAATCCAATAGCCACTTATATGAGTGCGTACACCGGCTGCGGTCATGTTTGTTTTGCTTTGCTTGGGCACTTGCTGCCAATCATACCTGAACACCCGCCTCAAAACACAATGCTAACCCATGTTTGGTCTGAACCACCAGTGGAGTTGAGTCTAACAGTTTAGTTGGAGCGGTACAAGATGGATTTTCGTGGGTTTGGAAAAATCCAAATCTTGCGAGAATCCGTATTGCAGCACAAGGTTACCCATGCACAGCAATGTGGTGGCTTGGTTTTGTAAAATTTGAAGCAGGATTGGTCACGCTGGTGTCATGCATCAGATATGACCTTGTTGTGAACTGCAGTGAAGGTCATAGGAACGATACAGTGCACATGATACCTGTTTCATACATAGATGTTTTAGCCTGTATGAATCGTGACGGGTCAGAGTTTGATGTGATGGTGGTTGGATCTTTGTGGAAACTTGTAGCTGACATGGTGAGGGGACATTAGTGGGTCTTAAAAATGCAGAGAACAACAGGGAAAACCTTTGGGGTGAGAACTCAGAGCAGCAGTGTAATGTTTGCCTTGAAGAAAGTTTTCTAACATCCATTCTTGTGCTAACAGACGCTGTAGGTTTTGGATATTGTAGCAGACCTTGGGCTTGTCTAAAAGGTGTTTTACCAATAACATTTCAGTACAAGTTTTCTTGGTCAGTAACGATTGATGCTTCTTCTGCAAGCCAAGAAATTCTGCTCCGTTGCTAAAAATAATTGCAGGAAGGTGCCGGACATTTTATTAGGACAATTACCACAAACCCCTAGAGTGCTGTAACCGCTACATGAATTAAACAAGAACCCTTTTTAGCGATGAATATACTTTTTAATCTCTCAGTCTCTTGAATATGTGAATCAATTTGATGATTTTTTTTTTCACTTTTCTCACCTTTTTCTTTAGTATAATCCCCAGCTGCAGCACTAATATCATTAGCAGAGCATGTCCAATCCCCTTATGGAGGCTCAACAGGCAGCGCAGAGCTCAGACCCACCCTGAGATCCAGAGTCTGAGACACTACCCATACTGCCTCGGGGGAATTGAGGCATGCTAATCAGCTGATTTCTGATTTGAGTGAACCAAAACAGATTCAATTAGCCATGTGAGGTGTTTTTTCGTATAAAACAGAAATGAAGGCGTAATCACAGATGAGCTGCAGAAAGTGACAGAAGGTGGCTATAAAACTAGTTAAAAAAACTTAACCTGTTTTGAGCAGTGAGATTTGTGAAAAATCTAAAATATTTCATTACTTAACTGCACAACTGTGATGTGGAGGCCAATCAATGGCTGAACCTGCAGGAGAAATCAAATTCTTGCCAAAACCAGAAAGAAGGAAAGTCTTTTTATTTATTTATTTTTTCGGAAAGAAAGGAAAATAAAAAGGCTTGTTACCGAGGTATTATCATGTGTTATTGATCAACATGCGATCACATAATATTTCAGATTTAATTCCACGCAGCCTTCCTTTTGCTGCATGGTCTTTAAATTATTCATGTACACACAGAACATATATACTTTGATTGTTTGCCTGTGTAAAAGTATTTGCAGTACACATGTATATATGCAGCACGTGCTCTAACCTTTGGAGAGAAAAGAAAGACAGACAAAAAAACAATTTAAGGCTGCATCGTCTGGCTTCTCAAAAAAAAGGTCCATTAGCTTCACAAGACAAACAAATGTCCCCAAACACAGCCTTCTAAGGCAGACCAGCAGAAGACTTGTCTGCCTTTGTCCCTCTCGATAGACGAGAGCCTGCCAAGCTCTCTGCTTCTTGACTACATCTCTCAGTCATTACGAATTGCTCACAGTTAGTCACTGAGTAGAAACCAGGCTGCAGTCTGCCACAGCACCGGCTTACGAGTAATCATTCCACCATGCAGAGTCAATAAGATTTCTTTTTCTGTGTGCAAGGGAGAGAAAGAGAAAATGATGTAGACACAAGAGGGAAACTACAAACGAGTGAAGAAGATAGGAAGAGGAGAAAAAAAACAGTGATATTTGTGTGACGGGCAGTGAGCTAATGAGTCTAGATGAAAGCTGACTGTCGAGGCTAACTCAATTCTTTGCTCTGCTGGTCACACTTCTTAGCTTAATGATGTTTGCTCCAGACTACTGATGCAAGAGTTGATGCTGGATTGTCTTCTTTTAGTCATATGTGTTTTCCTGTGTACCGTGACCCCAGTTTGCTGCTTGCATGTGTAAGAGTGTTGAACTTGGCTGCAGGAGCTCACAGGATGACATCACACGCAGACATTTGTTTAAGACATGTTTACAGTGCTCAAACCGCCGGCATGCCTCTATCCCCTGCTCGTGTAAACACAGGACTTGGCTGACCATGTGCATGCTCGTACGTGTGCTCAATGTTTACACAGGACAGATAAAGAAATCTGACCAGAGCAAGGCTGCGATGTGTGGGGTGGAGGTTAAATACAAACCAGGAGCAAAGCAAGAAGAAGGGTGAGGATGTTCCAGGGAGATCTGTGTGAAGGTGAAACGGGTTCGTGTGTGTGCACACAGGTGAAGAGGAGACACGACTCCTGCTCAGGAAAACTGGGAAAAAATGTTTGTAGAGTCAGGAAACTAACGGAAAGGAGAGTTGGATCACAGTCAAACCAAAGATGGAAAGAAAAACAAGAACAGAAGAAAACAATGTAGGAAAATCTAACAAGTTCAAATTTTTATTCCATAAAAATATCTATTCCACTCGAGATATCTGGAGAGATAGTCGTAGAATCTGATTTCTGTTTTATCGAGATAATGGGAGGGAATTTTCCAAACAGAATAGTTCAGCACTGGCGTTTTTGTCCACTGTGTCCCACAACCCGTCCTCTTTAAATCGTCTCTTTCTTACAGAGAGCAGAGGAGATGAAGTCTTCAAACAGACGTTTGATTGTGGTCCACATGCTTCCTGAAAGCCTCAAGCTGGTTTTGATGTTCATTAGATGTCTTACTTTGAGGTCAGAATGCAGTGGAGGTTTTCTGATGGTGTTTCTATTAAAATTCTAATGGGGCATATGGTGTCACAGTGAATTCATACACCACCACATTAATCTTCTGAGAAAGGTCTCATGAAGCCAAATATGGATTAAAAGTTTTTTCTCACACAAGTGAACAAGTCGCAAACAAACTAATTGTGATCATTTACCCCCATAATAAAACTCTGCTAAGTGTCTTCTGCTCACTTCGGTATCCAAAGTTAATAAAATTAGCACTATGGAGCAAAATCCTTATACTGATTATAGATTTATTCAGAAATCCAAAAAGGTACAGAAAGGGTAGGAAGTGCATGATTGTTGCAGAGAAACAACTGAGAATAGACTGTAAGGAAACTCGAAGATTTCATGAGACGCAGGCTCACAGAGCACCACATCTGCACAGAAACACACATACACTGACCTATTTATTTATTTACTTTGAAAAAAAAAAATCATCATTTATGTTATTTGAAGGATGATATTGTCAGAAAGTTTTATCCATCATTCAATTATATTTGTTTCTTTAGAAATTACATTTAAAAAAATAAAAACATTTCACTGTAATTTAGATATTTCACTCTATTGTCCATAGCAATACATAAAAATGAGTCCGTCCACTTATTACTTCTAGGATTGACGATTGCAGTTCTCCATCAGCAGGATGTTCAAACAGCTCTGTCAAAAGCCTCCAGCTGATCCGAAATTGCTACTGCCAGAATTCTGATGAGAGTTAGAAGGAGAGATCACATTTTTCCAATTTCAACATCATTTCATTTGCATCTTGTAAAATACAGTTACAATTTTTACTTCTCCCATAAAGTTCTACACAACCACGCTCCAGATATGAGGGATATTATCTTCTTAACAGAGCACTTTGCTTTCAGGCTGCTTGTGGTTCCTTGAGTTTCTAAAATTTGAATGGGAGGCAGAACTTTCAGTTATCAGGCTTCTCTTTTCTAAAACCATCCAGACACCCCGTGAACTTTTAAGACCAAGGTTAAAACTTTCATTTTTTTTTTGTTCAGTCACATATCAATAGGGTTATCCTTTGCTATCCATTTATTTATGCTTGTATTTATTTATGTTGCTGCCATTAACTTTGATTGTGTTTCTCCTTCCCAAGAGATAATAACGTGACCGATCGTTGTGTGTTTGTCTGTGTCTCGTTCCAGACCTCTCAGATCCCAGTCAGCTGAGGCAGAAGGTCGCTCATCTTCCACTGAAAATAGAGTCGTTCCTTTCCACTCTCGCCTCGTGCTGCTCAGCGTGGGGGATTATATTTAATTGATAATTCAGTCCAATCAGCTGTTTTTTTTTTCAGATATGATATTTTTACTAATTCTCATTTAATAACGTACAGAATCTTACAGCTATTTCCAATGGGTTGAAATGTGATTTGGATTTTTTTGTTTCTTTACAGTGCTTTAAAATGACTTTTATTATGAACTGCTGCTCTATAAATAAAACTGATTTGAACCTTAAGGTCACAGTGCACAAAAATAAAAGAAAGTTTTACCAAAGTTATTCCTAATTTGTCTTCTAACAGATATTCAGAGTTGGGACATCAGAGAGTGAGACCTTCACCCTCAGGGCCGGCACTGAGCTGCATGGTGCCCTAGGCAAAAAATTATTTTGACGCCCCCTATTGCCCAGAAAAGAAACAACGTAACTCAATAACTGGATTACATTGCAAAAATTCTTATTCATACTAAAATGAACAGTAGAGATGATAGATATTTATTTATTACTTATTTTGCTCTTTACATGAAATGAATGGTGTGTCCAACAGTTTGTCCAAAAAAAAAAGAAGAATTTGGCGCCCCCTCCAGCAGAGGGCGCCCTAGGCAATTGCCTAGTCTGCCTATGCCCAGAACCGGCCCTGTTCACCCTGTACACATGCTGACAGATCTGATGCATATGGGAAGAAATGGCGATGAGGGACTGTATGCCTTATTTAAACCTTTTATTTGCTGTAGCAGTGCCCAAAGTTGAGACATTACTATCACAAGACTTGTAAAAACCACCTGGTGAGTGAAAGGAAGATAGAAAACACTAAGATACAACAGATGCGGTGAACATAGTGAGTGTGAACATTAACTCCTCGCTCTGTTCCTCTTAAAGATTCTGGTTAAACAAACTTGATTTCCTACTTGTGCATAAAACAAACACTGAACATTCAGTGGTTGCAATTTTCTTATGAAAATATCTTATTTCCTGTATTTATTTTTATAAAAACTCAAGCAGAGCCAGACAAATTCCTGTGGGTGTGCTATTTTAGAGAGCTGTTAATCATTTTAACAATGGCTGGCAAAGTGAGTACCAAGAAGTCAAAGCCCCCACGGAGGTACATCATCCTTCTCCACTCTGACGTAGAGACTTGTTACACCAAATGAAACATCAGAGGAAACTTTTTGTCTACTTAGTTTGTTCTATATTTAAATCGAATGTTTGAGTTTATTGTTTATCTTTGCCCACAGCTGGAAAACAAATGGCAGACATTAATGTTTTGTCAGTGCGGATGTGTTTAGTTGTCTGTAAGTGTTAGCAAAATATCTCCTGGGATGGATTTTAATGTAAATCTAAAAAGGTCTTGAACAGATGGACATCTTCAAATTATTAATTTTCGGAGTCAACCCAATTCATCATGGCTGCCACTGCATATAAATATCAGCATAAATGATTGTAACTCGGTCAATTTTTTGACAGATTAACTTTAGGAGTCATTCTAATTCAAGATGGCTGCCATAGCCAAATAAACAGTGGCTGTAACTCTCATTTGTCCATTTTCAGATATTGAATAATCTTTGAATGTGCTATAAGTTGAGAGTCAATCAGAACACTTCCAAGATCTTGCTTTATTGCATTGTGTATAACATTAGAATCAAGATTTTACCAAAATAAGTCTGACTCCACCATTGGCTTGAAACCCTGGCATTATGTTAAAGAGACCCTTCCACTAAAAACGTTTTTTCTGAGGTTTCTGTTGAATATTTTAGCTCCACATGTGTTCTTACCTTCATAGTGGGTGAAAACAGGTCAACAACTTCTCTTTCAGTTTGAATCTCTCAAACTACGCAGGTGGCGATAAAACCCGAGTTCTCTCGAGTCCCAACGGCCTGTATCTGTTTCGTCACAACTCCTTTGTTCGTTAGTTTTTGGCAGCTCCCGCAGTTGAAACCACGCCTAGCATGCTGCTGGCTAAAAGCTGTAACATAAGACGTAGCAAACAGAAAGACACGACGTCTGACGTTGCCATGCACAGCGGGACAGTGAACTCTCATAGGCTAGTTTGTTAGCCAATCAGAGTCCAGCAAATTCGAATAATGAATATGAACGAGCTGCTGCTCGAGGCCTGACGGAAGGAGCCAGAACCACCCGAATTTTGATGCAGACACATTGAAAGGTCTGTTAATCAGTGTTTCCTGATGTTTTTTATATATAAAATGTTTCATATTACTGGTTAATACTTAAGAAATAACCACAAAGTCCTGAAATTTGTATGAAATTGCCTCTTTAAAGAGTAGATTTCCCGCTCCACAGTTTGACAGCATTTATGAGGCTGCTGGTGTGACGAGCCATTGGTCCGAACAGTGTAACTGACAAAACCATACACATGTTTCCCTGAGACTATAACAGCAAGGAGCACAACAAAGACCACTAAAGAGGAAGGAGGAATCCAAACAGACAGAAAGGTGAAAAAAGAAGCTGATTGGAAGCAGAAAGCAGTTTAAAGAACAGCTGATGTTGATGCTGCAGAGTGAAGCTTCCTGCCGTCAGCCCTCACTTAACTGTTACCTGACAGAGCTGCCAGTTCAGACCTGCAGCAGAGGAGTGACAGAAAAGCTGATGTGCTTTTACAGTACGTCTGAAATATAAAGGCTACTTTGACTTTTGCTCTTTAAGATGATGTTTTACCATCACCAGCTCCAACCGTCTCCAAAAATCTCTGCTACAGATTAACAATGTGCTTTCCATAATATAACCTGTTTCACAGCTCCCAGGTTCCCATCAGCAGAACCATGATGTCATCAAGTTGAGACACAGAACAAGAGAGCTATTATTTTCCTGTGTGCTGCAGTAATGCCCTCATCCGTAAAACCTGGTGATGCTAGTAATGAAACAAGAGGAGCCTTAGTAAAAACCCGAGGTGTGTGTGCAGTGTGTGACTACTTGTGAATGTGCTTGGAGATCAACTCCTGCAGAGGTAACCATACAACTGCCACGTGCCACATGTTCTCAGATCATGAACAAGTAAATTGTACCCAGATGTTGGTGTGTAGGGTGTGAAATGGGAAACAAAATCTGCACAGGTTCATTCAAGCTACTGTTTGGGGTAAAATAAAGGCAGACAGCTGCTTACTGCATCTCTGACAAGAAGTATTATCCAGTATCTGAAAATCTGCCACAAACATGGCAGGGCAGTATTGAAAGCAGAGAGTTTGTCTAAGCTTAGTGCACAGCTTGACATTAGTTGTGCTCGAATGACCCTGAGAGCTGGCTATAAGAGGCTGAAGTGAAAACATGGCCAGGGTTCAAGATTATCCCCCGCTGAGGCTGCGAAGTCTTAGCTCTGCAGCGTGTCCAGTGACTCGCTGACGTTTAGCTGACCCGACGATGGTTTTGAATTTATTTGTCTCTCCAGACAGCAGAGGCAATCATATCTGTAATGCTGAGATAGCCTGACACAGCATACACCAGTGTTTGTAAAACAAGCCTCAGCCTGAAGCAGGAAAAAAAAATCTATTGTAGCGCAAAGAATACAGAAAGAGATAAGCAGAAGGCAGGTTCACTCTCAGGGGCGTTGCAAGTCCCAGACCCCCCAGGATGCTCAGTACAGGGTAACATGATGGTCCGGGGTATATGATTACAGTTACAAACCAGAGTCACTTCTAACTTCTCACATGTGGATGTTTGGTGTGAATTCCTTAGTGTTGCATTTCAGCACACGAGGTACTCTGTTAGTTTCAGTTTTTAACCACTGGTAATTCAATAAACTTAAACAGAAGTCCCCAAACGTCTGCAAAGAGACCATGTGACTGTGAGCATCAGTCAGGATTTTCTTTCTTTCAACCTGTTTTGGTTTGGACCTGTTTAAAAGTGGTGGCACATCACCAAATGGAAACTAAACAAGCGAAAATATATATTTACATTTTTTGAAAATGATAAAATACTGTATGTGTTGAGACATTTCAGCTCTGGGATGACGAAATGCTGTATCAACAAAATCAATGTGCATGGAAGAGTTTAGATTGTGTGATTGTACACAGGTGTAGTAATAAGTATTTTGACTACTGTAACTCATATCCACAAATACTTACAGGCTTTAATCTTTACTACTTCTAAGACAAAACATCTATGGCATTTTACCAGTCTCAATTATAAAAAGAAAAACTTTTTTTTACTGTGACAAGTGGATTCTTTTAAGAAAGTATAACTCAATTTTGGTCCAAAATCAAAGAGAACAAATGTGTCATCTGCCCCTTGTTATTGCTGTTACGGCGTCGTAGAGGCAACCTGATATCAAAGTGTTTCGGGCTCGTAAGTGCATCTATGACTGGTACAAGTCAAATGAAAACTTAGTCCGAATTCAAAGATGTGTAACCGGGCCATTATCAATCTGATTTTTATAAAAAAAAATCTGCCAGAATTTGACAATTAAAAGAAAGTATAAGGAGAACACAAAAAGCTCCTCACTTCCTGTGTGAATGTGGCAACCTACACTAAAAACATCATTCAGACCCTCTTCTCTGTGTCATATGACAAGCAACCAGTTTCAAATGTAAAAGCTAATCTTATTTAGTGAATTTTAACAGCAAAAGATCAAGTTTAATCTGGATCGAATGATCAATTTCTTTTGAGGTAAAAAAGCTTGAATTTCTCTTTAAAAAGTAGATTGTTTGACCGACATTAAAACATCCATAAACCCAAACTGCGTCTCTTTGTGATCCAATTAACTCGCCATCAGATGTGAAGCATGTTGATAATTAGTGCAGTGCTGTAGTGATAAAGCTCTAAGTGTGTCACCTTCCAGAAGTAGGACATCAGTAAAAGTTACAAGGGCTAATGGGAACACTCACTCGCTCACATTGAACAGGCGCACTCACACCGCATGAGTTAACAGGAAACTCTGGATGAAAGGGTTATCAAGCTAAAATACTAAATCATTTTTTCATATATTACATGTTTTTTTTTCAGTCAATCAGGGTTTTTTTTTTAATTTTTACCAAGTGTGGTTGTGTATCAGGTTTTAGTTGTGACTGTTTGTTTATTTCAGAGGGAGAAGTTTAGCAACAACCCTGTACTTCATTTCATAATCATACTTTATTTCTCTTCCTCATTTCATTTTTTCAGGTAACGAGAACTTTTCAACACTAACACTATGGATTGTATGGATAGATTTCATCCCGTCCTTTGGTCACAATTCTCTTTTGTTTAAATTTTATTTTATAAAACTAAATTGTTGAATTGTAGACAAATATCCTCAGGTTCCTTGATCATACCGCCATCTGCTGGATAAAAATCAAATCACATACGTAATCAAAATGGACGTGGATGGAGGTAGGATCTTCATACAAAAATATCCATGCAACATTCTCATGATAGAGAAACTTTGTGATGGAAAAAAATACAATTTGCATGACTTATACATACAGAAAAGTTATGTGGACTCTTATTATTAATGGACATGACAGTACCTCTATAATTAAATTAAATTAAATTAAATTAAATTAAATTAAATTAAATTAAATTAAATTAAATTAAATTAAATTAAATTAAATGTTTATTATTGTGCACATACACATAGTAGTTTGGCTTTACCCAGATCAGAAACCAGAGGGTGCCCTTGTTCTGCACAGAATGCTCAATGATGGAACGTCCCATTTATATTATATTAGTTAATTTAAGGAAAGAAAAGTGTTTTATGTTGTTATCATCCTATTCATGCAGAAGCATCTTTCGCAGGGGAGTTTTATAATTTGGATAACTGTCCAAGTCGAGGACTCATCCCTTAAAAACAAAAACAAAACCCTAGCCTAAATAAATTTGCCCCACTGCTGACTTTCACTTGCACAAATCTGAACACGACAAGAAGAATGCCACAAGATTACTCTTGATCCCTTAGAAACAAAACTAAACAAACTACTAACAGTGTCAGATGAATAAAAAAAACTTGGTCTCACATGTCTCTCAGCTGTAGATCATGTGCTTTTTGAAGGCTAACAAACATTGTAGTCTTTGTTGCCAAAATACCCTCAGAGCTTCCCATCAGGATCAACACAACTGAGATCACAATGTGATACGCAGTTCCAGTAAAAGTATTTGACAACATAGATTTTAATGCAACAACACTTTGCAAATGGAATAAATTCAAGTCACGGTGTACATTTCATAACACGGAGTGAACTCAGCCAACAGCTGTAAAAGACTGCAAGTAAAGTCATGCCGTCTTTAAAAAAAAACATTTAATGTATAAAGTTCGTTTTAAAATACTAAATTCGAGTTTTAGTTTTACAATCACTGAAGTGAACGTTCAGGTTTGAGGTCCAGCTTCAATATTTCTCTTCTGCACATGAAGAAAAGAGAAGAAAGAGAACTGCATCATCTATTAAAAATACAGTTAAACATATTTTCAAAAGTTTCATATTTTAGTTCTGAAAATCAAAGTTTAAGAGGTTTCACTGAATAGACAACAATCTGAATTGAACAGAGTGAAACAAGCTAATTTAAAGCAGAACAGTTAGTTAAAATACGTCCTTCCTTCCTTCCTTCCTTCCTTCCTTCCTTCCTTCCTTCCTTCCTTCCTTCCTTCCTTCCTTCCTTCCTTCCTTCCTTTTGAAAGAGCTGACATGAACTTAATATATTTAAGCCAAAAATAAAATGAAGATAGTTTCAAAAGGACTAAAAAAAGTGAAGTGCTGCGTTTTTCGCACAAATCTCGACAGACTGCATTTAACATAAATTGTTCCAAACAGATTTCATATTATTTTTTTGTTGCTGCATGTAGTTGTATTGCATTGGAAACTTCAATATGCCTATGAGTCATCTATTTTTCTGAAGTAACTTCCTATTAACAGTGTATGTTTCTGGCTCTGTGCAGAGAACAATGTTTTCTTACACACCCTTCTCTATGCAATGAAGTTAAATCTGTAAAAAATTATGACCCAAGACAGAAAATTGTTATTCTAGATTAATGCAACTCCTTTTATTCAAAAACTCATTGTCTCCAAAGTATCTTTGCACATTCTGTATCTCGAGTCCCCTCTGGTCAAGTGGACCTTGGAATATACGTATTGTGCAGAGGACCTGTGTTTGTGCCTCCATGATTAGAATCTCGGTGCTGCCAGAATGTCATCCCTCCTTTTTGTATGAGCGTTCAAGGCTTCCTCAAGCAACCTCAGTATGTGTTGAGCAAGATCCATAACAATGATGTTACAATAAACCAGAGGCCTGTCAGATCTTGGAGGAAAGCTCCCTAAAAGAATGTAAACACCATCACTAAATTGGTTGATTAAATGGAATGAGGTTTAGTTGTACGGTTGCAATCAAATGCAATAGTTTGAGCCTCCTCTACCAAGTTTATTTTGAGAATACTTTCACTTCCTTTTGGAACTTTTGGGGGGATTATTTAAGCCTTTCAATACAAATCTATCTCAGTGCTATTAAAAGAAAACATGGAAATCCATAACCAGTTAAAGAACATGACCAGAAAAGAACATAATGCATTAACACTAGTTTTCTTCTCTTGATCTGCTTTTATCTTCAATTAACTTTGCTGACAAAATAACACATTTTAAGCACTAAAATTGATCTCATTTCAATTTTTTATTTATAAGAACATAATGAGACATCAGGAGGACAGCAACATGCAAAGTCCTCTGTGGGTTTTTTTTTAATTTACCAGAAAGAGAACTTAGCCTGAGCCAAGTAAACATGCAGATCATTGCATGTCATCATCTCTGTGAAAGCATCAGTTTTAGTTGTTTACAAGTCTTAAACATCTAAGTATTTTGAATTAAAAGAAAGTGAGAAAATCTGCTCTGGTCTTAAAACAGAAAAACAATTGTGTCCATAAAGTTGTCAATTAGTCCACAGTCCATAGGAAGGAGCATTCACAGGGTAAAACTGCTCTTCAAAAATTGTCAGACTTCATGGACTAGACTTTCCAACAAGTTGACTCCAATAAGAGCCATTCAGAAAAATTGCAAGCAAAATCTGAGTGCTACATTTGTGAGTTAGTTTGTAAGTCATGTGTTTGGAATTGTTACCAAGAAAAAGCAATATAGAATAGTTTCTGAATCTTCCTTTGAACTAATGAGACCAAAGCTGAGACTGAAGTGCATCATTTCAGTTAAAGAGGCCATTCCACAAAAAATGTTTTTTCTGAGGTTTCTGTTGAATATTTTAGCTCCACAGGTGTTCTTACCTTCATAGTGGGTGTGAAAACAGGTCAACAACTTCTCTCCTTTGCTCATTAGTATTCATCAGCTCCAGCAGTTGAAACCACGCCTAGCATGCTGCTAGCTAAAAGCTGTAGCATAAGACATATCAAACCGGAAGAGACTACGTCTGCTGTTGCCATGTGCAGCGGGGCAGGAAACAGTATGCCTTGCTCTCATAGGCTAGTTTGTTAGCCAATCTGAGTCCAGCAAATTCAAATAATGAATATTAATGAGTTGCAGCGCGAAGCCTGAGGGAACCAGCCGAATTTTGACGCAGATAGATTGAAAGGTCTGTTAATAAGTATTTTCTAATATAGATATAAAATGTTTCATTTTACAGCGTAATACTTAAGAAATAACCACAAAGTCATGAAATTTGCATGAAATGGCCTCTTTAAAACCCTTTCATACCAGCTATGAGCATAGAGGTTGAGGGCTGATGATTTGCAGCCACATGACTCAGGCACCTCAAAGTCACCAAGTCATCCAAAAGTTTTCCTAAATATTGATAAAAAAACTGAGCCAGAATCAATTGAATAATACCAGCTGCACTGTAAAATCTACCGCACAATGGTGAAATGTCTTCATCATTGCATTTGTGTTTCAGATTCTTAATTTCTTTAGCTTTTTACTTTACATTTTTTTCTTGTTCTCTACGTGACAGTTTTAATTCCTGCTCTTGACAAACCTTTTTTAAATATTTCTTCATTCCTGCTTCAACTGTGGTTTTTGCTTAGTTTTTTTCTTGCAGTTATGAAATGCAACTTGTTCTTCAAAACTAAATGATATAAAAGGACATGAAACAAAACAAAAAGAGGAAAATAGAGTTTAAAAATGACTTGGCTACATAAAAAATTTTGGAAACCCTTGAAAAGATGTTCATAAATATAAATTCATATACATCAGTAAACTAATAAAATTTGACCAAACTGCTCTACAGTGTGAGAGACCAATGAGTTCAAACAGAAACTATGTGCCTTAAGTTACAGATGATGAATGTTATTACGTATTTTTTTAAATCATAAAATGTATCTAGAAATGCTGAAATACACAATAAATTGTAAATGTAAAATAAAAAGAAAGAAACATATAGCAGTTCACAAGCTCAGGAAACTGAAACAAGCCTCCATGTTATAATAGTTTAATTTTGATTGTCTTAACTTACTTTGTTAATTTAGCATGTAGCAATTTTTAAAATTAAAAGCCTTTAACTGTCACTGTTTTTTGACTGGAGTGGCAAGTCATGTTCTTGTGGTTTTTGTGTTGTTTTGGCCTGTTTCCCAGATTAAATTTCCAGATTTGTTGGTGCCTTTTTATTTTATTTGTATTCATTGTTTGCTAATACTTTAAAGGTGGTAAAGAAGATTTTAAAGTAATTTTAGATGTCAAATTTACTTTAAAATCATTTTATCAACTTGTAGCAGCCTCGTGGTTTCCAAAAGAAAAAAGTTATAATAGTCATAAATCATAGACCTGGTGAGGCTTGAAATAAAGTAGCCAATAGATAATTAACCCGTTTCGTTATCTATTGGCTACTAGACTGTCAATCAAACTTCTGTACATACTACGTAGTTTGCTTAGGCCTCAGGGCTGGTTAACACTGCACGCAGAAGTGCCGCGAAGCGGAGTGAAACGGAGATCGCTTCATGCCAGACATGGAGGCTGTTAAGTGATCATTTCGGTATCTGGTCTATTTTTTGTGCGAGCCGCGAGCGTTCCGCGTCAGTTCTGGCAGGAAGTCACACCAAGGCACATGAGACAATCCAGTCAAAAGTAACAGCAATTCTTTAAAATAAAATACCGCCAATGACAAATGCAATCATATTTATGTATCTAAACAGACTGTAGAGATGAAAATAAACACAACACACACACACACCTACACAAGCACAGACATAGTGCAACACAGTGGGCTGACTACGTTGAGGGGGGGTGGGGTTTTTGGGTGTCTAAACACAAACGGGGAACGAGTGACAGAGGGAGGAGTTGGAGACAAGATAAACAATATCAAATCAAAAGCAGGAGTAACTAAAACAAGCTCTCTTCAATTATTTTTTGATGTTATTTACTTACCCATGGTGAAAAAACAGCTCTGAATAAACAGAGGAGCAGAAAATCTTGTGAACTGACACAGAGAAAGACGTGTCTGACGTGAACAGAGGAAAAGCTGCAGGGTGCAGCATCAGACTTCACAGTGATCCATGCTGCTACTAGCATTTCAGCACTAGCAGCATTACTGACAATAAACAGCCTTTTACCATGACTCCAAGATTTTAGAAGAAACAAAGTTGTAGTACTTCCAGAAAAAACTCCAGCGATGCTGATAGTAAACAAAACAAGGGGAGACTTTTGTGCAAATTCACGATTAACAGATATGTTTCTTACGTTGGGGGATGGGGGGGGGGCTAAAATGCATGCGCACTATTCTAAAAATTACAAACAACATTGAGCTTCTCAATTGTGGCAAAATCGTCTTTACCACCTTTAAGTTATAGTAATGATTTATCTTGGCTTCTAGTTTTCTGTTGCGGGTTTCTTATGTTACTCTTTCAGTATTTCTTGGTTTATTAGTGAAATGTTTTCTCTCTTTTTCATGTAGCTTTCTTCTCCAGAGTCTCTGCCCTTTTAAAGGATGGTTATTTTACCACCAGTTATTTTACCTTATTTTCTCATAACAATTTTCTTGCCCTTTTATGTATTTCCTTTTAATTTTAGTTGCACTCTTAGCATTTTCAGTGTTGTCATAGTTTTCTAATGTGCTTAATTATTTCTGTTATTTCTGTGTATTCAGGGTTTTGATTTGTATTTGTTTTCAGGGATCATTATTTTTCCGGTTCTTTTTCAGCTGGAATCTAGTTCAATTGTTGTTCACCGCCATAGTCTTATAGTGTATCGAGTTTTTCTGCTGAGTAGATGTTTTTCATCTGTTAATCACGCAACAGGTTTCTATGTCAGCTATCACCTCAACAGCAAACCTAGATTCTTGCTTCAGTGTGTTTTTGTCAGGTTTTTCCTGTTTTAATGTTCACCATATGCCATGCCCAGGCCTGTACGCTTTGTGTCAGGATTATTTTCATTAAAATACACGTTACACCCACCTGCCTGGACATGGGTCCCTTCACAGCCACACCTGTGCTAAAGATTACATGCAGAGAAAAAATGTGATTTTGAAATGCACGGGGGAATGGATGAGGTGAATGAAATATGTACGAAAATACTTAATAAATTGTCACTTGATGATACAAAAATGACACAAGATCTTTGCTTATTCATCTCAAGATATGAAAACTCTGATGTAAAAATAGAATAAAGAACACAATGCTATTTCCTAAAATTAGAAACTTATAAAGATTATAAGGTTTGTGCTTATAAAAACCATAAAAAACCTACTGTAAATACACAAATGGAATTAAAAATAACTTTGTTTCACATGAGACTTGAGACATACAAACAGCTGTGATCTGCTTTTAACCATGAGTCTTCATGTTGTCTGTGAAATCATAAGTGACTACAGTGGTGTGAAAAACTATTTGCCCCCTTCCTGATTTCTTATTCTTTAGCATGTGTGCCACACAAAATGTTTCTGATCATCAAACACATTTAACCATTAATCAAAGATAACACAAGTAGGGTTGGATTTTTTTCGCCCTAAATAATAAAAACCATCATTTAAAAACTGCATTTTGTGTTTACTTGTGTATTTAACCTCACGTTTGAAAAAAGTTGATGACGAGCTGATATGAAATCAGCCTCTAATCTCTAATTCTGATAAAGTATGGCCTGTTAACTGGAATTAAATATGTCTGAGTGTCAAACTTGAAAAAAAAACACAAACCACAAAGCTGTGTAGAAATCCACATTCGGAAATAGGTCACTGAGTATTTAAAAAAAGGAAGAGGTACTAATGCTGCATATCAATCATCAGGGCATCTTGCACCACCATAACTTCTTTTAGTTGTTTTCGGGGGTGACAATAATTTCTGAATCCTGGACAAAAAGTCTTCAGTTTGCTGGACTTTGTGAGTAAAATTTATATATAAAACTTAAGAAAAGTATTTGAATTCAAATCTATTTTATTATAAAACCTAATAATTTCAAAATGTTTGACATGTGGTATTAAAGAAAAGATTTTCATCAAAAAACATTTGGTACTAAACAAACTTTCAAATTTATAAGAGAAGGAAGATAAAAATGTACTTTTGCATTAGATACATGAGACCTGCAGATAATCCAGTCAAGCTTTTCCTAAAAAAGAACATGTAAAAGTGAGTTTTACTCCATTTTAGCCCATTTTCTCTAGCAGAGGAAATATTTTGATGTTGTTTTCATCACATGTTGTTAATGAAAATACAACCCCAAGTTACCTCCATGTATGAGAGACAAAATAGTCCTACATTTAAAAAGCAAATTCAAATATTTTATGACATAAACTGTCTGTATGTGTAAACATTACCTACTGTAAATCCAAATTACATGTATAGTCATAGTGTGGTATCACCATAAAAGGGAAAGGTTTGTTTGAGGCACAATTACCTTCAGGACTCTGTTTACTGTCTCCAGCATGCAAATAGTGGCTGCACGGGCTCATTGGTGCGCGCTTGTTCATGGCAACAGAGACTACAATAAAACACACAGTGGTAAGTCTTATTAAAGTATTTCTGCTGTAATTGAACTGGAAATCTTTGATCTTCTAATTGTTTTTTTTTTGTTTGTTTTTTGTAAGATGTTTTAATCATGACTCACCAACATTTTTTCTCCCTCTCTATGGTTACATCGGTCTCTTCTCGGGTGCTGTCTCACGTCATCACATGTCTTCATACCAGCCACTCAACTGCACGCAGGTAGATAAAGTGCTAGAGAGGTACTATTTGACCCCATTTTATGCACTCGAGTTCTGCGTTGGGATGCCCAGCAACCTCTTGGTTGTACTCGGTTACTTGTTCTGCTTGCAGGAGTGGCAGAGCTGTAATGTTTACATTTTTAACTTGGCATTCTCTGACCTTGTTTTCCTCTGCACGCTCCCACACCTCTCCTACCTCTATGCAAATGGAATCAAGAGAACAGATCCCAACATTTGCGTCATCAACCGCTACGTCCTGCACGTTAATCTTTACTCCTCCATCCTCTTTATGGTCTGGCTCAGTATGGACCGTTTCCTGCTCGTAAAGCATCCAACAAGGAACCACTTCCTGCTGAGACCTCGCAATGCCGTGATACTGACAGTGCTGAGTTGGCTAGCTGTCAACGTAGAGGTTTGTCCATTGATAGCGCTGATGATCCAGGACTTACAGGGACAAAACTTTACCCACTGCAAGGACTTTTCCAGCCTAAAAGGAAATGTAAATCAATTAGGCTACAGTTTAGGGTTAACCTTTACTGGATATATTCTACCTCTTCTCACTCTATGTGTTTTCTCTCATCAAATTTCACATCTGTTGCATGTTCAGGAAAGAACTCTTCAGCGCTTGAAATCTTACAAAAGGCCCCTCAGAGTCATTGTATCTGCCACAGTTATGTTTCTGGCTTTATACACTCCATACCACGTGCTAAGAAACATTCGAATCTGGTCTCAACAACCCTGGGCAGAGCTGCAGGGGTGTGCAGAGGTTTACATAAATGCTGTATACATCCTGACCCGACCGTTGGCCTTTTTGCACAGCGTTATTAACCCTGTCTTTTATTTCCTGATGGGTGACAAGTTCAGAGAGCTTCTAATATCTAAATTTAGAAAAGTGGTTGGACAAATAGAACTGAGAAGAGAATCATCCTGACCAATTTCAACAGAGGACTCCAGTGCTGATACAATAGTATCCCATTCATACATAATGTTTCAATGCTTTTTATACTGATTTATATAATCAAAATGTGTCATGTGTTTGCTTTTTGATCAATGTTGTACAGTGATTATGACATCTTTTTGTTTAATGAGAAGCATAAGTAAACAGCTTTCTATTATGTGTTGCATTTGATCTTGTTTTGTTTGTACAATTATTGAAAAAAGAGTTGTGTTTTAATTGAAACATTTTAATTCTTATGGAAAAAACATAGGAACTGCCAATTTTAATGCATAAAAAAAGTTTTAAACATGGTATTTGTGGTTTTGTAACATTTTCAATGTTTTTATGTAGAAAAAAAGTTACATTCGTTTGGGGTTTCTGCCTCAATATATCAAGAAAATCTGACATTTATAAGTTTATGTGTGATACCTATCTGTCTAGTTTTTAATAAAATATAATCTCACAGTTACAGATTGTTGTTAAATTGTTCACATTAAAAAATATGTGAGATGTATTTTAACAATGTTTCTTTTTCTTTTCTCAAACCATCATTCTTAAACACTCATTCTTGAGTTTCCCATTGAAGTTAAATGTGAAAATACTTGTTTTTAATAGTGAACAATGGAAGGATCACAACATTAAAAACTGTGATAAAAACCAGTTCCTGAATTATGAAATTTATTTAACAAATTTCATGCGAATTAATGTGGTTAACAGCAGAATTGGTTAAATTAGCAACAATTTTACTTATGATTACATTTTATGATATACCTTTAAAGATAAAATCTGAGTTTTATTAGCAATACACACTAGAGCTGAAATACAATATTTTTGTTAGCTAATTCTAAAACATTGTGAAGTATGCAAAGAAGAAAACAATAGGGCATATCAAGATAATTAAATACAAGGCATCAACTTTCTCAATCTTATGAAATGATACAAAACTATCTGAAAATGTGACATTTGCTAGATTCACCCGAATTTGACTATTCTTTTTAAATTAAAAATACTGTAATTTTCAGAAAAATTACTGCTTAAGGGGTTTCACAGTGTTGTAGTTGATGGAAGACATGACCAAAGATGCAGACCATGCAAAGACGCCCCCTAGACAGTCCAATACATAATAACAGGAGGTAAGATGCAGGCTGGCCGAGCATACAGGGAATGCTATGGCCATCGAACAGTGTGCTAGAACTTCTGTGTACCAGAACATTTGTGCTGACAGGAGGTTCCACAAAATGGGACCAAAAGTGGTGATTACTATAAAGTCAAAGATACCACTGGGCTTCCTTATCCATACAAACAGATGTTGGCTAATCAACCAAACATTTTGGTCGTCAAAAAGCTATAGAAAAAAGATTCAGCAATCCCAAACACCAATATCATCAAATAGAAGGAACATGAGAAACTTAAACAGTACCAACTGAAAGTTGAAGAGAGAATTTGTTGAAAGTCACAACCCTTGTGGAGGCAATGGTCGTCAACGCACTCAGTGCTGTGACCCCCAAACGAAGTGAGAAACTCCAAACAGATTCCAGGAACAATGTCAGAGGTTTCTGTCCAGAGGGGGGCAGTCCTGGTAATGGCTAAGATACTGCATGGACCTCTAAATCTCCCAGATCTCTGGTAGAAGACAAAGTTGAAAATGGAAACGGAACAACCCATGTGGAAGAGAACATGTACTACTCACTCATTTTTACAGGAACCCCAATATTTTTATGTTCAATCAGTTTTAGCGTTTTTTTTCTTTAATTAAACTACCACATTAAAAAATGTTCCCTCACCAGCTGCAATATGTCTACATTACACTATTTATTCACAACAATATTCATGGTCAATTTGCTTGTTAGCAGGTATTGAATACTGACATTTCAATATTTATGGGTAAAGATGTTCCACTGAATGCTGCTTCCACTTGCCAATCTTTAATTTTGAAACAGAAACAATGAATGCTCAAAGGTAAATATAATTCATCCAAACAATCTTAAGTTTAATAAGGAAGTGAACTCTTGAGTAAATGCTAATTCTGGCCAAAAACACCATTGCAGAGATCCTGCCATGTTTTACAAAGACTAAAAATGAATTCCTTAAAACCCCAAAGAGATGGTTTGACATCCTACTAGTGCCAAAATTGATAGAATAAACCTTGGATCAAACTGCAGGTCTTGCGGCGGGGAAACTGCAACAAAGAGGAGTGTACATGGCAAGACATCCTACTAAAATTGTTCTTGTCTCTCCAGCTACTGCAGCAGTCTGATTTCTACATTACCTGCAGTAATGAAAAATTTATTTCACTTTTTCTCAATGCTCCTTACTTGAAAAGCATGCTGATTATTGTTTCCTGCTATAAATTTCACAATTTTTGAAAAAAAAAAGAATATTTACACAAAAATTTCATGACCAAATATTATATCACAAATAATGTTAAATGTCCCAAGAGGAAATAAACTGCCAACAATCCAACCTTTGTGTCATTGAGTTGGAAAACCGGAATAACTACTCAAAGTCAGGAGTTTTTACAAGTTTTCTTTAAGCCATTTAATATAGTTGTCTGTCATGCGGCGTGCGATCATAAAGTCAGTTGGCCACACAGTGAACATCAGGGCTCCATGAAATCCTGTGTCATAGTGTTCATGCGTCACCTCAACACCTACGGTGCGGAGCCGTGTGACGTACATGATGCCGTCGTCTCGGAGAACATCATACTCACATGTTAGAATGTAGGCTTTGGGTAGTGAGTATAAATCTGTATCTGGAACTAACAAAGGTGATGCCCTTGGGTCAGCAAAGGAACGAGAAGGTCCATCCACATCTGCATCCCCTCCAACCTCCTGTGCTACAGCAGGAGCACTGTAGTTGTAGTCTTTCTGATACGGTTTTGGTAAAAAGTTGCTCCAGTTGACAAACTTGAGCAGCCTGGACGATTCTGGGCTGTTGTGTGTGTTTGCCATCATAGCTCTAAAGAGGGATTTGTCACTAGTGAAATACTCACTCCAGAACCGCACCATGAGCGTGCGTGGTAGAATAGGCATGTCTTGATTCTGCTGGTATGAAGGAGTGTTAAGGTCCAGAGCCTGCAGTACAGGGTAGAGGAGAGCTTGAACCTTTAACTTGATCTCTTGTTTAGTTTCTTTTTGTAACTGTAAAGAAAAACAAAAATAGAAAGGTTTCATTTAAAAGAAAACTAAATGCAGTGTGCATTTCAAAGAAATGAGAAGAGGAAGTATCCTAAAAGTTTACATGCTGTGGCTGATAAAAAAAAAAATTCAAAACTAATTACTTTCCACATACGCTTGTTTCTATGGAAACTCATACAGGACTGCTGCAAAGAAATCATCAAAAATTACAATCGTACCCAACAAATTAACTCATTGGTGAATCGAGCTATCACCTAACCAATACCAATGTATTTGTAAAGCACTTTAAACATGGCCAAAGAGACCAATCAAAGGGCTGTGCATAAAAACCTCAATAAAATTACTACAATTATAGCAAACATTAAAAAACAAGGAGCTAAAACAGACAAGCAGACAAGGAAATAACAATTGATACGAGCGTACCATCAGAAAAAAATAAATAATAATAATGTTAATAACATTGCCAATTTAGTTCCCATCAAACAGTCTAATGTTCACTGAACTGGCTGAATAATCATTAATACAGCTAATGAAAAAGTCCTAAAAACAAAGTTGACAACATTCAAACATTACCTCTAATTATAAAGAAAAAGTTGAAAAACAATGTCATAATTTTATCAATTTAACTGTGAAAATATTATTTCTTGTTGTGGCTAAAAGATATCACATGTAAACTCAACAGTGACCCTAAACTAGCCACAGCAAGGAACATTATACTTTTTTATAAACAATGATGGGACAATAAAAGATTAACCATAGCACTTTGGAAGTAGAGGATGGGCATACAATTGCAGTGCAGAAATCAAATTTTCAATTATTGTTCCTGTTTATGGACATGTTAGACTTAATGCTGTGACACAAATAGTCACAACAGGAAGTTAGAAAATAGTGGCATAAAAACCCCAAGAGCCATTGCTTCAAGAGCAAGGCAATTACTCATTGGAATATTTATAATATGATTATTGATTCCTGTTATGCACCAACTACAGTGGACGACGGTTATTTGCACAACCTCGGTGCCCAGCAGTTTTGTGCATATTTGTGTGCATTTATCCGTTGGGGTTCATTTGAACTGTAAACACGAGTAGCAGTGTTCAGTATTGATAACAGATAATCAGAAATGATGTAATATCACAATTGCAGTATATTAGGAGAATAAAAGTCTCAAACAGACCGATTTATTCTTGTAAAGTGGATCCACTATGACATTTAGTAACAGATGTGCCAGATATGCGTGCATGGACGCCAGGGCAACGGCACAGATTAAGTTACAGTTAGTAACAGAACAGAGTGGCTTTCCATATTAGATAATAAGAACTTAGAATCTAGCATTAAAAACTCATAGAACAAATGTTACTTTTGACACTATTTCAGAAGTCAGTGATTACTTTTTTGCGACCCTCTGACAGCTTCAGGCAGACACACTAGACACGCATGCAGGAACGCGAGGGCAGCCTAGGTCCAGCCACCTGACAGCGACAGTGTGTGGGAGAACAAAAGCGGAGGTGCATGGTCAAGCATCTAGTGAGAAATAGCAGGATTCAGTGCGATGCATGTATGATACTTCCAAATGTTTTGTGCATATATCCGTCAGCACTGTGCATATAAGCGTATGGATAATCTATGACACAGGAACGTGCCCAGCAGTTCTGTGCACGAGTGTATTTTGCATATAAGCGTTGTGCATACACTGATGGTTATTTGTCATCATGATTCAACTTTGTCTGGCAATGACTTCTATACTATCAGTTTCTTCTTCATGTGCAATACTGTGGCATGCTAAAAGCTGTATTTCTTTTTTCTTAGCATGTCTTTGAGATTTTTTTTTTCTGATGCTGGCACCCAGTGTGCGATTTGTGAAAGCAGAGGGGGGTTTCACTTTCAAACTGTCCAAAAGAACCACGGCGGTGGGAGAACACACAGTGCTTATTTATTTGACAAAATAACAGTCCACAAACATTTTTTATTTAGGTCAATCTATTGTAGCTTCATCAAGTCAGCAGCTGCTTGACTTACCAACTCTGTCATTTTTCACAGTACCAGCCTCGGACTATTTACCGTATTAGGCAACCCGCAGTGGTGCCTGCTGTTGGCTGGTAGGTGTAAACATAATGCCAATGTTGTACCGTCAAAATCAATATTTTATTATATGTTAATTCAAATATCATTTTAAAGGAAATATTGTACTTTGATCCTGCACTGCTCTAAACGTCCCATGGAGGTGTTACTTTTAAAAAATATAGCTTTTCATGAAATTGTTCCATATTCAACCTTAAACAAAGAAGAGCTGGTTCATGACCTTAGCACAATAATTTTCTTTGTGATCTGCAGGGCGATTACCTTTAAGGCAGATGCAAACTCCCAATGGGTCCTTTTTATGCAAGTTCCAGAACATAATCACAGCTGTTGTACCAGAGGGGCCCAGATGTGCCTTTGCCCTTTGCATCATGAGGATGAGGGCTGGCTGGGCTTGGTTTGTGAACTTTGAAGGATCATGGGGCATTTTCAGACTGATTTGGAAGCAGATAGGAGTCTGCTGGATCTAAAGGACGGTTGAGAGGAGGTAGCTGTTATTTAAATTAATACTTATTCCTGACCAACACTATAGGATAGGTGTAGGATACCTTAGGGTAGGGTTAGGTTTTCAAAGGAACCAGTTCCTTGACTGCTGAGCCATTTTAGATTCTCTCTGTGGGGGCATTTAAAGTCTTTGCACTAGGATCATAGGTTGAGAAGTGTTTTAGTTACATGTGAACACATTAAAACAGAGCTTTGTACAACATATGTGTGATCTGTGCGAACTGTACTAAAGGTCAGGGGGAAGTACTGGAGAATTTACCAAAAACCTCAACCCTGGTCACTATTACAAAATTAAATTCCAGAGAGATTATCTCCAAAACTCCCTGCACTCCTAAGGATTATTCTTTCAGCTCTCAATTTATCTCTTCATAAGCCTGTTGTCAACGACTGTACTCCACGGATCATTTGTGTTGAAATATCTTATTGAATCTTAAATTAAACATATACTTTTCTTCTTCAGCAACATTAAGCAATGTTCAAAAGCAAGTGCATCCAAAAAATATACTACAGTATTTATATATTTATATTACCAACTAGAATGATGGGTCTGATAACTGTCTCTGTTGCAACCAGACAGAGAAAGCTATAAGAGTTTACTTCCACTTGGCATCATTTCATAGCTTATTTTGTGCTGTGTTTTTCTTTTTTGCACTTCTATTTTTACCCGTCTCTAGAGTAAAGTTTTCTGTTTCCAGTGTAGTTGATATCATACCTAAGATAGTTTATCATCATTGATATAAACTAGACTGTGTACAAAGTTCACCAGGAGACTGTAACAAATGCAAAATGTACCTCATTGACCAGGTCAAAAGTAAAGCTTTGTTAAATTGTTTTGTTCTTGTTTTTAACCACTTCTATGTTTATTCAGCAGCCACGTCATTATCAGAAACACATTCAACTTCAGATTAAAGAATCAAACCCTTTGAAATGAATGATTTGAATTGAGGTCATCTTTTACAGGTCAGAATCTGTCAAAATCTACTTCCTGGCAGGTAAACACTGTCAAGCATCCCATTTACATTATTTATGAGTAACCAGTGCTTTTATAATAGACATAAAGTCTTTATAGCTTTGTAGAATCTGGCTGCTGATGACTCCAAATGCAAAAAAATAGATGCTCTAGTGGTTCCACAAAAAACAGTGTTTGTTGTTTTTTAAATATGAGCTCCCTTCAAGCAGAAAAACTGGAGCAGATTTTTATTTGAAAGTCCAAACCAATTCTGTACCTGCTGGGAGACAGCTGCTGCAAGGTTCCCTCCAGCACTATCCCCAGACACAGCAACGCGGTCTGGGTCCACATAGTACTGGGCCAGCACCCCCTTCTGGAGGAAATATTTGACCACACGGTAAACATCCTCATATGGTACGGGGAAATGGTGAGCAGGGGCGAGACGGTACCTGAAAATAAATGTAAGATTAAGGCTGAAGCACAAACAGACATCAGCTTTGTACTTTGTGTACAGAAAACAGTTTAAACCCTGAGATGTAAATATGATGAGAAAACTGATAGCAAACTAAAGTAGAGCTCAGGATTTTAAGACTGAATGTACACAGTTTTGTTTATTGTAAGCTGTTATGTTAGGTTATAATGCATTTTGTGTGGTTTTTTTTTTTTAAATTGAATATTTTTCCATCGAATAAATAATTATAGTTTGGTTCTGTTTTTTTAATAGATATCCATATGTTGCTTCTGATGGAAGTGACGATTATCAAAAATTGAAGGAACAGAGGCAACAAAAGGCTTGAAAAAGTATTTGGAACAATTCAAAAACAACTGGAAGAACATTTGCTAACTAATGAGGTCACCTAGCAAGAACTCAGTAACATGAGTGTAAAGGGAACATTTCAAAGATGCAGAGAATCTGTGATGTACAGATGGGCTGGGTTTGAAAACTAGCCCAAGACTTTTCTGCATGGAGTTTGCATGTTCTTCCCATATGTGGATTTTCTACGGAGACACTGATTTCCTATCACAGACCAAAAACATGCCTGTTAGGTTAATTGGCAACTCCAAATCAGCCTAGGGGAGGTGCATAAATATAAATGGTTGTTCCTTTCTATGTGGCCTTGTGAAGGACTGATGGCTTGTCCAGGTTGTACACTGAATTTTGAACAATGAAGGCTGAAGATAGGTACCAGCCCCATGTGACCTTGAGCAGGAATAAATTGGTAAAAAATTGATTTCTGTTCCTCATTGTAAAAATTGTGAAGACTTTGAAGAACCACCAATCTTCAGGGAATAATATCATCAAAATATTCAGACAATCAGGAAGAATCTCTCAAAGGTAAAACCAGATGCTTGTGACTTGTAGGTCTTGGGGCAGTCCTGCATTAAAATCAGACACGGTTCTCCACTGGACTTCACTGCATGGGCTCAAGAATACTTCCAGATATCACTGATTGTCAACACAGTTCATTCTACAATCCACAAACACCACTTAAAGATGTATCATGCAAAGAAGTAGCTATACGTAAACACCATCCAAAGAGACCAACATCTGTTCTGAACTAAAACCTATTTTTTAATGGTCTAAGGTGAAATGGAAAATTCCACTATGATCAAGGAAGGGACCATTCAGCTTGTTGTCAGCAGACCGTTCAAAAGCCTGCATTGTTGATGGTCTGGGGTTGCATTAGTGCCTATGGGTTTGATGGGTTACACATCTGGAAATGCTCCATCAATGTTGAAAAGTACATACAGGTTTTGCTGGAGTGTCAAACTTCAGTCCTTAAGGGTAACTATCCTTCATGCTTTAGATGTTTTTCAGCCACAACACAACTGATTGAAAATGAATTACCTCCTCATTGTGTCAACAAGTTTTACAGAAACCTGTTAATGACCTGCCCATCTAAACCAGGTGTACTGAAGCAGATGAACATCTGGAACCTACTGGATAGAGGAACTGAGGGACTTAAGTTCAACACCTATGTTTTAGATCAACATATGCTCCCATCTAGAACACATCCCTATCAGGGAAGACTTTGCATACTTCAGCAAGACAATGTTAAACGACATATGGCACTCATTACAACAACATGGCTTCCCAGAAGAAGAAAGCAGTTGCTGAACTGACTTGCCTGGAGTCCAGATCTTTCACCAAAATAAAACACTCAGAGCATCATTAAAAGTAATAATCCAGTCCCAAAGGCCCAAGAGTTTAGAGCTGCAAGAATCCTGTATCAGACAAGAATGGGACAACTTCCCTCTCCTAAAACACCAGCAACTGGTCTTCTCAATTCCCAGATGTTTACAGACTGCTGTTAAAAGAAAAGAGGATGCTACGCCAACGTAAACATTACCTTGTTCCAATGTTTTTTATTGCCACTACCATCAAATTCAAAATGAGATCAATATTTTCCATGAAATTGTAAAATATCTTAGTTTTAACATCTGATATGTTGTTTATATTATATTGGGAATGAAAATATGGGTTTATGAACTTTGCAAAGCACTGCATTTTATTTATATTTACATTTTATGCAACATCCCAACTTTGTTGGTTGATAGGTTTTACACCACATAAACAAAAGAGAATATTATGGGTTTACTTTTGTACCATGGAAATCAACAAAAATGCATTTTCCACCTTTACACAGACCCAAAGCAAATTCTGATGCAATCCAACTCCTAAACTTCCTGTTAACTAGCCCAGCTGCATCATAAGTATAATATAAAACCTCTAAGACCAGTAAACTGACTGGATGTTAGCTGCGAAGACAGTAAGAAAAGAAAGTAGCAGGATATTAAATAAATCTGTAGCTTCCACTGTAGCTTCATTACACAGCATTATCACTTTAATCCATCTTGTAAGTAACAGGCACAGATGAGCTCAATAGAGAACGGGGGGGGACCAATACAAAAGAAAGTACATATTTGCAGCCAGCTAAGTCCATTCTAGGTACTCATATCCTGCCTGTTTAACGCTTAAACATACTTTCTATGACCAGGGTATTTTACAAAGACTTGGGTGCAAAATGCTGTTATAAATCTGGCAGTAATACAAAGAAAACTTACTCTACAGAAAGTACAACTGCATTTAGCTCCATAACAAGATTTCTGGCCAGGAGATCATATGGACTCATCCCTGTGAAGAAAAGAACAATTGTTTTCTGATAAGTGATTTTATAGGAAATGCAAGCGCCATAGTGATAGATGCATTTACTCATGACAGCTTATGTGAATGTAATTCTGCAGATAGGGAGGTGAACCTGTCCTACAGGATTCCCTCTGTTACTGTGAAGTCAAACAACATTTCATGCCATCTTCAAATTTGCACATCATTTCCACTGTCTGAGCTGCTTACAGCTTTCGTAGGCTGCGTATTCTTTCATCAGGAAACTGAAAGCTTGTCAGTTTGTTCAATATCTGTATTAATAATTGCAGAGTCGACGTGGAAGGCTGCTGTCACTTCATCAATCAAAAAGTCCATTTTGAGGGCAGTTTACCAGAAAAGCAGAAAGATTACAGTTTAATTAACATACTGCACTGACACATGTTATCTATCAATCAACCTTAAAAGTTAGAACTGTAAGTCACTTACGGGAACTCCCTAGACACCATCCTCCACCGTGCAGGTAAATGACAGCTCTCCTTAGATCCACGTCACTACTTCTGTGCTTTGGTTGGTAAAGCACCACCTCCACTCCATCAAACCTCTCTTCTGTCACCTTGACATGCTCATCAGATACAGGAACAATCTCTTCCATCAGTGTAATGGCATACATTACCTCCATGTAGTCCTTTAGACCAACTAATTCACTGAGGTCTGCCTAGATAACAAAAACAGAAATGATATAAGGAGAATAAAACGTTGCACAACAAATCTGATTTTTTATAACATTTTAACATTAAATTAAAGCTGCAATCTAGTTTATTTCATAAAAACAGTCACTTTGAACCACTGTATTTACTTGCAAAGCTTCAAATAGGAATGTCTGGAGATGCAACTAGGAAAGCGAGAGAAAACTATAGTCACATGAATGTTGTCAAGTAAAATGTCAGCAGCTCCCTAAGGTCATCAAGTTTAAGAATCACATCTAAGGGTTAACTTAAAAAAGTATGAATGACCCAATCAGCTGATGTGTGTTTACTTTGACCCCAACAAACCTATTTCAGTCCTTTAATCTTTAAAAGATGCACAACCAGGAACTGATATCTGTTTGAAAGACTGCAGCACTCTTACCAAGGACATGGATCGGACTGGTTCCTTTAGCAAAGGCAGAAATAAGCCTAAGACACTTCAATAGTAAAATAAAGTTATGCATGGAGCTTTTGGTGGTAACAATGGTTTGTAAAATGAAGAAATGATTTGTGCACTTTGTGAAGTTTGATCCACGCTCTCAAATCAATTTCAAACCTGTAATAAAATCATATCAGCACTACAGTGAAACAGAGACATCTATAAGGATCATAAACAGAGATGAGTTACCTTAATAGGATCTATTATTAGAGCAGGTGAGCAGGACTATATAACACATGGATTAGAATCTGACATAATCTGGTGTAACCAGCATTTATATCTACATCAGCAATCTTACCTGCTTTAGAAAAAAACAAACAGGAGCAATTTTGTTTTGCATATATGCGTGAAATATATTTTATGAATGAATTTTGTAAATAATGTGGCTAAAACCTCAATATGTAATTTAATGTTTTATTTATACAGTTAATTAAAATAATAGTGATGCCAAAACTGCATGGATTAAAGTTGTTTTTTTTTTCTTACCAGGTGACTGAGAGTCCTGAAGAACGAGTTGGTCAGCATGAGTTTCCACCTCTCATCTATTTCTTCGGGAATTGGCTCATAAATATAATAAGCGGTAAAAGAGCAGAGAGCCACGAATAAAACGATGCTTCCAAACCTCATTTTCCAGCTCTGCGGGGTTGCAAACACGGACGGACTGTTCAAAAGTTGCACTTGTTCAGGAGGCGCTCCGGTGCGCAGCAGAGCTCAAATCAGAATCAGACCCGGGCGAGTTAAACCTTCCAGCACGTGGTTGGTGTTATTTGATGGTTATCGGTGTGCATATTCGGGGCTTTTCCTCGCTGTTGTTAGTCCCGCTGTTGTGCATGGTCTGTCTCGTGGAGCGGCAGAATTAATTGAGGTGTCAGTGATGTGGAGAGAGCGCGCACGTTGAGCGCTCACGAGGCAGCACCGTCCTTCCGTCCTCGGCCCGCAGGCGGTTCCCACAGGTGCTGCTGCTGTAATCGCGCACAGGATATGCAACAAACTTTTTGCCAAACTGTTAACTCCTGCACATATATCACTTTTGCAAATTATTCCTATTTTCTGAGAATTATAAAACTGTCCTCTTAATTTAGTGAAATCTCCCTGGAATGTCACAGATGCTGGAGATGTTGCTCTTGCGTTCCCACGGATTTGTGGCCCATGTTGATTTGAAAGAGAAGGTGTTAGTATTCCTAACTCGTAACTTAATGGCCACAGAAGAAGATACTGAAGTGCAGATAAACAGCTGCCGTTGCAAGGCAGCTTAAGCTAATTATATGATTGGTGTCGTATTCCTGGGCTGGACTGACAGTCAGAAGCAACAGGACTCTAATGCATTTGTAAATGCTGCTGCTGCTGTGTGTGTGCGTGCGTGCGTGTGTGTGTGTGTGTTCAACAAAGCTTAAAACTAATTCCAATTTGTTTTTGTCTAGTTGAGACTGATAATTGTTTTTTTTCTGTAGTTACTGAAAACTTTAATGCTCTTGACCAGTTTAGATGTACAAAGCTGAAAGTCATGACCTAAATTTCACAATTTCACAGTAAAATAAATGTACACATGTGTGAGTCCACAGTTTTAAGATATTTTAAGCATCACGGGAGCAGCTTAACCCCCCCCCCCCCCAAAAAAAAATTACATATTATAACAAATCCTGTTTATGGAAGTTTTCTTGTGAGGTGTTAAGGCTGTTAACACCATGCACCAAAAAACAAAACAAAAAAACATTGTAAAGCTGGCATTGTTTCTGGAAACCCTGAAAATTACAAACTTAGTTTAAACAATTATTTTAGATAAAGTTCTAGCATTAATTAAATGCACGTCACCTTCCATCTGTGATGACCAGATTTTTAAACTATGCTATTTTTAACTTACTGCATGTTAAAAACTTGTACAGTGTTGTGGAACATTCAGTTACCAAGAGTCTGGGTGAGTGAATGAAAACAAGTTGAATATCTTTTATGCACAAAAGAGAGAACAATCAAGTAAGACAGCAGAATGAGGCTCTGACTAGCAGAGTTGTTTTGATGCTTTTATAGAGATCCTGTGCCCATGAGGGACTATCAGACCTTCTGGTGAGGTTACACAGAGAAAACAGTGTTTGTTTACACTATTTCCTGATCCGTTTTTTCTAAAACAGTCATGTAAAAAAGATCAACAGTCTGACCTTAAATCAGAATTATGTGTCCCTGTGACATGCTTGTACAATTTAATAAAGGAATGTAAAGGCAAAACCTAGAAATTCAATTACAGAAGTTAAATTAATGGGTCATTAAAAATATATGCAATCTGTAACACTCAGTTACAGCCATTTTTATGTTGCCCATTTTGAATGGATTTGAGAGTTTGATTAAAATCCGTGCAGTGGTTTGTGATTACCGGGTTAAAAGTAAGTCCATTAAATTATCAGATTTTTCAGCATGCTTGACCTCAGACTCCTCAACCACATGTCTCCACGTGAGCGGGTGCTAACTTCTGTGTAATGACCCGTTAAAACTTTCTTTCCATTAAACCGAAAGTTGTAATTGGTTTAGAGAAGGCAAGTGTCTCCCCCCGCCAGCCGTCAAACTCTATTGAGATTGAGATGTAATCTGCAAAATCCAGGGCGTTACAGAGAGTGAGAATGCTGAATACTAAATCCCTTCTATGAATACAGAATCACACTTCAGACACTCAGGGACTCTCCCTGGAGTTCCCTCCCTTCCGATTCGCCTCCAAACACTGGCCTTCACTCAGCTTCTGAGGGAAACCACCTCAGCCTGTTCGTAAATCTTTCATGGAGCTCTCTTCACTCTTTGCGTCTTGTTAGTGAGGGGAAGGGTGTTGGAGGAAGAGTGGGTGGGGATGTTGTCTTCATCTATGTAGAGACAAGCTGTGCAGTGCTACGCCACGTGGCAGTCCTACACCCTGCTGCGTTCGGGGAATACTTAAGCAGATATGAAAATGTCTGCAGACAGAAACCAGGAATTTGGATAAAAATGAGTTCATCTGTTAAAGTCTTCCTGCTGGACAGTGTTTGCAAATCCAAACACATTTAGACAAGAAGCACTTTATTCTGTTCTGCAACACACATTCGTGCTATTAACACATCTGCAAACGGCTCATCAAATTCTTATAATTAGGAAACTCGGTTCAGACCTCCCCTGCCAATAATGTGAGGGAGCTGCAAACTTTTTAATTTGCAGAGCCCTTGCTGAAGCAACGCTGGTCGCATAGCAAGAGGCATTTAAGAGTACTCAGTTCCCAATCCAGGCACGTGTGGGAGGAAAAAATACAGCGTTTTAATACAGTGTTTAAGAAACCGATTTTGGTGCATTTTGTAACTTTAGCAAACTATTGCTGGAAATGACAGGAAGAAAATAAATAATACATTTTAAATAAAATAAGCAAATTATTAAACATTTTCCTGAGACAAATAATAAATCACATTTTCATCTAAAATAAACCAGTTCCAGGTTCCTTTTTATTTGCACCTTCTTTTTTTTCTTCTTTTATTCCTTTCATAATGGTGAGCTGTTGTTTTGTATGTTTTATGATGACTGGTGCACCCCTCCTTTGGGTCTCAGCGTGCCACACCTGTAGCTCATCAGCAGTGACCCCCTTCTTATAAAGTGGGCTGAAGCTTTTTGTGAAGCACTGAACCTTAAAATACTGGTTCATTACTCAAAACAACACTTACAGTGACTTCTCTTGGTGAAGTTCAAGTTGCTGGACAACAGGCTTATAATTACACACTCGCTCTTGCACACATGCGCACACACACACCCAAAAAACCTCACTTGGATTTAAAGTACGGAAAAGGACAGACTTCTACCTCTCTGGAACTCTCACTCTGCCTGCCCACTCTCCACCACTCTTCAACTGTTACTCCTGAATTCAGCACCTCTCTGAGCTTTGAACAAGCCAATTACTGTTGAACCATTCTGAAAAGGTTCTGAGGTGGCAGCCTAATGGAGACAGAGATCCTCCTCTGAGCGGCTCAATCTCAGGCCCCAGCGGGCGTCGAAAGTATTTTTTCTTTAGCTCTCTCCTTCGGGTGAGTCCTTGCTGGTTTTCCTACAGCCCTGCTCACTGCAGCAGCTAATGAGTCACACCTGTGTTCTCCTCCAGAGTCTTTGCTTTGTGTGACCTATTATTTATGACAACTGTCATTGATCTTCAGAATTCATTGTCTTCAAACTGTAATGGATGATCTCCTGTCATGCACCATCACTTACCATCATGTCAAGAAAGAATCTTAGTTCTTGTTACCTTCTGTGGAAGATCGCCTTCATCTCCACACTCCTCCACCTCCTCATACCTGCTTTCCTCAGATTCTAACTTCTCTGGTTAGTTTCTCAGAAGAAGGACACAGTAAGCAACTTCATCATCCTCTGTGTTCTCTATAAACCTTTTACTTGCTTTTTACAGTCTTCTGGTTTCAGTCACTGAGTTCATTAGCCATTATGACAGTTCTAAAAATCCTATCTGTTCTCAATATCTTCAAATGTTTTCTTTTTCTATTTAGATGAAAAATCATTTGTTGGTTTGTTACCTTGTAAAAATAAGGAATAAACATCAAATATAAATCTGTATAATATCAGGGTTTAAATCCCAAATCCTTGACTTGAATATCAGTGTGGGAGATTTTCTGTAGTTCAAGGTTACTTCCTGTTCATATGTACACGCATGTCACAGTGACAAATGATTATAACTTAGTTTCAGTTTGCTTAGACTAGACTGGAGGTTACAGAGTGTTTGTTCTCTTTCCTGACACCCAGAGGTCTGATGAAGGCCAGAGGTCTTATCAGCCTGACTATAAAACAGCTAAACAACATTACTGTTAACAATCAGTTGACTGTTTTAAAATATTTTATACTTTAAAACAACTAAATGTTGCAACAAGATTATTACTCCTCTTATTCATGTTAGAAATAAACCTTTAATTACCACAAACTGTTTTACTCTTGTCAGCCATGTTTGATGATGCTGATGATGACAATAATCTCTTAAAGTTAATTTTAAATTAAACATTATCATACAAATAATAAAGCTCCCATGAAAACAAGCATGTAGAAACATGTTCTTGTGACAGTTTTCAGGGTGGAGTCGGTCCGGGTGACCTCATGCGCCTCTCAGATTTCTGTATCTTTACTCCAGTTACTCTCTTGTTCTGGTATTAGTCCTGCCTTAATTCGTGACAATCACTGTGACAAATTCAGGCTTTTCATGTTTTCATGTCCCACTTCATTCCTTTTCCCTGGTGGTTTCCTGCCAAGTTTTAAATCATTTAAACAAAGTCAAACTATCCAGGTGGACTTGAAAAGTTTATGCAATAGTTGCATGATAACGGGTTTTGAATGTATTTGTTGGAACAGCATATAGCTACCACCGAGTGGAGAAGAAAGAACAGAAACAAGTCAGAATGAGGCCAGATGTTGATACATTGTGCTGAGGTCCAGCCTGATCTGGTTGCTTCACAACTGTAGGTGTTTTTTTGACACGAATGTAAATTTTTCTTACCTCTTCTCGCTCAGCCTGCATATCGCATATCTCTGTGGAAGCTCCTCCCCCCAACAAAAAAATATAACTTGAGTTTTTTGCTAAATTATAGAGGGGGAATGATCTGCCTAGAAAAATGTCCACAATAAATCATATTTATTTCAAACTATATTTCACAGGTATATGAAAACAATATTCAGAAACTCCTAAAATTCTGTTATAGTTTTTTTATGTTTTGGTCCCAAAAATCCGCCCCCAGGGCAATAAATATCTGCATTTGAAACCGTTCACACACTAACAACAGATGAGCAGTAAAAATCTTGAGAAACCGAAATCCTGCACATGGAAAAATATTATTTTCACCTTGAAAACTGTAAAAGAAGTTAAAACAAAAAAAAAAAAGTCAATTTACGAAAAAAAACAGCTCATTAACAGTTTGCAAAGTCTTAAACACAAGGTTGTTTGAGAGGAATATGCTAATTTAATTGTGCATTATTCAATTTTGTAATAATGATGATTCTCATCAAATTATTTTTATCATTAAGTTTAATCATTTTTGTCTCGGTGGGGACAACACACACTTACACAAATAGACACACACAGGCAAAACACACATACACACAGTATTTGTTTCTGTAAAAAAAATGCAGAACATTAAGATGAATTATATCTGGCAATAATCTCGAGTGTCTGTAATACTGTCTGTGCAGTATGACGAAAGCTACAAGAGAATAAAGAATTATTTCACATTTAATCAAATCAGATACCCAACAAAAATACAGTGGGGCTGTTCTCAATTTGTTCCATGTTCTCATTGACTGTTTTCCTCTAGTTTGCTCATTTGTCCAGTTTCATGCTCCAAAACTCTCCAAAACACAGCCTTTATGAAGTATTTTGTAAGACTAGCAGCAGAGCCATTCCAACACTTTGAAAAGTTTATTTAAAATATGTAGAAAAAAGCTTGTTCTCACACTTTACACATATTCATATTCCCTATAAATAAACTTGACTTTATTGATCTCATATTCTCAAATTCATCAACTCTTTAAAAGAACACACAGTAAAGTAAGAAGAGATGTCAATGAAATAATGAAATTAATTTTTTCTCTTCCTAGTTTTATTCTTTGTTCAAGTATTTGTTTATTGTTGTATTTTGTTTTATTTCTTGATTTGCTGTGCAGCACTTTGGTCAGCTGTCATGCTGTATGTTAAAGTGCTCTAATAAACTTGACTTGACTAAAAAAATCTACACATTCTTAAAAATGCAACAGAAAACATGCATTCATGTCTGATACTGAGTAGGTGTTTCTTTTTTATCGACCCTTCAAAAACAGCTTTGACCAGTTGTGTCCGGTACCAGGAGATTATCAAACAAAGTTATGTCCAATCAATATTTTTCTTAGGTATGGAAGTAAAGTTTGAGTTCAAATACTTTTAATTTTGTTTAACTCAAGCAAATAAAGTTCCAACCGGATGAGATAAAGAGGTTATTGAGGGGAGGAGCTGTCGCATGTCCTTTTTACATCCTATTAAAACTTCCCTTGGAAACTCTAAAAAACAAGTGCTTCATTTTCAGATTTGAAAGATTCACAGCTGAGCTCAAACCAACATTTTGGGATTAATAAGTGTTAATGACAAAGACTTTCTGATTCTATTGTGACTCTGTTACTTTCCTTAGAGAGCCAGCGTGCTAACAGTTCATGTGCTTGTAAAGATTTGAGCTTGTTAAACTTGCGTTTGTATAATTTACATAACAGAGGAGAGAATACTTAGCAACTAAATGGAACATAATAATGTTTTATTTATCTATTCTAACATAATAAGTCCATACTAGTAGATCTGAGAGGTTGATTGTGGCTGTTTCTCAATAAAATGTTGCAGATTGTATCAACTAATAAAAAAGGATTTATCTACTCAGTCTTCCTCTGTGATTCCGAAACACATGAAAAAATAATAAAAATGCAACAAAGTTGCTCTGTTTTTGAATTATAAAGAAATTGTGAAAGTAATTTCGTTCAAATTAGTCTCATAAACTCTTTGCCTTTGAAAGAGGAAGTATTAAATATTGGTGATGCAGGCAGTACAAAACTAAAGTCATCATGAACAGAAGCTTCAATTCATCCCTCTGCTGCAAAGATTTGATGTGACTCTGTGAACTAAATGACTGTCTGTGAAGAGAACACTCTGACTTTGTGAGTGAAGCTTCTGCACAAAAATGTTCACAGTGTAGAAATTATTGTTTTAATATCATTATTCAACTCTGATGTTTCTCTTTAAAACTGGAAGTGAAGGATCTTTTTAACTTGATATATCTCCTACATTAAACTCTTCAGACACACAAAAGGTGACATGTTTGATGATCAAACATTTTTTCTACTTACAGTTCAGGATTAGGACTTTAGGTCTTGGGTTCAAAACCGGGCTGGGACCTTTCTGCATGGGGTTTGTATGTTCTCCTCATGCATGTGCGAGTTTTCTCCAGGGACTCCAGCTTCATACCACAGACTAAAAATCTGCTTGGAGTTAATCGGTAGCTCTAAATTGTCCCTAAGTTTGAGAGGTTCTATATGTGGTCCTGTGATGGACTGGTGACCTGTCCAGGTGTAACCCTGCCTCTTGGTCAGGGACCACAGGAGATAAACACCAGCTCCATGTGACCCTGAATAGGAAGAAGCAGGGACGGACGGGCGGATGGACGGATGGACGGATGGACGGACGGATGGACGGACGGATGGGCGGATGAATGGACGGATGGATGGATGGATGGACGGATGGATGGATGGATGGATGGATGGACGGATGGATGGATGGATGGATGGATGGATGGATGGATGGATGGATGGATGGATGGATGGATGGATGGATGGATGGATGGATGGACGGACGGACGGACGGATGGATGCAGTTTCCATGCAGTAGCAGCTTATTTGAGTCTTTATTTCCACTATATGTTTCTGTCTGCCTGAGTTACTGAGAGTGCAATTAGGGAGTGAGAGACACAGGTGTGCAGTTACCATGGTGACCCTAAAGAGCCACTGGACGAATTTTTAACATTTTTATTTATCTTAGTTATCTTTATTTTTATCATACAGTTTTTACATCAAAACATCGTCATTTTGTTAACAAATGGGTCCCAAATTGCTTTTTGTGCTTTACTGTAGAATTTAGAATATTGAGAACTAGCTGCATCGACACCCTTTAAAACATGTTGTTTGAAACAATGAAATAAAGACTTTCATGGTTTCAATGCTGTTTTGTTTCAAGCAGTTTGAGATTTTATCTCAAATAAGAGTCATTTATTTGGAATGTAAAACATCATAACTCAATATCTGATCCTCTTTGTTACCAAAACACTGTAAGGAATCTTGTGGTTTATCATTCCACCTCCTGATCATGGGACTGGGTGTAAGAAACAGCAGAGGATAAGCTCTTTATCACTTGTTACCAATGCAACAGTTTGTCATAAGGATCGTTAGCCTCTCACCCCATTACTGCATGAAGTTTTTCTCTGTTATCAGACAGCTACGACTGTTTGCTTGCAAAAACACCCTAAAGGTGACTTACTGTAAACCAGCAATGAAACTCTGGAGAGAAAATGTTACAAACACATCGCCTGTTTATAACAATGTTTTGTGTTTTTTTACTGACTTAAAACTCTCACAAGTATTTATGGTGCTGCATCAACTTCTACATGTTAAACAAGACATCCATCCAGCCGTCCGTCCGTCTGTCTATCATGTTCATGTTAAGGGTCTTGGGGTAGTTGGTGCTTATCAGCAGCGTTCATAGGGCGACAGATGGTGAAGTGGATGTGGAAGGTTTTCATGAGAATAACATTGATACTAGTTTGTAAAAAGGTCCCAGCTAAGTTTCGAGCCCAGGACCTTAGTGCTGGAGGACAACCATGCTACCCACTTGACCACCGTGCAACTCCACTTAGAAACATAAATCCTAAACACTGTTTAACTTCATGTTTGCGCTTCACCTTCGTTATCATTGTTTATTTTCGGGTTAGGAAACCAAAGGACTTAATTAGGTTCAGAAAAGGTCACTATTGGTTTTAAGGATTGTGTGGCCCAGAAGACAGATAAAGCAGAGATTATAGCAAACTTTTTCAAACAACCATTTGTGGTAACTTGTTCTTGATACAACATTAATGATAATGAAAACACCTTGTGCAAATTGACTTTTGGGTGTTTTTGTTTAGTTTTTTTGACCAGGAAAGTGAACAATCATTAATAAAAACAGGCTCAACTGATGAGAATGTTTGTTTAAAAGCAAAACACAACTTAGAACAACAGCAAAAAAAAAAATCAAATGATGACTACTATTCATCTTGATGATTTTTGATTTTTTCTTACTATTGAAATGACCTTCAGGACTAAATTACGTTACACAGACAAAAACATATTAAGAAGAAGACTGAGTGTCCAAGGCAGGACTCAGATGCAGATAATCCAGCAACAAGAAAAAAATACAAAATAAGAGTTTTGTAAAGATGAATTCGAATCACAAAAACTAAAATTATCAACCATAGAACAATAAAACCCAGAAACTGTGACACTGAGCTGAACTTCAGTTCTGTTCTGAAAACTGCTCCAACAAACCTCCAGGACATTGTGCACCATCATCAACTACAATCACTTAAATGAGGTTATTGCAGCCGAAGAAAGTTCAGTCGGTTATTAAATCCAAAGGAATGTTTATTGGATGGGCTCAATAAAAACAAAATCCTCCAGCAGTTTATGTTCATAAGTTCAGTTCAGTCTCTGCACCTGTCACTCAGATGAAATGAAATTTTACAACAAACAACTTCTTACCTTTTTATGTTTTAGTTGTATTTCTATTTACATTTTTACTTTTTCCTTCCAAAGCTATAAAATCTGTAAAGACAGACAACAATGTTTATTTAACTGCTTCATGTAAAAGTTCAGGAAAGGCTGAAAATATTTAAACACTTTTTTTCACCAATGCTAATAAAACATCAGATTAAATAAAAGTAAAATTAGCAGTAGCGTGAGCAGTTTTAATATACAGTATATTATGTGCATTTTTCTTACATGTGAATTTCATGTCCTGAAGTAAATATACTTTCCTCCAGAAGATGGTGCCCCATCCTAAATGAACTACTGCAACACTTTATAAGACATATTGCAGTTTTGAGATGTCATTAGTTCATCTTTTGGGGGGAAGTACATAATAATAGCAATCATGTTTCAGATATGACTTATTTTATAAGGAAGGTGAAACAATGGCTAAACTAAAAACTTTTGTTGTTGTTATTTTTTTTGTTTTTGTTTTGCACAGAATGCATCATTTAAACAAGAGATTAAAGAAACCATGAAGATGCAGAATGGGCCAAACATTTCAACATGTTTAACACAGATGTTCCTTTACAGTTATTTATGACTTCCACATAGATCCAAAGTGGATAAACAAGAAATTTAATCATCTCCTCAGAATATACTCTAGGCTAAAACACAACATTTAAATGTAATATTTCAATGTATTACCATGATTATAGCTACTTTAGTTGGATTATCTATTTTTTTGGAGTTTCACTGACATAAAGGGAACAAAAAAATATTGCAGCAATTTGTCTCGCAGTTATGAGACGTACCATATGTGAGTGTAAAATGTCCTTCAGTATTTTGAAATCTCAACGTGAGTAATCTTATGTATTATTCAGCTTTTCAACAGCCTCTTTTATTACTCTGGGAACTGCAGTGATAATTCAGCAGGGATGTTGCCTCATCATCCAAACTCTCTGCTCTGCAAAATCACTTAAGGTCCCTGAAGCTGAAAGCTGCTCTGTTTTTCTAACCCCTGGAGGTGAAAGATCAAATGTGTGTAAATCAGCTCTAATACTGTCAGGAACCTTTGAATCCCAGTCTAACACATCACATTTATCTCATAGATCCAGAACCATGAGAGATAAAACAGGTCAGATGTTTGTCTGGTGAGAATTCATGTTATAAAAGCATGTATTGTTTTCTACATTATTACTAAGATCTGATAAGATCTCTTCCCCTAAAAGTATCACAAAAGTATTTATTTTTTTAAACCACAGACACGGCTCGATTGTTTTGGTCTGAAACAAATACAGTTGGTTTCCCCCCCCCCCCTCTTTAATTTACAATATGAAGCTTTCAAAGTTGCGCTGTAGCAGATTTCAAGCATTTTAATGGGTCCTAAACTGATTATAGTTAACCAAAATTGTGGTTTTGTCCCTTTTCATACGCTTGTGGAAAAATACAAGTTAGTTTTGGCTCTTCGTTACTGTTTTCTCTCACACAGTCAGAGTTGAACAGTGCAGCAGTGTGACTCATGTCAACCTGTTTGCTGAAAGTCTGGGCTGATAGTGTTTCGGTTAGGTAAGGTAGAAGGTCAGAGAGGACAACAGTCTGATTCATCTCATCCCACTTCAGACTTCTGTGTCTTGTAAATTTCCAACTTTTTGGATATGCAGAGAGCTCATATGTGTTCTTATGAAGGCAGTCTTGGCCATGCGGAGGATACAGATAAAATGGGGAGTCTCATGGAAGAGCTCACCAAGCCAAATATCTGATTTTGATGTCTTTTTGGCATCATCGAAGTCCCAATGTGATCATCGACTGCAAAGGCTTAATTTAATTTACAGGTCCAGATTTACAGGTTCAGATAAGATCTGTAGCAGAAATGTCAAAGGAATTCTTGCAGAGATTTTTGTATTAAATAAACATTAAAGCTCTACTTATACTGAAATGCTTTTTTTTTTTCCCAAGTTAGTTCTTTGTACTCCTCTTGGCTGTTCACATGTTTTATTTATCTAGATTATATATCAATTTCAACAAAAGTCAAACAGTGGAAGTTTGACATGGATCTTTAAACAACAGAGCAGGGTAGTTCTGACAGCTAATCATGGCAGGGACCAAAACTAATTTCTGGCAAAACAACTTAAATCTCAAAATAGTTTTTGGCACACCAACAAAAATATTCAATAAATCTTTATACATATCACATTACATGGTTATTTGCATAATATTGAATGGTTAGAAATTAGAAGCAAGCACTTTCTGACAATTTCCCATCATTTCTGCTGATACTGAAAATGTTTTGGCATGACCCGACCCCCCAGGTGTTTGACCTTTTTAAGCTTCTTTTTGCAGTTTTTTTGCAAACCATTTACTAAAAACATGTATATATTTCTTCTTTTAGCTTAACGCAACACTTACAAGGATGGTTAAGATCTTTTAAAGTGGTTTTCACTGGATAGATTATAAACAAATACTTTTGTACCTGTTGACGCTCTTTGAACAGCCTTAGTTTGGAAAACCAGAAATTAGTTCTGACCAGACTGACAAGCAAATGTGCATCACTGTTATCTTAAAAATACTATAATCTCAAACAGATTGAGGTTTGTCGACATGGTATAACATTAATTTTGTGTTCCACGGTAATTCTGATAAAGTGCTATAGATAGCTAACTGTGCCACTACGTGGAGCTTCAAAATTTTTCAAAATTCTGTGGGATTAATGACGTCATACAAAACATACAACTGTGTAAAGGTTTATGAAATTATGTATTCAAAAACCACCATGACAAATGTTAGACATGGTCTTAATTTTTATCACTTTAAAAGTTAAAGATGTTTGTCATTACTCACATTTTCTTTTATTAAATTGAATCATTGTGTGTTTTTAGTGTGTTTAATGTGCAGATGAAAGAAAACTGTGATAAATACAGTGTGTGTCTGTGTGTGTGTGTGGGGGGGGTTATACATGACTAACATCTATTGAGAGCTATTGTGGTTTTTATAGCTCCAAAGATTGATAACTATCAGGTTATTTTAAAATGTGAGATTTGTAATTTTCTATAGCTCTGAATCCGTTATCTTTTGTTCTCTGTAACTCACTTGAAACACGCTGTTCATGTTCATAAAGCCTGTGGCTGTAACTTCTGGGGTCAGTCAGCTTTGTAGTGGGTTCACATGACAGGAAGTGGATGAGTTCACAGTGGAGGACTTTGTGTTTTTGTACATTAAAACCACTTGTTCCTAAAACACACACACACACACTTAATGCACATGAGTATGTAATGCTACACCAGCCAGATCACAAGCTTCTGACTAAACTGTTTTGTGTCCTGTTTGTAATATTTCCCATATTAAATGCAGAGAGATGAAAAATGTGCACCATTGTCATCTTGGGACAATAAGCTAAAAGAAAAACATATATATATATATGTTTTTCTCTTTTTTAATATGGAAACTAGTCCTGTTTGTTTGAAGTTCTGGGATCTTAAATGGAAAAACAAATGAATCAATATCAATAGTGACATACAACAGCATTGACATTTCATCTGTACAAGCTGGTGAAATGCTTTTAATGTAAATGTTTCCATTGGTAAAAACATGCAGAAAAGGTCAAACCGGTTCAGGTAAATTTCAGGATATGTAAACTGACAGAAAAGCTTCAAATTTTGCTTAAAATATGTAAAAAGGTAAGAACATACTGTATATGTGTTATTCATTTAATTGACCTTTTGCTGGCCCCTCCCCAAAACGGCCATTGTCCAATCACACACTATAGCAACCGTTACTATGTGAGCAGGTCCAACAAGCATTGACTCCAAGCAAGATGGTGATGCACCCATGGCTTTTGTAAATCGGACACTAGATACCCCGAGAGATTGTCTGGAGGAGTTGTGTTCTATCCATTCCCAAAGACGAAAACATAACGCGAGCGGTGCATACAATGGATAAAACAGTGTGGATGGCCCCACTCCCAGTTAAATGTGATAAACATTACGAAGCGTCAATACGTTCACTCAAAGGTAAGGCTAATAGCTAACTAGTTACCATGTGATTTAGCTCTACTAATTACAGGCCAATACACAAATTACATCAAAGTTATGATTACCATGTTAACCTGCTCTCTAATCTAAGTTTAACAAGCCCTTTAACTTTAGCCAAGATTAGTTAACATGTTAGCTAATGCTAGCTACAGTACATTAGTTGCTGTTGTGTTGGGTCTTTGAGCTTCGCACAAGGCTGTGCTGGCTACATTAAAGGTACAGGTCATGGGGTTTCTCAGATTTTGCGTGAGGCCAGTAAGCATTGGGCTCTGTAATAGTCATGTCTCCTTCATTGCATATTTTATATTTTGAATGTATCCCTCCATTGCATACTGTAACCTCTTTTGCCTCGATCTGGAGGATATTGCAGAGGAATTGCTCCAAAAAAGGTCACTGACATGCATGAGTACACCTCTTCCCATCAGGGCAATCAGTTGTGCTGGTCATATTTAACTGTTTGTTTGTCGGATGTAGTAACAGTAACTAAGGGGGGTGGGGCTTGGCAAAAGGCTAATTACTTTCCAAGTGACTCACTTGCTTGATAATAGGAGTATAATCAAATTAAAATTCACTAATTAATATAATTGTAACGGCACCAACTATAAACCCAAATAGGGTACCAGTAAAAATGCAACATTTCTGTGCATCTCTGCCATTTACTTTTTATTTCAACTTTACTGAAGACAATGATGAATACATGATGTTCTAAACAACAACATAACAAATAAATGTTTCTCAGTAGGTTTAGAACTAGTTTTGTTGCCTGATTCTTCAAAGCTTGTGCTGTGATCCTTTTCATCAATGTTGCAGATCTGAGAAATCTGGACAGTCAAACTGATGCTTTAGAAAATAGTTGCTATGGTGACCTGATAATTGCAGTCAGAGGGATAAACAAAGCAGTAAACAAGTTAGTTTACACATCACAAATGACTGAGGGGATTTCTGGGATGTTTACACATACCAGAATGAGCTCAGACCCATTAACATGCTGCAGCCTGTGTGTGTGAACTGGACATCAACCAGCTCTCATAAACTCAAATAGACACAAATATAAACAGAAAAAGATACTTCTTCTTCAAAGTGACCAGAAATGACATCAGAATAAATAAAGTTGTGACAATCTGAATACAAGAAAGGATATTTTCCAAAGAAACAAAAGGATTGGGAAATGGGACATATTTATAAAGAGTAGCTGATCATGTTTTCTTTTTTGTGGAGAGAGAATACCTGGCATTTTTTCAGAAAATGACTCAAAAGTTCCAGGCAGCAATAAAGTAGAGGTCCATGAGCAAAGGTAGGGTGGAAGAAGAAGAAAAGAACTATAAATCTATTACCTGGGAGGCCCCAAGGTTTTAATCTTTGGCTAACAATTGTATGTTGAGTTGAGCAATTTAAGCATGATAAACTGAAACATCCTCTGCAAGAAGAATCTTTCCCAAACCTGCATCTTGAGACATGAATCAAGAAGAATCATCACTTTAAAAAAATGTTTGAATTAAAGGTTTATGTTTACATAAACGTTCAACAACAAGCCTCTTCTCATGTTCTCATGTTTATTTGACAACACACAGCACGTGTTCAATTTTACCTTTTGGGTTCCACATTTTTTCTACAATGACAAACAAAACAAATGCCACTCATTCTAACTAATAATGTCTGACAGTTTCCAAGTGAGACTCAATTATATATTAGCTGACAAGTCATGTCAATAAATAGTTTATGTCTTTGTGTGTGTGTAGACATAGTGCATAGATGATATGGATCGAAACTTCAGACTTCAATTACTAAAATCTAACAAGAATTGGACAATCTGTTCAGAGCTAAAATGAGTTTAGCAAAAGCAGCAACTGACGTGGAAAAAGAAGGAACTAGCATATTTTTTCTTTTGGCATTATTTTCAGTCTTTATTAAACTCTGTCCTTTGGATGAGAAAAACACCATCTGGTTGTGTTTTATTTAGACTTCTTCTGAAACACACGCATTGCAAAAGGAAGATCCTGCTGATCCATCATAAACTCAACAACCAGCATTTTGAGAACATCTCCAGCTTTCTCTTGCTATTATCATTCTTTTAAGAATTGCACCCATCCATCCATCCATCCATCCATCCATCCATCCATCCATCCATCCATCCATCCATCCATCATTTTAGCTTGAAACCCCCACTACGTTTCCTCACCCAGCTCCTTCTCTAGAACATGTGGTGCACCTTCCAAAGTCAGTCAGTATATAAAAGGTGACATTCATTCATTCTGAGTTTCATCATCTTGGTTGATGCTGTTTATCAAAAATGTCATGATGCTCAAGTGAAAAGTAAAACCATTTATCAAACCTAAAACTGGTGTTTGCTGCTAAGTCAGACATTGATGGGAAAAGAAAAGGAGTTTCTAGTTAAAAAAAAAACTCTGCTGTAAAAGAATTAACTTTTAACTCCCGGTTAGACGTGTGTATAAGAAGAGAAACTCTGTATTCCATTCAGTACCGGAGACACAACAAACCATGACATTTATCTTTATCTTTGTCTTTAAAGGCCTTTGTAAAATCCCTGTTAACCTGAATGCCTAGAGTCCCCCTGGTCAGACGTGCCAAAAAAAGTTCCTTTTGTTTAGTGTATGTGAAGATCTTTATAATATAAGTTAGCTTGTGTAACACTGACAAATAACAGAACTAGATTTCAATGAGAATATTCCATTTAAACAACAATAAAAATGAGAACGATCAATAAAACCGACATAAACTTCAATTGTCAAAACAGACCCACCGGGTCTTTTTTGTTTCTTGCCTCGAAGTTCAAAGAAAAAGCCAACATCTTCTGGCTATTTGTCCTTTTTTCTGCTTGGCCTGCAGTTTTTAAATACCTCATTTTCACAAACTCCAAATGTGGGTTCAAACCTCAAATTCAGTTTGTCTTTTTCTGTTTTTCCCTTTATGAGTCACTGGGATGCCAAATAGTTGTAAACTGTTAAAAGGGTTTTGTCTGTTTATTTACTGGACTATTAAACATTCTGCTAGCAATAGTACACTTACAAACAGATGTTTCCAAGCTAATTATAACAGCCTATATGTAAATTATTAAATAGTTTAAACTACTAATAGATTATGTGCCAAGTAAAAGAGACGTACTAACAATTTTTTACACTTACAGAGTCTCGTGTTATGTGATAATTTTCCCAAACTGCTCTATTCCTGTCAGTCACCTCCAAGAGAGGAGTGACTTCAGTCATAAAAAGAGCAATGAATGTGAGGAAGGGCAGCCAGCGCTGTATGTGTCCACAGATTCCTCAGATCCTCCCAGCTAGCTGTGATATTTAACATCCACACTCTCTGTAACTCACAGAGAATGTGGATGACATATGAAAACAACATCAAAGTTAGAGCAATCTGCATGTCCTGAAATGATGTGATCGCTAACACATGAATTAAATAAACATGCTAAAAGCAGAAAGCCTTCTGTTTCTTTCAGCTCATTTTTAGTTCTCTAGCTTGGAGATGAATACAACCCATATGGAGCACATTAAAGTCAAAAAGGGAAATAGTTTCACTGGCCAGAAGACAGATGGGCAGGAATCAAATATTCTGATCAGCAGATTCACAAACAAATGAATCATTATTGTTCTAATAACTCTCATGCAAACAGACACTTGTAAAACCTGCTAGAAGCTACACTTGTCCCACCATCTTCTCTCCTCACCCCTGTAATCCTCTTATCGAGGCAATTTTCCATCTCAAGAGGCTTAACTCTGCTGTACTGATGACTTGGATCAGGACATAATTAACTGTACTATGTGTCTGCCTTAAAGAAACTTTCTGTTAGCAGATTAAACCCACTTTGACTGGGGTGAGCAAGAAACTCTGCATAATTGAATTAAGTCCTGTTTGCATAACTCATGAAAGATGATGTGCACTAATAACTCCAGTTGGTACAGAAGTTAGAAAGTAAATCTGGAGAAGATGGCCAAAAGGACAAAACAAAGATGTTTTCCTGCATAAAAATGACTGGTAACTCCAAACATATAACGTCTCATTTTTTCAGGGAAAACGGTGCAGTCTTAGTTCAGAGTCATTTTTCTTATTACCATTACCTTGGATTTAGTATTTGTTCTGGTCATTTTGGCTTGACCTATTGTTTTGTTTTGCTACATCTTGTTTCTGTGTTCCCTTTTGTCATGTCACAACTGGTTTCTATCAGCTACCTGTTACTTTATTTGTAACTAGATACTTTCAGTATTCAGCCCAGTTTTCTTACGTTGTCTATCTAACTGTATCCTCAGTCCAGTTCATGATTTTTTACCCAGCTTGGTTGGATTTTTCAGGTGATTTACCCCATCACTAAGATTTACAATGATTGCCTGGTGAAACCAATTGGAAAGTGGGACAGACTGAGAGCAGTTTTAAATTTAATGGTGCAAATAGAAGCTAGCATATAACTTAAGGAGGTCCTCAAGAGCTTGACTGTACCAGCTTCTGTTCAAAGGAATTCAAGAAGGGCTACCTTTAGCATCACATCCAAGGTGGGTTTAGCCAAGCGCTTCTCAAGAAATGCCCCTATAGCTCCAGTTAATGTCTCAGACGTCTTTGCCTGGCAGGTTTATTTTGCATTGTGGACTACGTCTCACTCATCCCAGGACACCCATCTGAATCATGTCCTCTGTCTTTCTTTGTTGGACTGGACCTCATCTACATCACACGTTTTAAGATATAGATGAGGTCCTTGTATAACAACAAGAGAGTGTTGGATGTTTTAATAATATTACATATACCCAAAGCAGGAGAATTATGTTGTGGTATATGCATCTGTTCATAACTTTCACACAGTAGTTATATTTGATGTATATTATGTATCAACTACATTTTTTTGTCAGTTTGTATCATTTTGTTTTCAGTGTCAGTGCTACATCCAGACGTAATACTGTCCTACTGCAGTAATTGCACTGAACCATAAATATAAACTATATTTTTAGATGGTAATAAGTTAATAGCAAATTGAATAATTTAATAGTAACAGTAATTCTTTTGAAACTATCTCTTTTTTAAGTTTGTGTTATAGTGTGGTACTGTGTGTAATAATAGTAAAAAAAAAATGCTGCACTATATTTGATTTGACTCTATTGCATTGCTTTGCATTGCTGTGCATAACTCTTAATATAGCCTACCTTTTATTTTCATGTTTTCTCCCAAGGAGCCAAACTCTTCTGTACTGTTTAAAGAGAAGTATGTAGAATTGTGCAAGTTATATTGGGAGAGGAGAAGAACAGAGGAGAAGAAGAAAGAAAATATCAAAATTGTCAACATGTGCTGGTGTGTTACCCAGATGTGAAATTAAACTCCAATGACACTGACCATGTTTATGCATCTGGACTGTGACTAAAGTAACCACCATTCCATGTATTAAAACTAGCCTTGCACTAACTTTTTGTTGTAATGTAAGAATTTCATACTAAAGGCTTTGACAGGAACAAATCTGACACCCAAACACAATTTGAAGGAAAAGTTTACTCAGTTTGTTTTGGATGAAGAAGTGACAAAACTCCACTTTTTTAACAAAAATATAAAGAAAACTGACAAAACTAAAAGTTAAATTTAATTTGAAAAAAATAGCATCTGTTCCACATTTGCTCATCACAGCAAAGCAGAGTTGTTTAATCAGATTAGACCTTTCCAAAGACTTTTATAGTCACAAACTTGAGTCGCTTGTTATATTAAGTCCACATGGAATTAATAAAGTATTTATTAAAATAAAAAGTTCAGATCAGCTCAATAATGGAACACTGTTCAGAAGAGATCTGATAGAACACCTCAATTCTTCAATAAATCTTTACTTCTGTACGAAATGATTTTACAACCTTGTTCTAAAACATCATCACATAAGTCAGATTTTATTATCTTGGCAGTAGCTGCTCCAGGTTTGTTCTCAGCTATTTAAGTTCAGGAATAAGTCTGGTTGTTTTTTTGGGCCTTCAACAGTCAATCAGATGAGTGGTATTTCATGCAACCTGACTCCTTGAGTATTTCATAGCTGGAGTTGCTTTAGGATTGCATTACAGCAGATTGCTGGGGGTGGAGGAGACCGAAGTGTGTGCTCAGTTGCAGGCACTAACACAGACGGGATTCTGGTCCCAGACTAGGTTTTTTAGGCTCAAAGGACTCATCTAAGAGCTCTAACCGGAGAACTATAGTAATTGAATGTGGATCTCAAAACTATCTCTAGGATTTTTGCATCCACTCATGAACAACAAGTCTGTTTTCTGCAGCTGTGGAACTTTGGTAAGAAAAACTACATTATGATCTTTTCAGGATTAGATTCTTTTGCATAAATGTGATGTGCAACTCATTTCCTTCATGGTTTTTATTTATGCTTTTACTTTAAATATTTCTCCCAGCTGCTTGAGAGCTCAGTTTGCATAGGCATTATGCTTGAATACAAACTTAAATCATTAATACCTTTTTCATGCAGCTTTCTAATCTTCCTTAACTACAACTCAGACATAAACTACTTTAGTTATTTCTTTATTATTCATGGATTTTTAACACAAAACATAAAGGATTTTTGAAAATGTAAAAAAATGATTGTGTGTGTGAAAATGTAGAAATTTATAGTAAATAATAAGAAAGTAATTAAATCAATGGACAGATTTATATTTATTTATATTTTTAACAGTTATCTGAAACTACAATTTCCTTTTTTTTTATTTTGCAGAAGTTTACACCTGACAGGAATTATGATGATGCAGGAATTATTTTAAAATTTATGTTGGTGTTGATACATTTCACATTTTACTAAAATGCAAAATTCAAGGCCTTAATAGTAACGGTTTATTTTTTACAGTATTATTCTGGTGCTTTTTCTTACACTCTCCACTTCAGAAGAAATGCATTAACTTCCCCTCTCCTTCTCTTCAGGTGGTTTTCATTAATGGCTTAGCTCAAAGTGTGGTATCTCCTTGTTAAAGCACTATCCATGGGTGCCCCATGCACGATGAGTGTGAGTGACCACAGTGCTTCATACCTGCAGGGGTGGTTGTTTAGGGCTCTGTTGTTGCTGACAGCTGTGCAGCTGTCATGTGCTGAATGCCCTAAATCATGTGTCTGTCATGTTGCCACTGAAGTCCATTGCACCTTCAGATACCTGACCGCAATACCGTACCACTTCCCTCCAGCTGTGGAAAGGATTAATCTGGGGTAGGTTTATTGTTTCCCAACTTTCAGTAGATTGTACAGCTGCAAACTATAAAGAAAGAATAATTATGCTGCCTGATATAAGTCACAGAGTAGGATTCTAACCACAGACTTCTAGTTATATGTAATGTTATATTAACATTACAAAGAAACTACTGTTTGCTTCTCCATTTTCAGTTTGAAGGGTCCAAATTAAAATGAGTAATCTGTTGATTTAAATATTTCTTTGAACATTTAATGATTTGAGACTGACTTTAGTTAAAATGTGCAAAAATAGGAATAGCTAACGTTAGTTGTAACTGATGGCCTTAAGGCATAACCTGAGTCATATGCAAAACTTCTTGTGTCATCAACTGAGGGTGATTCTGACTGGAGTAGTCACCAATAGTTGCCACTGGGAGGGACGCAGGCTTTAGCGAGCTAACCCAAACTACATATCTGATGATTATAAAAAAAAAGTAAAGAAAACCTGCCACTCTGGCTGACCTCCAACTGCCAATCAAAGTGCCTCATTGTTCTGCAGATGCTAGAAATCTGCACCTGGAGGTTTTTAAAGGTTTGCTTTTTTGTCTCCACCTTTGCAAGTGCAAACGAGCATTTAGAATCTCTTTTAGTTGGACTCCTTGTGAGATTTTCATGCAAATAGTTACGCATTTAATTACCTTTTCTATCCTTCTATGAGAGTGATACAGAATGTTTAGTAATGTTCTGATTTGAAAAGTTTTTTATTTCATTTCAAATTCTGCACGTTTTCACTTACAAGTTTTAAAGACCAATAAGAGCATCCAGATGTTACATACTTAGATAATTGGCTTTTATAATAACTGACTCCAGGAGTTTCAGTTTTGAGGGCATGTAATTTCACACTCAGGTAGCACCAGCAGCACTACTGTTATTACTAACACCTGAATTTTTTAGTCATAACAAGTCACTGCACGCTACAAACAAACACAAAAGAAAATACATTTTTTAATCAGCATTTTTTCCCCGTTGAAATGAATTTGAAGCTAATTTGAGCATGATTACACCTTCAGGGTAGCGTGTTCTTGTAGAACCCTGCCTGTTATTACCTGTCAGAGAGGTAAAACAAGCTGAAAATTCAAGTCAAAACCTCTCAGAGTCTTTTGTCATACATAATGTTGTACTTTTTAGTAAATGCTCATCTTTAAAGTATACAGTAAAGTAAGTGGTGATTTTATGAAATGAAAACATTACTTGTAGTTTTTAATTTAAACATTTTAGAAATACCAGATAAAAAAATTGTGACTCAGAAGGAGAGCAGGTGACTGCCAAACAGAGGGTTACCACTTTTTGGTCCTCATTATACTTGTATTCATGACTGTCCATGTAACAATCATTCTAAGTTGAGATAACTCGTGAATTTTGTTGGCATTTGTAATTATTTACCCAAATACACTCCTCTTAAATGTGAGCATTAGTTTTATTTTAAAGAGTTGTGGAAAAATCTCTGAATTGGGGTTCTGGACCTAAAACTAAATATTTTGGATTGTTTTTTAATAATCTATTTGAGATAATTTTGTACAATAAGCCAAAAATAATAATTAACTATATTCTTTCCTATTAGGTACAACAGTATATCTTTCTTGCGAGAAACGGACTTATCAGGACTTGAGAAGTTGGAGCTGTTGATGCTTCATAGCAACAATATACACAATATTGAAGACAGAACCTTCCATGAACTCAAGTCTTTACAGGTAAAATCATGTTTTTATAAAACGTGTAAAGCATGACCCACTTTCAGAGATCATGTGATCACAGTGTCACATCAGTATTAAGAAAAAACATTATCCAAAAACAAAATGAGTTTGAGATTGTGAATTCTAACGTTAAGGAAGGATCAAAATATTTGACTGTTTTTTTGTTGTTGTTTTTGTTGCAGTACTTGTTTTTCCAGGATCAGTTCAGATGAATAGAATGGCAGGATTGAGAAAAAAAAAATCAATGCATCTGTATCTCAAAGAATAGATACAGAATGCTGAGCATATATAATTTCTCTTAAGCACAGACACACAATATGCTCACTCCAAGTTTCATAAGTAAAGGACTGCAGTATATGATATTTCCAGCAAAAGTATTTGTTTTCAATATCATGTATTTATTGTATAAAAATGATAACCTTAAGTAACAGACTATCTGCTCTCTTCCAGACCAGGTAAACAATTAGCAAACCACTGATGATATTGTCTGAAAAAATGTAATTTTACCAGTTGAAATCACAGTCATAAGTAATATTGTTTAAAACATTCTGCCACAGGTTATAAAGATGTCAAACAACAGAATAAAGGAAATAAAGAAAGAGACATTTAAAGGCCTGAATAGTCTACTGAGACTCCACTTAGACCATAACCTCATAGAGTTTATCAGTCCAGAAGCTTTCTACGGTCTGACCACCTTGCAGTTCGTCCACTTGGAGGGCAACCAGCTCCAGCAGCTCCACGCGGACACATTTGTCACACTGAGGCACAGCCAGGTTTTTAAAGTATCCTCAGTAAGAACCATCCACTTGTCAGACAACCTGCTGACCAGTCTGCCTTCAGATATTTTCTCAGGCTGCAGTCAGTTGGAGAACCTCTTCCTCCATGGTAACCCCTGGATGTGTGATTGTCATATGAAATGGTTCTCACAGTGGTCACAGAGGAACATTGGTGAGTAGTATTTTTAATGCTTTTAAATGCTTTTTTCCTTAAATCTCAAGTCTGCTGTTTTACTCCAGTTAAATATATATACCTCTTCATCATCAGTGGCTCAGGAGGTAGAGCAGGTTGTTCAGCTACCAGAAGTTTTTCAGTTCAAACCAATTTCCATTCTAATTGTTTTGCCATTTTGTCCTTGGCTGCCTTCACCTGCTGGCTCATGTAGGAATGTTGGAGATGATCAAAAGGGTTGATGGTGCTGTATGGCAGCCTCACTTCTGTCTGACAGTCCCAGGGCAGCTGTGGCTACAATATAATGACCACCACCAGAGTATAATTGAGTGTGTGAATGAATGATGGATTCACCATAGAGTGCTTAGGATGCTTTGAAAAGTGCTTTATAAATGTGATCTTTTATTATCATACAAGATATGTAAACAGTTAAGTTTAACAACAGAACAACCAAAGTTGTTACTTTTGCTAAAGTAAACCCATAAATTATTTATTTTTTACCACAGAGATAATCTTTTCTGGTTCATGTATTTCACTGTCCATTTTGTTGTTTAGCCAGCCTGCAGTGTGAAAACAAGAAGTGTTTTTCCCTCCCTGTAGCCAACTAAACTCTACACCACTTGATAATTGTTTCCAGGTGTGCTAAAATGCAAGCGAGACAAGAGATATCCAAGAGGCCAGCTGTGTCCTGTTTGTGAAAATCCTGCCCCTTACTGCAACAGACCTCTTGACCTGCTCCACAGTGATGACTTTACGTGTATCAAACCATGGATTAAACCCAATCTAAAACATAAAAACATAAGCCTGGAGGAAGGGGACTTCACTCTAGTTTCCCCCAAGGATTTTATTGCCCCATTAGGCTCCATACAGATGAGCCTGACTGACCAGTTTCAGAACGATGCCAGTATGTCATGTACTGTCCAGAGGCCTACTGCTTTTGAAAACTTGACACAAACTCTGCAGGAAGAAAGCAATGTTACAATTCTGAGCACTGGTATAACTACATATTTGGTATGTAACATTGACTATGAACACATAAAACAGCTGTGGCAGATCCTGGCTCCCTACAGTGATTCTCCTATGAAGCTACAGAGAGGTATAATGGTAGCCAGTAAACCTGAAATGATCTACAAATATGGTCAAATAAATGACAAAGAGGAAGGAATTACAACAAACATTGAGGCTGAGATCAAAGCCACCCCTTCATGGTTAATGCAAGGAGAATTGAGCCTCCAACTTGATCGCACAACTACCACCTATTCAACTCTGCATATTCAGTACCAGTCTGTGGTCAATCTAGATGTTGAAAGCACTCCATCTAAAAAAGACCGTTATTCCTGGACCATGATCAAACGAGACAATCAAACCAAAACGGAACACGCTGTCATTACAGGTGGGAATATATTATTAAATTTTAGTAAACCGAACACTGATATGTTGTTTACTGCAGTACACATCTATTTATAATTTACCTAGCACGTGTATAAATTATGCACATACACACAAATGTGTGTGTGTGGACGTATGTGCACAAATAAACTGCATAGATGATATTAATTGAAACTTCCGACTTCAATTCCTCAAATTGATATTTATTTTATTACACTGCATGAAAACCCAAATTTATGGAACTAAAAATATTTTTGATATAGGTGGTGTGGCACAATTGAGCTGTCAGATCCAGGGTGAGCCAAAACCTCTTTTGGAATGGATTTTACCAGATGGAAGTAAGATACGAGCTCCTTATTCAAGTGAAGACCGAAGGATTATAATCTCTTCTGAAGGGATGCTAACGCTCCGAGGTGCAGATACTTCTGACACGGGCCTCTACTGGTGCATTTCCACAAACTACCTGGATGCAGATATCCTCATATTTCGAGTTACAGTTCTTTCTCCTGACGTAGAAGAGTTTGAGGTCAACGGTATCCAGCTCTCAAAGTCACTTGGTGAAAATCTTGTATTTGACTGTAGCTCATTTGGAAGTCCCAAGGTTTCAGTTTCATGGATTCTCCCTGATCACTCAGTGGTGGACAAGTCTCAAGGGAATAGAAAGGTGTATGAGAATGGCACACTGCTGATTCAAGGACTGACAGAGAGGGATCGAGGGTTTTATAGGTGTTTGGTTGCTAATTATCTGGGAGTTGACCTGCTTGTGTCTCAGGTGACACTGTCTGAAGAGAAGCTTAAGGCTAAAACAGCTTGGGACACTGAGGGGTCAGGGATGGTAATGGAGGCCAAGGTGGAATCTAGCTTGGCACAACATGCAGTCAACCTCAGTGAGATTGCTTCCTCAAGTCCTGTTGCAGGAACTAGTCAGGAATCAAAGACTATCACCTCAGATCGTCCTTACCCAAGGGTGAGATCACAAGGCAGAGGAGGTTCTCGGAGTAGACTAGGACTGAGTGAAACTGTTCGCAACAGACGCATCTGGAGTAGTAGGGTCTTTGATAAAAAATACAGGAATTTACACTACTCAAAATATGATACATTTATTAGAAAGGCCATGTTGAGAATGAATGAGAGGGTAGACCATGAAAAGCCACACACCGTTTTCTCAGGAGATAGCGAAATTGGCTCAGGAGAGGTTCAAAACGAAGACCATCTCATTGTGGTACCAACAGAAGTCAAACCAACCACTGAAAAAATAATAAACACTCAGGAAAAGATGAGAGATAAATTAACAGCAACAGCAGTGCAGAAAATTTCTGGCCCAACAAATACATTTATTCATGATATTTACGCCAATAAAATTAAAGAAAATTTAAACTCCTCAACTACAGAATCAAATATCCTATCAGTTTCAACACCAATACAGCCTATGCTGACCCACTTGCCAAGTCACATTGAGAGGACAGAATTTTATATGCTTGAAGAAACCAGCAATCCAACTCTACAATTAGACCCTGTCACTCAAAAGCTCAGTATGGCAGACAATGAACATGAAACTCAATTGAGTTCTTCAGGGGAACAACCTGCAGTGACATCAACATCCATAGGGTCTGTATCAGTGACAACAGAACCCAATGTTACTCCAAAAACCAGTGTCCTGGGCCCAGTGGAGCTTATCACCCACACAGACCCAGAAAACCAACCGGACAAGATTACCTTCCATACCACCCAAACATTAAAATCCCCACAGCTTCCTGGAGGATCCACCTTCATCTCCCAACAACAAATCCATATAATTCCGCACAAGAACAGAAATAATTCATTCAGAGGAAAACATGGAAGAAGGATCATGCATGGTCGTAGGAGAATCATTAAACCGAGCAGGATTACTGACATACAGTCCTTCATCAATAGATTTAAACAGTCAGCTATGAAGAAGGGAGAAAACACCTCAGTGCCATTTCAAGTTTACTTGAGCACAGGTAAGACAGCTTATTTTAATGTTTAATTTCTGCTGCAGTGTTCTGTTTATAAATATTTCATTCCATGAATTGATTTATAAAGCTGTGCACATTTTCATTTTTAGAATGTAATTGTGATGAGGACAAGAAGAAGACAGTGACAACTATTGTAAAGCTCATCACTCCAACAGCTTCCTCCAATGAATTTAGAAGCAAAAGACCTGCATCTAAGCAAACAACTCCAATTTCTGACAAAAATCGCTATATCATTTCAAAGGTCCCCTTAAGCCATGTTGAGTTAAGTTCAGAGATTCAGTATGTAACATCTGCTGATATCCTTGAAATCGATTCAACAGTTGATCCATTTTATGAAACAAAAAAAACATCAACAGTTACTACCCCAGCATCGACTACAGCAACATCGAAAATTATTCGTGGAAGAATTCCATGGAAAAGGCTGTTTGGAGGTGAAAAAAGAGAGAGAATACTGAGCAGGCTCAAAAGACCATCAATTCCACCAAAAACCTCAACTACACCTCAAACTACATTAGTGACGACAACCCCTGGGGCTGTGGACACATTTGTGGACATTCTCACACTAGGCAAAGAAAGCTCCTTAGACGATGACTATGGAGGTTTTACATCTGCAGATTTTGAGTTTGCAACAAGGACACCCAGCTCTCAACCTGTAACTTATACAAGTTCATCTAATTACTCCATGTTTTACACCACTGTTGAAATGCCAACGGAAGCACCCTCTTTATCCTCTCCCCCTACTGCCAAAACACATGTAGTTGAAAGTATTGATGAAGATTTCTCATCTGGATCTGGAGGATTCTCTGAGAATTTACTAGTCATTCAACAAAGGCTGGGTGGGTCAAAGCGACACCAGGGGAAAAGAAGGAAGCCTTTCCGGGGCAGGAGACCCTTAAGAAAACCTGAATTTATTAAAGTAAACCCTAAGACAACTGTGGCTTCAACTACGGAGATTACAATAATGGAAACAACACTTTCACAACAGACTGTTTCATTTTACAATCCAGTAAACATACCATCTAGGAAAAAGGATCAAACTACCGATCCTGTTCCCATTAATCAAGAATCAGAAAAAACAGATGTGTATGGTAAATTTGATAGGACATCTGGTGGTTTATTTACCTATACTCCATTTATTACCTCAACAAAATATGAACCTACTATTACAGTGATGCCAGCTACCAAACCTTCCTATACAACTGCTAAGACCAGAAGCAACAGCAAAGTTGGACTAACAGTACTAAGCAGCAATAGTGACACCACTCACAGATCACCAATGAGGGGGGTCAGACCTTCTCCAGAAAGCAGTATTGTGAGGGGCAGTGCAATGAACCCACCTACTTTTAAAGCACTGACCCGCTTCACAGAAAACCAAAGATATGAAATACATTCTTCGTACAGCAAGGAAATTCATAAAACCATGACTTCTACTTACAGCAAGCCTAGGATAGTTGGAGGAAATGCAGCAAGGTTTACTGTTTTATCAAATTCAGATGCTTTTCTGCCATGTGAGGCTGTTGGGAACCCAAAACCAGTTATAACTTGGAAACGCTTCTCTTCAACTACAGGTAAGAATTTCTTCACATTTAATTTGCCTAAATAAAGCAACATTTATGTGTAACTATAAACTGTATCAGGTAATTCTATCCATAATAACACAATAACACACAATAACATCCACCCATTTTCTAAACTGCTTGTTCCTGGTCACTGGACAAAAAGGGAGGTTAAACACTAGACAGGTTGTCAGTCCATTACTGGGCCACATATAGACAAATAACTATTTACACATGCCCACACCTAGGGCAAATTTAGAGTTACCGGTTAATCTAATATGCCTGTTTTTGGTCTTTGGGAGGAAACCAGAGTACCTGGAGAAAACTCCCACATGCACAGGTAGAATATGAAAACTTTGTGCAGAAGGGTCCCAGTTAGGTTTTGAACCCAGGACATTCTAGTTGCAAGGCATCAGTGCTCACACAATAACAATTTTGTCATTTTTAAAAGGTTTTTCAAAAATACAAAACTTTGAACACTGGACTTTGGCAATAGCTATGTTTGTTCCATTGTTTACCGTAAGTATTCTGCACAGATTTTAAATGTTTTTCATTTGTCTTGTTTTTGGATTCTTTGTTCATTAGGAGCCACAATCTTGATTGAGGAAAGAATGGGCAAGTTTGAAGTGTCAAGCAATGGCACACTGACCATTCAGAATGCCAACATTAAGGACCGTGGCCAGTATCTCTGTCTTGCTGAGAATGATCATGGGTCAGATAAGCTTCTTGTCACTCTCTCGGTGGTAGCCTATCCCTCACGAATCTTAGAGCCAAGGATGAGAGACATTAAATCACATACAGGAAACAAAGTGGAGATGAAATGTAAAGCTGAAGGCCGGCCTAAACCTATGATTTCTTGGATCCTGGCAAACCGAACTCAAGTTAGGGGTCCAAACACAGTCAAGGGAAGAGTATCAGTATCTTCAGAGGGGTCTTTGATAATTGAACATGTGTCTATTTATGACAGGGGCTATTACAAATGTATTGCTAGCAACCCAGCAGGAGCAGATACAGCCACAGTACGACTGCAGGTGATTGCAGCACCACCTGGTATTGCTGAGGAAAAACGACAGCAGCTGACAGCTATTTTGAGTCAAAACCTGTTGCTCCCTTGCACAGGCCATGGTAACCCACAGCCCACTATTCATTGGGTCCTGAATGATGGATCAGAAGTTCAAACCAACAAATATACAAGCAATAAAAGGATATTGCTATATGAGAATGGAACCCTTGTCATTAAATATGTAAGTACAACAGATAGTGGGAAATACGAATGTATTGCTACCAGCTCTACGGGTTCAGAACGAAGGGTGGTGACTTTATCAGTTGAACGACAAAGGTTTGAACCTAAGATCATAGAAACATCTAAACCATTGACAGAGTTGTCTTATGGGGATCAGTTAAGGCTTAATTGTTCAGCAACAGGAGACCCTGAACCAAGAATCATCTGGAGGTTACCATCTAAAGCTGTTGTTGACCAATGGCACAGGTAAAATATTTCTGGATCAATGCATGATATTTCTGGATTTTTTTTTTGTTGTTTTTGTGTTCTATTATTTTTTGTGACTAAAATTCTAAGATTGCTCAAACCTACTAGATAGATGTAGTAGAGATCATTACTTAATAGTCTATGTCGTTCAGCGGTTTTAGGAAATATTTTTCACACAGAAAGGCTGAGAATGCATTTGATTTTAACGCTGCAAATTGTGTGTTTATGATTGCTACTTTGCATATCCCATCTTTCTTTGTTCTTGGCCTTCTCAGTCCTGAAAATAATGCTATGCCTGCCCAAAATTTATCATGATGGTGAACTGTAGAGGCACTGTAGTGGCAAATATACTAAGATGTCAGAATTGTTGTATTGGGAGCCATTTATTGCCTATAACAGAGTTGTAACTACAGATTTATATGCATTGATCTGAACAATAACATGTTATTTTTAGGGATGGAATGATGCCACTTTTTTCAAACCAACATGATACCGTTACTTGGATCTGAGTGTTTGCTGATACCGAGTACCAATGCCGATATTTCTACCACGCAAAAATAAAAAATGCAGGTTTTATTTTCTTCTGTTTTTTACAACAAATTATGGTGAACTCTATAAAAAATATATTAATAAAAGGACCACAAAACCAAAATTTCAAATGAAAAATAAATATTTTATTTGGCATCGGTTAAATAACTGATACAAGTACATTAGAATGGTATTGGCCCCAATACTTGATACCAGTATCAGTATCAGTGCATCCCTAGTTATTTTCTTGATGGTCACCACTTTACTTATTCCTGCTCAGTAAATCTGACATTTTGCATGGTAGAGGTAACTGGTGTGCTTCCTTGTGTCATCATCTAATAATTGGCACAACAGTCAAGAAAATGTATTACTTTTATGAAAAGCAAATTTTCTATTAGGTTAAAATCAAGTACATTCAGTGCCTTAACTTTCATTTATACCACTGCATAGAAACTCCTTTAACCTCTAGCTTTGTTACAGTGACTACGGTATATTTTCTAATGAGTTTCCTTATTTTTTCTTTAGGATGGGTAGCAGAATTCAAGTTCTGGATAATGGCACTCTTGTTGTTAGTGCAGTTAGTGACAAAGATTCTGGAGACTACATCTGTATGGCACGAAGCACAATTGGGGATGATATTCAGTTTATAAAGGTTACAGTGTCAATGAAACCGGCCAAAATAGAGCCAAAACTCAATAGAAAGAAGCACATACCTTATGGTAATGATTTGAAAGTGGACTGTAAAGCTTCAGGAGCACCAAAACCAGAAATATCCTGGGGTCTACCAGATGGTACAGTGGTCAACAGTGCTTTGCAGTCTGATGCTAGCCATGGAGGAGGACGAACACGACGCTATACTTTGTTTGACAATGGGACGCTTTATCTAAATCAGGTATGTCATTGTATCAACCATAAAGCTAAACAAATACATAAAAATCTATTCAGTTTAATGCCAGTTTATTTTATTTTATAGGTTAGTGCATCTGAGGAAGGAGACTACACCTGCTATGCTGAAAATCGTGTTGGGAAAGATGAGATGCATGTGCATGTCACTGTGGTGACAACTCCCCCTAGAATACGTCCAACAAGCCAGACCTATGCCAGGATAAAGCCTGGTGGAAATGTTCTCTTTGACTGTGAAGCATTTGGGGAACCCAAACCCAAGATCCTGTGGAGGCTTTCCAACAATGATGTGATCGCTGCATCAAATGAACGCTACTTAATCCATGTGAATGGTTCCCTGGATATCAGAAATGTGAAAATAATTGATGGAGGGGAATATGTCTGTATGGCTCGCAACCCTGGTGGAGAAAACAGAAAAGTTTATAAGTTGGACATAGATGGTAATCCGCCAGTCATTAATGGCTATAGACAGAACAGGACCGTAGTTAAGGATGTGGCCAAAAAACACTCCAGGAAACTTATAGACTGCAATGCTGAGGGGGATCCCCCTCCAACTATCACTTGGATTATGCCTGATAATATATTTCTTAAAGCACCATATTTTGGAAGCAGGATTAATGTCCACAATAATGGAACACTAGAAATCCGCAATGTGCGACCAACCGATACAGCAGAATTTATTTGCTTGGCAAGAAATGATGAGGGAGAGGCAGTAATGATAGTGCAGCTGGAGGTAACTAGTATGCTTCAAAGGCCAATCTTCAAAAATCCTTTTAATGAACGCATTCTGTCTCGGGTTGGAAAAACCCTGGCTCTGAACTGTTCTGCAGAGGGGCATCCAGTACCAGAGATCATTTGGACTTTGCCTAATGGGACAAGGATTACCAGTGGATCCAGACATGGCTCTCGTCATCAACTATGCAGCAATGGGACTTTAGTCATCTATAACTCTCATGAAGAAGATTCTGGGAAGTACCGTTGTGGGGCCAAAAATTCCCTAGGGTATATAGAGAAGCTAATAATTTTGAATGTTGGCCAAAGACCTTACATCCTTACAAGACCTCGGGGAATCATACGTGGCATATTGGGGGAACCTCTGTTCCTTCACTGTTTATCTGATGGGAGTCCTCAACCCAGAGTATACTGGACTATTCCAGGAGGCCACACTTTCACTCAGCCTCACAACTTTGGTCGGTACCATTTGCTAGAGAATGGCACTCTGGTTATTCAGGACACTACTCTCCATGACAGAGGAAACTATGTTTGCAAAGCTCTAAACAGTGCTGGGGAGGCAGTGCTCACTGTCCCTGTTATTATTATGGCATATTCTCCAAGAATCACCACAGGGCCACCTCCTAATGTAAGGGCTGTGACAGGGACACAGATCAAGCTCAACTGTGCCGCTACTGGGATCCCAAAGCCAGAGATTACCTGGGAGCTACCAGATCATTCAGTTCTGTCAGCGGCAGAGCAGGGACGGCCTATGGGAAGTGAGCTGCTCCATCCTCAGGGCACACTTATCATTCAGAAGCTCGCAGCTTCAGACTCTGGCAGATACACATGTTTAGCCAAGAACTCCTTAGGTACAGACTCAAAGGTCACATTTGTGCATGTACATTAAGAGAAGGCAGTAAATGTAAACATCAACATTACTGGTCATGTGACAGTCACAGTTAATAATTTATGTGCCAGACTCATTTATTTTTTTAGTCCTTATTGAAGTTTGCTTGCAATGACAGCAACAATGCTAAAACTAATGTAATTTTTTAGACATAGCCATAAAGATATGAAGAAAAATGGTTGTAACAAATTGAAGGGAAGATAAAAGAGTCCAAGTGTGTTGTATAGTCCCAAAGATGTGTGTCAGAGAGTGACTGTGTTTACATGCAGCCAATAACCCTTTTAAAACCCTAATATTCACAATAACCAGGTTCTGCACGGCCATGTAAACACAGAATGTAAACGGAAAAAACCCAAATATGCTCATAACCAGGTTTTTAAAACCTGGATTTTACCCCTGGGGTAACCCTTTTCTAACCGGAATATTTAGTCATGTAAACGTGTATCAGCATAACCCCATCAAAACGTGTGTTCTGTGCATACTCTATTCGCAAGGAATCTTGTCATACAGGAAGAAGAATCGGAAATGACGCATATTGCGTCTTGAAGTAGTCCATATGTCATGACGCTACCCCAACATCTGCATTTAAATTGGGTTATTACAAGTTTCATGTATACAGGGGTAACTCTCTCTACTTATGCATGTAAACGGGGTTATTCTGAACATTTCAGAAACCCAAATACTGACCTTAACCCGATCATAACCCGAATATTGGCTGCATGTAAACGTAGTCACTGTTGCAGTCAAGGCCCATTGCAGATTTGGCAGACTGAAATGATGGGGGTAATGTATGTTGTAAAAATCCTTCATGGGCCATTTATGGAATTTTACAGCTTTTAAAAATATATGAGGCTTGTCTTACACTGGAGATGTATTTGCATGGACAATACCATCCTTAAAAAACGGAATCATATTTTCTTATCATAGTTTTTGTATTATGATGTCCATTTAAATGTTTCCAATTTGAAACTTCTACAGGTGGGCTAACAAAATACTTTAATGAAAGTCATTATGATTATTGGGTGCTTTACCTCAAGAGGAAGTTATGCCTCTGGCCCAAGCTGAAAATTTCCAGACATAGTTGTAAATTTCCAGCTGTGAAAATAACCCTTTGCTCAAATCCTCAATGACCAGTACTGACGGGGCAGCCTTGGATTTCTGTGGGTGATTTTGTGCTGATTTTACCACCTTGCTGCAAACAAAAACATGAAGGAGAGTTGAAGAAAGATGGAGTAGGAAAGATACATATTTATAAGATGAATATGTTTGCAAATATTTCACATGTATGTTTACAAAACTGTGTCAAATATATATTTATGCAAGACAAATTGGTGAAAGTGAAAAACAACAAAAATACGTAACACCAGATATTGTTTTGTACAGACATTAAAATTTGCATTGTATGACAGTAGCTTGAAAACAACCACCACAAAGCCGTTTCACTAGTGATGAATAATGATGTGCTTCAAGGACTTTGCTGTGAATTGGTAATTTCTAGTAAACGAACAAAACAAATCAACTGACAGTGATATTATTTTAAACCACTGAGTGAATTTATTACAATGCATAAGAATAAAAGAAAATAATACGATTGAATTTTAATTCCTTTAATTGTTGTTTTCGTTTTAATCCTGCTGGTTGATGCCCAGCACTTGTGTTTGAATCGACCCTAGAGGCAAGGGGTTGTTTTTCAAATGTGTATGTTCTAATAAATAATCTGTTGTCCAGTGTGAAAGGACCTTAGTAACATGGAGAAAGATGGAGTTGCCCTCCATAAAGTTTGGAATGTACTCAGCTTGCTTCAGGATTTGTGTGAAAAGTGCTTCTGTATAAGTTATATGATAATCAAACACAAATCAAAGTAGCTGAAAAGCATCTCATATGCCTTATATTGCCTCACAATGTTAAAGACAATTTATCATTCCCAACATGTGTCCTCTGTGGGTGGTGCAACGTTTAGGTTTTACACTTATAGTGTTTCAGTTTTCTAAGTGATGGAGTTTGCCTTATAATGACTTGAAAATATGAACTGACAGAATCCTCAGTGACTTTCCAAGGTTTCTCTTGGGTCACATCAAAAAAATGTAATAGATTTGAAGAAGTACTTGAACATGCTGCCAGCAGAATCTTTTACCTATGTTTTCATTTTGTGAGGTATTTCTAAATTTGCAACCATCATACAGCTACATGTGAGTTGAAAACAACAATGCTGTTCAACTACTGCTGGCTGGTATTTCTCTGCAAGGCAGACTGTTGAGAAGTAGTCAAACCACAACACAAATAGAACACAGTTGAAATATTATTCCTTGTGAAAGGATTCCCTATAAGGGGAACATTCAAGAAGGGATTGGCAGTCAAGCATTTGAATCGGAGCAAAATATTATTGAGAGGAAAGGAAGAGGAACGTTTACAGAGTAGATAGACAGGGAAAACCAGAGTGGGGTGAGACATACTTTTGGTCTGTGGTATGAATTCCATACTTAAACTAGAATACTTTCAACCTGAACATAGAAACTGAGATCTCAGGAGAGGCCTGCTAGGAGTTGACTAATAATGACTTTAGACAGTATTCTACTGTTTGCACATGAATACCTCTTTTTCTTTTAAGCCACAAGCTTGGAAACTCATAACACCCCCATCGGAGTAAATCTTGCTTCTTTTTTCAAACTTTTTTACTTACTAAAAGCAAACAAATAGTAAAATATTTTCACAACATTAAGAGCTCTTATATCCACAAACAGTCACATGTACATGCACAAACACACATCATTGACTATATGTAAAGATTGGCATATCTGTCAGTGGCGGTAATCTTGTTGGCATTTCTCACTGGAAACATAGAAACCACACCTCTTTCTTTCAGCCATTAGTTAAATCGGTCCATGTTTGCATGTCTTTTTAAGTTTGGATCTATCAATCTGTGATAGTAGTTTCAGGTTTTTTATCTTTCACTTGGACCGTCTGCAAAAGCTAACGTGCAGGTCACCTGTACATTTTAGATCTGACTTAATCATGTCAGATCTTTTCTAAGACATGATTAACTAAATAGACCTTTGAAAGTGGACTTGTGTCAAAAGGTTATAAACAATTATTGCCAGTTTATAGCCTCAATTTGGGGAAACAGATTATTTCTTACTGGATAGTAATGTGAAAGTAAGGTCATTTGAAAAAGTTTTTTAATAACTCTAATCTAAACATTTGTTACATTTTCCATGAAAATCACATTTTATAAATCTTTACACATGCTTAAACTATGTGTCAGAGGTTATTTACATACTGTTCTATAATTATTTGCCATAGAAATAAGCAGGAGGACTGGCTGGTGCTTCTAGTTCAGCAAATAACACTTCCAGTTAAAATCTCGTATATTTCTAGAAAAAAACTGTTATGCAAAAATTGATGGTCAAGTAAAAGCTTATAAAATTTCCATGAACTACTGTAAAACTTCATATTTGAAATGTTTTAAAATGACATAAATTTAAAACAGGGATCACTGTGATTGGCTTGTTTGTCCTATCAAAACTAAACACTTTTCTAAATCGAGATAAGGCAAAGAATTATCTAGAGTACTGTAACTGTTCCTAACTTTTTCCCATAAACATTCTTTAAAACATCTGAGGTATGTTTAACAAGGAATAACTGCAAAAGGGTAATAACACAGTGACTTACTGACTGGTTAACATAGTTTTAGTGTATTTCACAGGCCTTACCCTGAGGGTAGTGGAAGTACTTCAGCTGGGATCCTTTTATCTGATTGGGTGCATATGTGGTCTTTGGTGCTCAAAGAATTTCCAGATGGACTTGTAGGGTCCACTATGTATGTCTAATCTATGTCACTCCTGTCATGTATACCAACACTAAACCTAAAACATCAAAGTACTTCTTAGTTATTGAGTACTAAAGTGTGGAAATATTGGAAATGAGCCAACTTGACCCAATTAGGCTGCATCAACAGAGTGGTACTGCTACTTCACAGCACAGCGTAATGTTCCTGCCTGATACGCATATCTGATCGCAGGCTTTCCAGGTGGTGTCGGGTTGTCATGAGGATTAAAGAAAACTTTTATTAATAGTAAAATACATCAGTAAATAAATAACCTGTTTTTAATGATCCTGCAGCCAAAGTAGCCGTTTAGCTGAGGCACTGCAGACATTCATGTGGCTGTTTTTCTCTTGTTCAAATTCAGAAATGTCATGACCAATGTGACAGACTTTTGAGTAGGAGATTTTGGCAAACTAGATTTGTTTGTGCAAGAATTTCACTTGGCTTTGACTGTTAACAACTATTTAGGAGACATAAAACTGGGATAAAATTGACAATTTTTTTAGTTGTAATCACATTTATCGGTACATTTAAAACAAGACAAGAGCAAAATTTTTGGGTTTCAAAACCATTTAAAAATAAAGAATTACGCAACACTCTTGTTTTCTGACATTAACAGTTGTTTTTTTATTATTATTTTCATTTAAGTAGGACCATGAGCCATGAATGTGTTGATAACTAACCAACAGATGGCATCAAATGCCCAGTTCTAAAACTTCTGCTTCTTTGTTTCTAAACCCAGGGCTGACAAAATACACAACGTGTTAGATTTACATAGGAAAACATTTAAAATAAGGAAACAGCATGCAGTATCCAAGAGACCGAACAACAAGACATAAATGGTATGACTTGTTGAACTTGTAAATCAATTAGGAGGTTTGTTTTCACACCATTTTACATGACATCATTTAAATCACCTGCTGTGGCTTGTCTGCCTTACATAAATAATAGCACGATGAGATCACAGGGAAAGCACACCCTGAACAGCTCTGAGTTCAGCCATATCGGCCATTTGATCATAAAATGCATCCCAAAAAGTTTGAATTACAAGTGTCCCATGTCCAAAGCACAAATACATTTGTAAAGATGACTTTGAATCACATATCATTATGGGGCACATAACTTATTTTGCTTCACTGCATACATTTTACCACCATTGTGATTAATGACCCAAGGTGACACCTTCTGACTTGTCTCTTGGCCCTTCTGCAGCTCGATGTGTGCATGTCTCTGCTGAACACACAAGCAACACCCTGTCAAGTATGTCTGATATCCCGGACCGGCCAGTCTCTCAAAGAGAGACTTTGTTTTCTAGTTCCCATGTCATAGCTCTTCATCACATGTCCTCTACCAGAGGGTCAAGAGACTTAAAGACAAATATCAACATCCTGGATGAAACATTGGAAAGATTGCTGCTCTACACAGGTTTGAAAAGAGCTGAGAATCCAAGATGTGATAGGCCAGAACTCTGTAACCCTCCCAAACCATCACCAGGTAGTGAAGCTGCTATCCCCAATATCTGGAGCACAACAGTCAACACAGTTTGGGCAAGTGAACCATCCAAGGGACTTTAGAGGGTCTGAAGGAAAATACAAGTCCAGCAGAGAAAACAGGCTTCACATGGTATGGAATCGTAAACATCTTGGTAAATGCAATCTTATTCTCACAGGGTTGAGGAACTTAGAGATAGAAAATGTTCCCACAAAGCTTGAAGTCAGTTTGTGGTTTTCCTGGTGAAATGGAGGATCCTTTAAAGGCCTTCTGATCTACTTGATACCGTGGTGCTGATGACTGATACTAGTTGGCTGCTTTGGCATAAACTGTTGTTGTAATCAATGCCATGCAAGCACACAGAGAGTTAACAGTTTTGTTTCCACCTCCTGGTTCAGATGATTATTTTGACCCTTTGACTGTGAGTGAAAAGCAAAAGGTGTATGTCAGATACAAGATACAAGCTTCGTGCAATTCTGAACATAATCATTTTCGTGGGTGTTTTGAACAAGACAGTTAGTTATGGTGGGTCATTCATCGACACATAAGCCAGACTTTTGACATGAGTTTTGATTTAGCATTGCAGTTGCCATGAAAATATCAATGTGGATGGTAACCAGGGGCTTGAGATAAAATCAACAGCATCATTTGCCAGAAGACACTGGAGAAGGACAGGAGCCAGTTGGATTGGATCGTTGACTCGCGTGTTTGAGTGTGTGTTCAGATCATTTGATTCAGCCGGTTAGCACACCCATATTGGACACACGAGACTAATAAGGAAGGAAAGAATTTACTCAAGTCAGCCATTACTAATGCAGAATGGACTCAAAGCCCTGCAGAAAGAGGAAAAAGGAACTGCTTCAGCTTAACACAAAGGACATTTTTCAGAAGTTTATATCAGTAGTGAGTATACTCACGATTGATAGTGAGGATAGGATACTAATAGTGCATGGCTGCAATCATCAGTTAAAGATAGAAACTCTGTAGCTTGCATAATTACACCAATCTAGTCCTGCACTCCATATGACCAGCTCTGGATACAGTATGTCAGTGTGGAACCATATGGGAAACAGACCTGCTGAACACTCAGAAAACAAAAACATCAAAACTCACCCTGTCAAAACAAAGAGTGGCTTCCACATTTTATCATGTGACAGAGGAAATGTATACACATAAATATGCATATATACATACGCAGTCACAAACACAGCACAAGCACTGGCCACCCTGAATGTTTTTACTTGTTTCAGTGTGTTTGACTTTTTCACCTGTCAATGTAACAACATGATTGATCTTTGCCTGTTGTTGAGGGTCAGAAGGTTAAAGTTCAGCCTCACTCTGGCTTTCCATTAACCAGCATCATGGAACCATTCCTACAGATTTTATTAGCTTCCTGTTTTTCCTCAAACACCAGGGTTTCTTGCCCCTCTGCCCCATAGTTGCTCCAAACACACATGGCTACGAATATGTGAAAAGTGCTGCTTATGGTAACACCCCACAGAGAGCAGCACTTTTCACAAAGTTTTAAAAAAAGTAATTATCTTGACTCTGAAAGCAATAAGGCAGCTGTGTTTCAGCAGATGTGGTCTGGTGGTTGGCAGACAGTGAAAAATAATATGTGAGCGCTATGAGGGCAAAAGGGTGACAGGTAAGTTGAGTATCATGGAGCACCTACAGAGAGCAGGAAAGCACATGTGTGTAGAAGACTCAGAGGGGTTTAAATGGAAATTCTGTCAAGTCTTGTATTACATGATTTTTTTTCTGCTCTTCCTGTCTGCCTGAGAGGGAGCTCCTGTGGATTATAGCATGTAAATGCTGTGCAACATTGCATGTCTGTGTGTACGATTATCCACAATTGGGTAATCAGATATTTGATTACATGTCTTTGTGTAAATGATTCATGCAAATTAAAAAGACATTACAAGTGGTAAGATTGCAGGCCTGCCTGGCACTTGTGTATAATTTTGATTATCAAAGGAAAAACAAGCAGAATGCACATTTTACTGTCATTTTAGACCAGTTTATGTCAGAAATGATGTAAAATGTTAGGAATTTTACATTAGAACCTGGTGTTAAACTAAGAAACGGCACATTTGTGTGTTTATTCCTCCCTTCAAGGATTCATACTTAATGCACCTCTGACTGGAAGAGAATTGGTAGAGATTATATTGTGGGAAACATGAAAGAATGAAAATTCCAATAAAAGGGGAACTTACCTCAGATATAGTGGTTATAGGCTTACAAGCAAAACCACAAGACAATTAAATGAATGCACAAAGTTTTAGATGAGCTGTTTGTTAGAAAGCAAATCCTGCTGAATATGCCAGTCTTGGCACAAATACAGGAAGTCTGAGTGTTGTCATGCCAATTGCTGACTCAAGGATAAAGGTTAGAAGGCTATCAGAAAAAGAAGAATGAAGAAGAGTTTAAAATTACTAAAAAATCTTCCATCTGTAAATATTTAACGTCTTCAAAATGCTTAACACAATTCAACAATCATTTAAGATGTGTAAAAAAAAGGATCAAGCAGAACTCAATCCAGACAACATGGAAGTTGCATAATTGTTTCTAAAAGTAGAAAAAAGTGAGCAAGAGGAAGCACATGCTTGTATTAAAAAGTTCAAACATGTAACTGGACATCACGGTCAATGTGACTGTTACTACAGTATTTTTTGTGTTTTAACAACATTTTTAGAAATGTAGATGACTGCACTCTGATTCATTTAGGAAGAGCTGTTATTGTCATAAAACACCCAAATGTGTTTTCTTTTCTTTTCTTTTCAGTTTGTTTTTTTTTTTTGGGGGGGGGGTGACAGGAAAGAAAAAGAAGAAATGAGAAAGTCTTCCTGTGACAACCCACAGACTTACTTCTGTTTGAAACATTGAAACTGTCACGATTAAACCAACATTTCCATCACATATCATTTGGGCAGAAATCCGAGAAGACAGACCGCATCATATCAAATTAATCAGGTCAGTGACAAAGGCTTAAATTGTTCTTACAATATTCATTCAAAATAAGTTATTAAATGTTTTACTGATGCAAACCGGAAAAGTGTAAATACATATTCAGTATATAGATGATAAGTTTGAAATACCTTTTTATATATGAGATTCATGTATTTTATATTACATATAACTGTGTTTACGTGTATTTTGAGATTTTTTTTTCTTCAACAGACGAGCACAGAGAGAAGCAACGTTTTCCCCATGAGCTCCAGCAACCACAGCTACATCAACAGCTCCTGCTCCAGAGACAATGCTTTTAAGTTGGTGGTTTTACCCGTTCTCTATTCCTGTCTTTTCTTGGTGGGAATGTGTCTGAATTGTTTGGCAGCGTGGGTTTTGTTTCGAATCCCCTCTCGATCTCACTTCATTATTTACCTGAAGAATATTGTGGCTGCAGATGTCATCATGATCCTGACGTTCCCTTTTAAGGTCAGCTATATTTACACACATGGTAAAAAGCTATGTTTGCAAAAGGTGTTCATCTATTTAGGTCATTTTACAACTTGTCCACCACTTCGCAATCACATGTTTCCTGTTTTTGAAATCAAAATTATGAGTAGTATGTTCACAATTTGATCTCATTGAGTCTGTAATGACAGGTTCTTACAATTGCTCAACCAACTGTTGCATTTTTAACAAACAGTAAATGATCATAACTGAAGATCTGGTGCACTTTTTTAAAGGAATCTCATTAAATGTGATTGTCAAGTGGGTGTACATCAGTAAACCTAAAAGATAAATGTGTTTCCACAGGTGTTGTCAGACTCCAAAATGGCCCCCACCTACCTGCGGATATTTGTGTGTCGTGTTTCTTCAGTGCTGTTTTACCTCAGTATGTACATCAGCATCCTTTTCTTTGGCCTCATCAGTATTGACCGTTGCAGAAAGACCCTTCAGCCCCACAGAGGAGCTCACTCTGACAAGTTGACCCAAAGAAAACTTCTTTCAGGAGCCATTTGGACCTTTCTGCTGATCATCTGTCTGCCTAACATGATCCTCACGCGTAAAACTCCAACTTCTCCATATTTTAAATGCAGCGACCTGAAGACAGAAGCTGGACTGTTCTGGCATGAGGTAGTAAATCATATCTGTCAAGTGATTTTCTGGGGCAACTTGGTGACTGTGATAATTTGCTACACTTTAATCAGCAAAGAGGTGTACAAGTCCTACTCCCGTACAAAACAGCACAACACAGAGGGATCTATATCTCTAACAACACACGAGAGAACAAATCAAAGGCCTAATCAGACCAGGAAAAAAATTAATGCAAACGTATTCTTGATTCTTGCTGTGTTTTTTGTGTGTTTTGTGCCTTTTCATTTTGCCCGAATTCCTTACACCATGAGCCAAACCCAACAGACTCTTTTTGACTGCAAGTTTAAGCTTTTCTTCTTTCAGCTGAAGGAAACAACACTTTTTTTCTCGTCTCTGAACTCTGTGCTGGACCCTCTGATCTACTTCTTCCTCTGTACATCCTTCAGAACTACTTTGTTTAAGACCCTGCGGCTGCCCCCTGGTACATGCAGCTGGGCAACAGGAAACAGAGACTCATCTGTCTGTACTTAAAAATGTACATAAAATCCACTGGACATTAGAAAGGTGAACTTATCATGACAGACTACAGAGTTAATTATGAGTCCAGGTGTTTAGAAATAAACCAAAACCAGATTAAACTATGTGAAATTGTCTATAATAGGTTAAATTTTTTGAATGCCACAGAAAAAAGTGTGAAAAAGTCTACGTCCTAAATCTACAATTCTAAAATATCAGATCAATTTTCTAATTATCATGTAAAATAATCTATTGATATGTGCAGGTGGTTTTCTTTTTACTTCTGTACCTTTTTTAAACTCATAACTTTTAGTTTCTCTTCAAAAGTGTTTTAATTACTAATAACTAAAAGAAGAAATGTGAAGTGCCACATCAAAAAGAAAACTAAATGGAGGAAATTCAGTTTAAAATTGAAAGTCAGTTTTTATATGACTAACATTACATTATAAACAGTCCCATGAATTAGTATGTTGGACATGTTAGACTGGTTTTACATAAAGAACCAAACCATTTAAGTATTAACCAGTAATATAAGACATTTTATATCTAAAAAACGTCTGGGACTGATTAACAGACCTTTCAATCTTTCTGCGTTAAAATTCGGGTGGTTCTGGCTCCCTCGTCAGCGGCTCGTTCATATTCATTGTTCGAATTTGCTGGATTCTGATTGGCTAACAAACTAGCCTATGAGAGCAAAGAATACTGTTTCCTGCCCCGCTGCGCATGGCAACGTTAGACGTTGTGTCTGTTTACTATGTTATGCTACAGCTTTTAGCTAGTAGCATGCTAGGCGTGGTTTCAACTGTGGTAGCTGCCGAAAACTAACGAACAAGTTATGACGAAACAAATACAGGCTGTTCTGACTCGGGAGAACTTTGGTGTTATCGCCATCTATGTAGTTTGAGAGATTTAAACTGAAAGAGAATTTGTTGACCTGTTTTTACACCCACTATGAAGGTAAGAACACCTGTGGAGCTAAAATATTCAACAGAAACCTCAGAAAAACCATTTTTAATGGAAGGGCCTCTTTACGAAAATATGTATTAATTGTATTGTTGTCTTTTCTTTTTAATTAAATTGTTATAAAACAATAAAAAGAGATTTCTAAATGTTTGTGATGCTTTCTACTACAAACACTTGGTAAGAAGACCTTAGTATCAGATTTTTTTGGAATGCCATTATAAAACAATATTAAATGAGGATCTAATAATGATGTTGAGCTTCTTTTGTACTCCACAACAGCAGGACGCTGACATCACCTATAGAGAAAGGTCTCAGCCAATCGCAATACCTGATTCAAATTCAGATGCAGTGTAACATTTTAACCTGAAGAGGGCGCTCCAGTAACAGTTTTTGGTAGAAAATGTATAGTTTTATTAAAATGTGCTCAACTACCATAAATAATAAACAGAAATGTAGGCAGCATGAGCAACTCATCAACAAAAAAAGTTGATTTAGGGGTGAGTTGTACTTTAAAGTTGTAATAAACAAAAATAACATCCAAATAAAATTGCAATGAATAAAATATAAATAACAAGCCGAACATTGCAGTGATTGCTGCAGACACAACATGGAAATAAAATTTAATATTGACATTGTTGGAGGTTTTACCCTGATATCTGTGGTCCAGTTTCACATGAGGAAAAAAACTTTTTTTTTTTTTTTACTGCTTATAAACTAAAATACATGTCTCAGTTTCTGCTGGGGTTTCAAAAAATCTGACAACATAAATGATTATCCCATGAAACAGAGCTCTGACTGTTGATGAGCATAAAAAAACATAATTAAGACTTTCATCAATGTTCAAGAATAAATTGTATATAAGATGACAATTAAAAAACTGAGTGCAACAAATATGATTTGAATTCCCGCCCTGAACTATTGATAGATTTGCATGTCTCTGGTTGAAGAGGTTGACAAGCATTTTGTAATTTATTGTTTTAAGGAAAACATCTCCCAGAGTCAACATCACAGACTTTTGAAGATAACATTGTCATCGGTGAGTAGCTTAAAATAACTTATGGCACGTTGTTGATGACAACAAATTCTTGATTTTTAAAAAAAAATTAAATTAGATTAACAAGTTGCTGCTATTTTCACAGGCCATTTTTTTTATTATAGCCAATACTTAAAAATATGTATCCTTATCTTTTCAAATTGAAAAATAATATTTGCCATGTTTTTAATGTAAATCTATTTGATCAGATTATCATTGGAATATACACTTTAATATACAGTGTCGGTTGTTTTGGTGTTAATGACATTAACAACAGGTGCACTAAAGGGGGAACAATGAGACAACATTAAACCAGGAATGGTTTCACAGGTGGAGGACACAGAGTTGTTTTTTTTTCCATCTTAGGTATCAGGATGAAACCCATTGACCCACTGTTAGACCAATCTCTGGTGTAGTGGGTCCTAGTTTCCTTCTGAAGCAGGATAATACCCGCCTTTATGTGGAAAAGGTGTGCAGGCAGTTCCTGGAAGATAAAGGAACTGATACCATTATCTGGCGGCCATGTTTGTCTGACCTGAAGCTCCTTCATGTTTAGTTCCATCCGACGCACCTCAGACTGTCCAGGAGCTCCGTGATGCCCTGGGCAGGATCTCAGATGAGATACACCTGAACACCATCCATCACCTCAAAGAGCATCTCCCAATGTTGTCCAACATGGGGGCGACTGTGGATCAGTGGTTAGAGCGGTTGTCCTCCAGCTTGAAGGTTGTTGGATCGATTCCGGCTTCCACTGCCACATGTCGAAGTGTCCTTGGGCAAGACACTGAACCCCATGTTGCCCCCCGATCTGTGTATCGGGTTGTGTGAGTGTTAGCCCCTCCCTCTCCCGTGTGAATGGGTGAATGACAAAAAAACTGTAGTGTGAAGCGCTTTGGGGGTCGTAGGACCTAATTAAAGCGCTATACAAGTGCACGCCATTCAACATGCACATGGGGCCATGCAAACTATTCAGTTCTGTTTTTACAATCACGTTGCAGTAATTGGACCAGCGCACTGCATCAGTTTTTTAGGTTAAATTCTCTGAAGAATTTGACTTAAGCCCTATGAAGGTTGATAAATTTCATTTTCACCAAATGATGTGACCTCATTGTGTTTCTAACACACTTTTTTTTCCATATCAGCATGTACATTCAGCAGGATTTTATTTTTTTTTTTTCCAGTTGATGTCTGATGCCTTTTTAAAGTGTTCCTTTAAGCAGCGTCATATGAGATGTGTTATAACACACCTCAACCAACAAACCATAATTCACCTGACTTGGCGTCTAAAGTGAAAGTGTCAGGTTTAGATTTCAGGACACATTCAAATAGACTGGTTGGACATGGAAAACACCAAACGAAACATAGCAGCTAATGTTTTGAGAAACTAATGACAAATGAAAATCAGGTCCACACGGTTAAACTGGAGGAAAATGTAAAGCAGATTCTTTCTGCTCTGAAAAGAGTTTGAATCTTGTGCCATTACACAGTCCGAACGTTTTCATACATTTAGTTTTAAATTGTATAAATTGCAGATGCTAATTTTGAAAATAAACTTTTGATCTTCTGTTTGTTCCTATAGATCTTGAAGATGTCCAACAACTCATCACTCCTCTCCTCTGATTGCACCTCATTCCACCTTGTGACCATAGAAACTGTTGTTGCTTGTCTCTTCTTCATTTTCTTCCCTGTTGCATTAATACTAAATGGAGTTTCACTGTGGGTGTCTTTGCATCTCAGATCCATTTCTACTTTTATAGTATATCTAAAAAACCTAGTGGCGGCCGACCTGCTCATGACAGTAACGATCCCGCCGATGGCAGCCAGCATGCTTCCTGGAGCAACATCTAAGGTGAAGGTCTTTAACTGTCGCTACGCTGGTGTCATTTTCTACACCAGCTTGTACACCAGCATCACTTTGATGGGTCTGATCAGCCTGGATCGCTTCTTTAAAATCGTCCGTCCATTTGGGAAAGTGTTTGGACAAAACGTGATGTTCAGTATAATAATGTCGTCCTTGGTTTGGGTTGTTTTATTTGGCGTCACGGCTATTCCAACAATCATTCTAACTGATCAGGCTCCTAATAACGAATCACAGGATTTCTGTATGTCCATGAAAAGCCCAGCTGGGTTGAGTTTTCACAAGTATGTGGTGACCTTTATGGAGATGCTTTTCTGGCTCGTCAGCATGTTGGTTGGGTTTTGCTATTTCTGCATCACAATGAAAGTCCTGCAGTCCTTCAGAAATTCTGGGAGCAACAACAAGCAAGGAAAGAAGAAGACCAAGCTACGAGTTTTCCTCATCCTGCTCGTGTTTTTTGTGTGTTTTGTGCCTCTGCACTTACTGCGCATCCCTTTTACTCTGAATCAGATTTTCAACATTCATGTGTGCAGTCAGGAATGGGTGATGATATTACATGAACTCACAGTCTGGGCTGCTTCCACAAACGCCTGCTTGGACCCTTTTCTCTACATCCACTTGTGCAAAGACTATAGAGAAAAACTGACAGACGTGATGAAAGGCTGCGGTATCAAAGGTTTACTCGTGTGTAATTATTTACTCATAAAGTTTTAAGAACTCTGAGAAAAAGAAAATGTGCACATGAATAAATCAGGAAGAAAATCTTCTCAACCAGACGCTGATAGTTATAAAATATTGTGTTGTGCAGCCATCTTGTGGCGTAATCTGAAACAACGTCTTTAGATTGAAGGAAATTCAATGTACAGAAAAAAAATAGGGACTTATTCAATAAATGTTTGTTTAATATTTAAAAAATTTGCATGCAATTTAGATCTCAATAAAGCTCTGTAATGTTAAGGTTTATAGGCAAAATATTTATGTTTTTTTGTGTTTTATTTTATTGCATTTTTTTCTCTTGTAAGGATTTTAGTTGGTTTATTATGTCAGATTAAAAAAACAAGCAAATATTTCACTTTATTTATGTTGATGTTATTCAAGTCTTATTTACCTCTCTGAGAACTTTATTAAATTGTTAAACTCATCCACCACATGCACATTAATGAGCGCTTTGCATTGCATCAAAGGGCGGTCGTGGTTCAGGTGGTAGAGCGGGTTGTCTGATAACCCAAGGGTCACTGGCTTGAATCCCCGCTCCGCCCGGAAAAAAATCACTTGGCCGTTATGTTGTTGGGTAAGACACTTCACCCGCTTCACCTGTTTGGTGGTGGTCGGGGGGTCCGGTGGCGCCAGTGTCTGGCACCCTCGCCTCTGTCAGTGTGTGTCCCAGGACAGCTGTAGCTACAACATGTGTGTATTTTATAATCACAAAACGTGTGAGTGTGTGTGTGAATGACAAACTGTAGTGTGAAACACTTTGGGAGTCATCTGACTGAAGAAAAGCACTATACAGTACGTTTCATTTAGCAAAGTCACACACATAAGAGAGAACGTAGAGTCTCTAGTTAACTTGTTTCTGGACCTGCTCTGTGCAAGACAACAGTAACGCCAACCATCCGAGTCACCGTGCAGCCCGAGTTTCTTTTGTCTCCTCTTTTCCAAATATATATACAATATATAAACAATTAATAAAAAGTAACTTAACCCTAAAATATAAATGGATGGTTTCTCATTGTTTAACAATCCTGGATGAGAATTCCAGGTTTCACTGGACTTAAATAAAAAGCGGTTTCTATTAAGCCGGGCTGTGACTGTTGGTGTGAAGTTGGAGACAGAAAATAGTAAGAAACAACATAAATCTACTAAAATTGTGAGTACTGCTCTGCAGCATGTTTTATATCTGGCCAGGTTGCATGGAGCAGCAAGTGACATCAATGCAAATAAACTGCTACAGTTCTGCAAGCATCATTCAAATATTCTTGAAGCAGTTTAGTCCAAAAGTACCTTATTTATGTCCTAATTCTTTTGCAGCTGCTACTCTGTAATCACACACCTGGTCCTCCAGTTAATTGTCTACCTCCATATTTCTACAGTAGTTCTCTGATTCAATGATCATTATCAGGTTCTCTTGTTTACATGGTCATGCTTCGTGCCTATATTTACTTTTGTCCAGCATTATGTCATTAAAAACTCATTTTGGGGATTATCCTTGCCTGTCTGTTGCTACCTGACTGCATTGGGTCAAACACCACAGCCTCACCCGCTTCTGACACTCACACTATTTTAAGTGGGAAAATTTGTCTTGCAAATCTTTTGAAAGTTCAAAATTCCAGTGACACGAGATCAAACTCTTCAACACATTTTATAAACTCCCTTCCAAATCCTGCTTGAAATTTCATTAAAAAAAAAAGCCTGCGCAATAAATTCAGTGTTGATTTAATATATTTTCAATACACTTTATAAGTTCTGTGAGAATAATGATCACTGTGGTAGATTTCAGAATCTTAATGCCCTTTTATCTCACTTTAATAGCAGTCTGACTCTCCATCAGTTAGACAAAGAGTTCAATAAAAGGATAATAGAATTTAAGATCAAAATGAATGTCTTGGTCGTGACATTATGTCTGGTTGTTTTAAAATTCAACAAAATCAAAATGTTAATGCAAAAATGTCATACTTGTTTTGTCCAAATATTGTAGCAACAATAACCCCCAAAACCAGTTTAGCGTACAGCTGAAGGTAATCTAATATTAATAAAATATATAATTATAATATAATATAATTATAAGAATTATATAATTATTATAAGAAGCAATTATAAAAAAGCAAATTATATAATTGTAAAAGCAATTATATAATTATAATAAAATATAATTAATCTAACATTTCTTCATATTGGATAATCAAATTCTTCTCATATTTCGGTGTGTTTTTATGTTAAATTCCATGTCTTTCTTGTAAACATGTTAATATATAAATATAAATTTGTGACGTCTCTTCTGTTTTTAAAAACTTTCCCTGTTTTTGCATATGCCCTGACACGTTGCCTTTTTTAACACAGATTAAACTTAAATGTGTTTTCTAGGAAAATCAGCATCGTCTCTTAAGCGCCTGACCCGTCAGAACACTGTCAGATCTGTCATTTCACAAGTTTGTGTTTGAAAAGAAAGAACCATCATCTGTAAGTTGTTTTTTTATTGTAACATATATTGATTTTCTTGTCTGTTAATTAGATATAACCAAAGAGGCTAGTGAGCTAATAGTTTCTGACTTGTTTGTTTAAATGCAGTTTAATGTCAGTATATGATTTTTACATTTATTCTGTCTGGAAGTTTGAACATAGACAAGAAAGAAAATATTAACATTAAAAATAAAAAGTTGTTTTTGTCAAATTTTTGAAGTATCTGTTCCAAAGTATTCAGTGTAAGCTTACACCCAGTGTAAGGTTTTATTGTCTTAAATAAAATAAAATAGCTTGATTTATAACAAGGCTTCAAATATTTGGTGTTCTTTTATTTTTTACATTTTAAAACCAAATGCAGTCTTAAAAATTAAGTGTTTTCAAATATTTAAGAAAAAAAATCCAATTGATTTTGTTTGATGTATTTTAGAATCATTGAAAAAAATCCACAAAATGTACCTTCTTGCTTTATAACTTTTTATAAATTGCTCAGAAGTATATATATATATATTTATATATATAAAGTAAAACATTAATTTACTTAAATCAGATCAGAAACCTTATAATGACTCACTTTCAAGATATTTGTCAGACAAAAATTACAATGCGTTCTAGCTGTTTTCTCCTCCAGGCTTAAGCTCTGCTTCTGTAAGTGACCTGCACCTTAGGAAGAATACCTGTTAATGAGATTTGTTTGCTTGTTTGACCTGCAACCTGCAGTTGCAGTTGTCATTAAACAGCTAATCAAAATATATGAATAAAGGGGATAATGTGTACAAGCTTAAAACACAACTGGTTGTAAAAGTGTAAAGACATAGCTGCAGGCACAATGGTAGTTATTTCGTTAGGGTCATGAACCCAACACAATAACAGTTCATGAACTTATAGATTTTTGCTGCATGGATGCATCATGTTTAACCAAAGCCGAGTTCTATTTGAAAATGACCAGCAGTAGAGATGAATCATATTTCTTGCAGCTCTCACAACACAAAGTTACATTTCTTGGATAACGATCGGGTGACAGGAAAAGCGTGGCTGCATCATAAACTACACTGCAGGATTTGCATTTATCATTTGTTATAAAAGGAGAACATGAAATGCGGAGGATGACAATGAGTTTGAAAAACCAGGGATTAGTCGTGTTCCTGCAGTTCATCCTCACATAATGAGGTTTCATTTGTGTCAAAAATAAGTGTATGTAATTTGTGTAGATGTTGCTGGTTTATGTTTATGTGTTTTCTGCATACTCTACTTATTTGTTGCATATGTGTTTGCTGCATATGTAGATGTTGGGAATGTGTATGTCTCTAGCAGCTGTTGTGGTTATTACTTTCTTTTCTTACTAATTCATCTGCAGTAAATTAACCCACACCCTGCAGTTTTTCTATGAAGCCGTTTCCTGTTGGTTCATGTATGCCGTTTTTCCATCGACAGAACACGGTGCGGCTCGGTTCACTTTAGCCCCCTGCGGACCCTTTTCCACCGCCTTTCTCGGGTCTTAACCGCGTCATTCTGCGCCAACCCGGCCTCTTTTTTCAAACCACCTCCTCGGTGGTCCGAAGCGGCGGGCCCACACGCCCACCTGTCTACTGATTGGTCCAGTAAACTGCTACCACTGACACGACTACCTACGTAGTGGTAACCCCTGATTGGCCCTGCTGTGTGTGGCGTTCACGTGGTGTGATATAGAAGCGCTCCTGCAAAAGGCTTAAAAAAAACTCCCAGCAACCATACAAATATTTTATTTTAAAATATAATTGACTTTGGACAATGGCGACTTCCTCCACAAGAACCAAAAATCAAACCAACCAAAATAAACCACAGACAGAGTGCAAAGTACAAAAACACACGTATATCTGCCATTGTTGTTGTTGTTTCACGCGCTGTGACGTCGCGGACAAAGACTTTTGCGCGCCACTTTTCATAGCCAGATGGGCACGCCCATATCCCCACTTACGTCCACTTTATGTTTCCACCGCCTCAAGCGAGTTGATCCACGCTATACTGTACCGTTCTCAATAGGGTTGCCAACTCCCTGTAAAAAAATAAGGAACACCCCCCACACACATGCACACTACCCCCGCACACATCCACATCAACCCACTCGGTGTTTTTTTTTCCCCAACTCAGGATGTTTAATCAACTTAAATTTAATGCATGTGTAAAACAAATGCACATAAAACAATTATTCCACAATTTATTCAGTGGAAAAAAAAAAATCAAAATCTTTCCTCAACAAATACTGGTTGTGCTTAGCCTCACAGGCAGAAAAGTTTGTCTTTGAGTTTGTCTTTCTTTTCATTAAGAGTCCCGTTTAACTTAAAACAGTTAGAAATAAAACTGTGAATGCAAACAGTGCAGTTCGCCTTAAAGACGTTGTCGTGCACTTTCGCCAACCACGTGTGGTCTTTTTCCCACTCTTGTCTGTATTTTTGTAATCGTCTTTTCTTCTTTTTGGGGGGTGTCGTAGCATTACTGCTTGTGGGAGCCTCATTGTCGTCAAATAAGTGCTCGGAGTCTAAGCCCATTGACTTGTATAGAAAGCTTTCTATACAAGTCAATGGTCTAAGCCGGCAACATCCGTGTGCTGCTTTGTTGACGCTGTCCTGTGTTTCCGGTAACAGTGGCCCACCTTGACCAATGAGCTGATACGACACGTTTATTGATCCACCCCCTTCGAGTGTATTGTTAGCTCATTGGTGACCAAAACGAAAAAAAAGAAAAAGAATAAACAGAGTGACAAGATTGCTGTCCATTTACATGACATTGATTTATTTTGTGAGGAATATTTAATTCTCTCGAAAATACGGAACAAATAGCGTTCCTTATCAGTTCAATACGGAACGTGTAACATTTTTTCGAAATAAAGGACGATTCCGTTTTTTAAGGGACGGTTGGCAACCCAAGCGCGCCGTGCCGATTTGTTGGTGGAAAAGGGGCGGTAGTGGTTTGCACGTCTATGTTAAATGGCCTGAACCTGCGCCTGGTCTTATTTCAAAGTTTTAGGTCAATGAAAGTGGTTATTAATGATGACAGCAACATGCAACAACCACACAGACCAACAACAATGACCAGTAGCATGTACCAACAGCAGAGACATTAACCAATCACAGAAGGTAGAGATGTGCAAACCACTACATGAACCAACAAACAGCTTGACAGAACAACTGCAGGGTGTAGGTTAGTTTACTGCAGATGAATTAATAAGATAAGAAAGTAATAACCACAACAGCAGCCAGAGACATGCACATGTGAAACATGTGCAGCAAATACATATGACATATATAAACCAACAACATCTACACAAATGACATGTTCTTATTTTTGACACAAATGGAACCTCATATTTTATTTCTCCTGAAATGTCACATGTTTGAGTTTCATGATCTGTTTTGTAAGTTGTTTTTCTTTTCTTTTTTTCTGGTTTCATAATGTTCTTTCTATGGTTGAGATTTTGTTCTATTTATAATTTCTATTTATAATTTATTTTCAGGTTACTCCTTGTGTCTTGATTGCCCGTGTGATTCCCTCAGACTTACTCATCCAGTTGATTCTTTACCAGCTGGACTCACTCCACATTCACACCTCCTCTGTATGTATAACTCTTAGTTTCACTCTTTCCTAGTCAGATCCTATAGGATGTATATTGTTGCTTACCCTGATTTTTACCTCTTGTATTTTCGTTTTGTTGATTACCTTCTGCTACCATGTCAGCTTTTGTAATATTCTAATTAAAAGTTTTAATACTGTTTAATGCTTTGATGGAAGGATGGACAGGTTTGTTGACAATAAGACAATAAATCTTTGAATTCATGTTTTAAACTAAGTGTTTTACTTTAAGATATTAGTAAGTATCACTTGTGTGCTCTCAAGCTTTCCATCAGCCCTTTAGCCGGTTTAAACAAACAGGCTCTTGGGTAGTTTGATATTTGTGCACCACACTGAAGAGCTGTCTGATGAGCTCAGAGAGAAGGTTTTAGATCTCCATGTTAAAGGTAAAGGATAGTAGACCATCTTCAAGCAGCTTCATGTTCCTTTGACTACAGCTGCTAATATCATAAAGAAGTACGAGGTCCATGGAACTGTAGTCGACCTTCCAGGACGTGGAGACAAGAGAAAAACAGCATCAGTTTGATCATATGATATACCAACAGAGGAGATTACCGCGTTTAGCAACTGTTTGACAATATATTTGTTTTTTTGTCCTGATATGTTTGACAGACAGAATTGTGCGTCTGGGTACCACATGTCAGAGCAGATTTTCTCTCTAACATAAGAAGTTTAATTTACTGTTGTATAATGGACTTAATTAATTTATACCACAACACATCATATCTGGTTTTGGTGATGAAGTGGACAGGTAGAGAGCGAGAGGTAGATATTTAAATAACAACAAATAAGGTACAAGGGGTGGGGGAGCGAGTGGGGAGAAGACAACACAAAAACAAGAAAAACAAACAAAATCTAACAGTAAAAAAATCTGTCAAAATACATTTGATGTTAATAATCACAATTAAAAGACTATAGCATATACCTTTAAGAGTTTTAGATATATATAAAAAGATGTGTTTGCTCATGCTAATGCTTTGTGTGTTTTGGTGGTGGTGGGGGGGCGGGGGGTTGCATGTGTGTTTTGGTGTGGGGTTTTGGGGGTTCAGGATGTACTTGCCTGTGTCTCTGTGTGCACCACTGTGTCTAAGCACATGGCTGTTTGTGTGTGCATGTGTCTATGTGTGTGTGTTCATGTAGATTTATAAACTTTATGAAAAAGTCCCGGTAAAAAAGAGGGTGGTTTGTTTAAACCACCAGCCCCAAATATAGTTTTGGGTTGTTTTTTTTTTGCATTTACATTTCTTTTTTTTTAATCCAGCCTGGAACTCTGACTGAGATAAGTAACAAGGGATGGATGATTACATGAACCCATACATTAATCAGGGTGAGTAAAAACTCCAAAGAAGCTTAACATATTACATGAAGGTTTGAATGGTCTCAATAAATGGTCCTAAATCAAATTTATTTCAATTATGCTACACAATATTCCATATCAGATGCAAAAATAACGTCTTACTTTGTTCTTTTTTTCTTCAGATACAGATGATCCATCACTCCAAACATCCCAGAACTATTCTAAATGCAACATCTTGCCCTATGACCCATATATAATCCCATCTCTGTACTTCCTGATGTTCCCCATAGCCTTGCTGCTCAACACTGTGGCAGCATGGGTGTCTCTGCATCTAAAGTCTACTTCAACATTTGTGGTGTACCTTAAAAATCTAGTAGTTGCTGACATACTTATGACCCTGATGATCCCAATCATAGCTGGAGGTAACCTGCCGGATATGTGGAAGCATTTAGCTGGAGTTACATGTCGTTTTTTCTCGGTCATTTTCTACAACGCACAGTACACTTGCATCTTTCTGCTGGGGTTAATCAGTTTGGATCGCTTCTTTAAGATTATGATGCCTCAGAGCAGAATTTGTGGGCAGAGTTTGACCATTAGCAAGGTAATAGCAGGCACAGTCTGGGTGATTATGTTTGGAGTTACAGGTTTACCAAATATCCTTCTAACTAACAAACCAGCCACTAACATGACTGAAATCAGCTCTTGTATGGTCCTGAAAGGGCCAGCAGGAATAACGTTTCACCAGAAAACATCTCTCACTCTGAATGTTTTCTTTTGGCTTATTAGTGTGATCATTGTGGTTTGCTACATCTGCATTGCCAACAAGGTTATTCAGTCCTATAGAAGGTCAGGCAGCAACAACAGCCAAGGAAAGCAGAAAATTAAACTACGTGTTTTTCTGGTTATAATTGTGTTTTTTGTGTCATTTGGTCCTTACCATCTTATCAGAGTACCATACACGTTTCAACAAGTCAGCTACTCTGATAACGAATGCTCTCCCTTGTTTGAACATATGAAGTTTGCTAAGGAACTCAGCCACTGGCTCTCTACAACAAACATCTGCATGGATCCACTTCTTTATGTCTTCCTTTGTCGGGAATTCAAGGAGAAACTGATGTCAATGATGAAAAATATGATTTCGTCTTTTAAACTACACAAACTGAAAGGTTCATTGCCCCATTAATCAATCGGTTTATCTATGCTAGGAACGTTTATTTGGGTATTATTTTACCCCTGCTTGTTTCTAATGCTGGAACCAGGACTAAAACAGATTAGTTGGTTAAACAGTCGTGGTAAACCCAGTTTCTACTTTACAACTCAGAACCTTTCTACCCTGGATCATCAATATTTCCTTTAGCCCTGGTTTGTTAGATTCCCCACTAAGCTGCTTTTCACAGGAGAATGTTGTTTTTACTTAAAAGTTTATCTGATAATTTCAGCATTGTATCCACTCAAAACAGAATTTTAGGAATCTTGAAATGATAGTTTTCAAAAATGGATTTGACCTTGAAAACATCTTTGAGTATTTGTGCTGACAGCCAAAATTCAACCTTTGACTTCCTTACCCAACCTCCACCCTAATCTATGACCCATCGTTGTTCTCACCCTCTTGTGGTGCTTACAGTTTGCATCCTGTGTGCAAGATTTATTTGCATGCTCTGCGTCTTCTTGCTTGTTGCTGATGTATTTTTGTGACAGCGTTACAGCATCACCTTCAGACCTAGAATAGTTACCATTTTATTTTTGTATTTTTGATAGATGACATTCCCAAAGCTGTGCCATGTTTGAAAGATTTTTTTTTTAAACTGATAAAAATGTCATGAATCTGGATTTATCCAGTCAGGTTTTCATTTCTACAAGCATGTCTGGTGTCTTTCACCTGTGCTTGTTTATGTCTCCTAATGCCACTCACCTGCCTCTGCCCCAGTATAAGCTGTATTCCATCTTCAGTTTGTTGTCAGGTCCTTATGTCAGATTATGTTCATGTATGTGCATGTGTGTCACTTCCAAGTCAGGTCAGGTTTTGTGTCGACATTGTCAAGTTTGTGGTTTTGTTTCATTTGTATAATCATTAAAACAACATCTGGATTGACACCGTCTGCTTGCTGCAGTCTGGGTCCACCAGAGTCAAGCCGCGACACAAATAAAGCTGTTGTTTTGAAACAACATTATTTCTGCATGGGCAAGTCCTTAGAAATCTGGATTGAAAGGTGCCAGGTTGCATAGAGGGAAACAATGCTGAAAATATTGTTCGTAACAAAGGTGTAGAATTCAACAATTTGAGCTCAGGTGTTAATGATTTCATATTATATAGTAAAATGTCAGTTTATGGCTTTTTATGCTTCCAATGTTTGTTTTTACATTTACTATTTTTGCATTTTTTGGGGGTGATGGGGAGCATACATTTTGAAAACAGGAGGATAAGATACATTCATAATTATAGAGCTGTATCTTCACAATATAGGTCTGAAAGTTAGCTTTTGCAATTTATACAGATGTATGTTTGTGGGTAGAGCAGAAGTAGGTCAAGTCCTGAGTCGCATTCTGTTGATGTGGTTATGTCAGTCTGCAGCTGTAATTACTGGGACTTGTTTTTGTTTGTCCAAATGTATATCAAATGTAATAATTATGTGATCATCTGAAGAAACTTAGATAAAGATTTTATTTTCCTCTGGGACTAAAGAAGTATTATTGAATTGATTGACCTGTTAATAACTGTTTATGTTTTTTTTTCTTGCTTTTTTTGCAAATAATAATAATAATAACAATGTTTGCAATGAGGTCACATTAGTTTTACTGTTGTGGTTATTGTCCACCTGTCACCTGATATTTTGTTTGGTGTTGTATATGTTGAAAAACTGTATTCTAAGATTCCAATAAACACAGCATGGTTAACAGCTTGTCAGCTTGTGTGGTCATGTTTATGATGTATTTGAAATCATAAAGGAATCATAAAACTGAAACGTCTGTAAGTTTGAAAGCAAATATCTGGTGTTCACACTGAAGCAGATTCAGCTACTCTTGTGTGTGAGAACAGTTACTAATGAATGCATGCCATCTCTCTGTTACTTTCTCTGCTATGTCTGTAATATTTTCTGGCTTAGATCCAGCAAACTCACACAGGAAGTCATATGTGGAAGTTCTCAGAAAGAACCATTGTTTTCACATGAGGAAGCACAGAGGATCTCAGCTGTTTAACATATTATCCCCAAAAATGTCAACAAGTCGAAATTATTTTTTTTTTACTTAATGAAATGGTAACTGAACTAAATTTATGCATAAATTTGGTTCCTCTTCACGGATGTTTGCTAAAGAGGACATGGAAACAAGTTATTGCTTCACTTCAAATGCCACAGAAACCATCTCGTCTTTTTTTCTTTTAACTGATCTGAACATGTGCTGCAGCCTGAAGGAAGGTGCAACACAGAGCAGGAGGCCTCGGCATTTGATTCATTGTCAAGGCATTTGCTTGCAAAGAGCCAGAGAGACTGACGGAAGCTTAGAGAGGCAGAGGGACTGGCACCAAGAAGAACAAGCCTCTCAACAGACAATTGGAACAGGAAGCAAGGAAGGAAAGGGTCTTTCACACAGAGGAAGGCTGGGCTAACACACTTGGATCGTGACAAGACAGTCACACAGTTACTCCAGAGACCACCCATTGTAAGAGCATCAAACACACGCAACCACATAAACAAGCACGCATGCCTAGATTGAGGAAGGAGTAGGGGAAAGTACACGAGAGGAGACAAACAAACTCAGAGTTAGCATCTTTTTATTTATATAAAAACCAAAAATTTCACATCTTTTCTTTGTTTTTTTGAAGTTTCATTCTCTTTTTTGGGAGGAGGGTGAGAAAAAAAGAGGATTTTTTTTATTTCACTTCCTTTTTTTGTGAAATACAGAGGTTTTTTGGCATGTTTTTTTGTTCCACTTGTTTCTTTTAATATCCTTGGTTTTAAAAAGGAAAGGGAAAGAAGGTAAGACTTAAACTCTTATAGATACAATGAATTATTTTGCAAAAATATATGAAGTATTACAAGAAAAAAAAGCATGATCTGGGAGTTAATAACAAGAAAAAAAGATAACATGTGTTCACTGTCTTGATATGTTCCTTTGATTCTCTAGCTAGCAGTTTAAGTGGTTTTTAACCTTGAGGTCGTAACATACTGTGTGTTGAATGAGTCGCAGCAGTCCAGTCTCCAGGTTAATTTATTGCCATTCTACACTTCTTTAAACCAGAAATGCTGTACATGCAATATTAAATTCATTAAGGTGCAGCGTCACCTCACAGCGGGAGGTTCTGGGTTTGACTCTCTGGGTTCTTTCTTTCATAAAAGTGGGAAGAACTACAACAATTTGTAAGTTAGATCAAATTGAACTGGTTGACTTTATGTGGCCAGAGAAATTGCTCAACAACAGCCTCAGTTCAAATCAGATTAAAGATAAAAAAAATTAAATTCTAACATGATGATTTAATGACATACTTTTTTGTTTTAAAAAACGTGTAAAACAAAAATATATTCAACATGCTCAGAGAAAAACATTTGTTTCTAAAAAATATTTCCTGATAATCTCAAAAACCAAAAATACAGAAACTTTCATTCCACCAACCATCCTTTTTTCTCACGTTTTGACTGACTGGACATTAAAGGAACAGATGTTGTTGGCTTCTTGCCACAGTAGGACCCAGAGGTCCCATTAATCCTGACCAAACAGTTCATTTGGCTGCATTCCATGACAGTGAAAACAGATCTTTTTGGGGTTCTGTAGGTCATGGAAGCTTCTGTGGTTTTACAGTTATCATTTAGCAGACTGGAGTTCAGATTAGTATTTAAAGATTCTTGATAGTTTCTTTCCTTTGTGCTTTCTGGGATAAGCCACTGCTAGTCTTCAACAGTGATACACACCCATGGTGTTCCAACCTACCGTAGCATTATGATGTTATCATGATGTTCTGATTTGTGGTTGCGGTCGTGACAGCTCTTCTTTTCATTCCTTTGAAGGTCCACTAACATCAGAAGATGAACGACACACGGTGTAATAAAGACGCCATCGTAATGGGAGCGGTTTTCCCCGGTCTATACGGTATTCTTTGTTTGGCCGCTCTGATTTTGAACTCCCTTGCTGCATGGATCTTCTTCAAAATCCCCAGCACTTCAACATTTGTGGTCTTTCTAAAAAATGTGGTAAGTCATCAAGTACAGCTTTTGTGGAGCAAATCTAGAGAAAAATGCAAAGCAATAAGATAAAAACCAGAAAACACACTTGTTACGCTTTACCAACAGGTGGTGGCTGACTTACTGATGACCCTGACTCTTCCTATTAAAGTCCTGAGTGATGCGAACATGGGTTCATGGCACCTTCGGGCGTTTTACTGCAGATACTCTGCTGTGCTCTTTTATATCACCATGTACATCAGCATTTTGTTGCTTGGCCTCATCAGCTTGGACCGCTACCTGAAGATCGTCAGGCCCTTTGAGAAGACCGTTCTGCAAAGGGTTCGTGCTGGTCAGATGCTTTGCACAGCCATTTGGGTTATAATGTTATCTCTAGCGTTACCCAACGTTATCCTCAGCAATGAGTGGCCAAACAACCTTAAAGGGAGACTCAAATGCTCCTCCATGAAGAGCAAAGCTGGTCTGTCGTGGCATAAAGGATTCATCTACTTCTGTCAGGTAGCTATTCCATTTTGGAATCGCGATTTATTTTGTTAATTTAAAAAAAATTGATGTATCACACGGCATGATCAGTTCTGAAATAAAGATGAACTGCTTCTACGACCTTTCCAACCATAAAGCGCTAAGCATGTGTGTCCCTGCATATGTTTATGTTTATGTTTATTTATGTGTATTTTATCTGTACTTCTAGGTTATATTTTGGGGCACGCTGGCCTTGATGGTGGTTTGCTACACACTGATCAGCAAAAAGGTCTATGAGTCATACAAAGCATCAAAGAGCAAGTCGCATGCTGCCAAGCGACGGATCAAGGCAAAGGTCTTTGTCGTGGTCGGGGTATTTTTTATCTGCTTTGCCCCTTTTCACTTTGCAAGAGTGCCCTACACTCTGACTCAAAGCCGCAACACAACAAGAGATTGCCGGGTAGAGGACGCGCTTTATGTCGCCAAGGAAACCACACTCTGGCTGTCAGCTGCTAATGTCTGTCTTGACCCGCTTATTTACGTCTTTCTGTGCAAAGTGTTCCGGAAAAGACTGACGGCCACATTCTGTAAAACCACCGATGAAATTTCCAAAACACAACTGGAGATGTCACAACTCGATTACAGTACCAGACTGTCACACAACGGCAGGATCACACATTCAGATATTTCTGAATAAATCTGAAAATGTGATGAATCTACTATGTTGCACTGTAACATTGTGGACAAAAATGTATAAACTCTTAAAATGAACAGAAGATGTTTTTGCTGTAAGTCGAAAAGTTTTATGCAGATCATTATTTTTGGACAAACAAGCATTTCTGTATAATATTTGCTTAGTCATTCAAAACATTTCCTGAATTATTCTTACTGTCATTTTCTGCTTCCTGCAGTTTAATCTCGTTCAAACGGCCTTTCCTCCTTTCCGTGATTGTAAACATATTGTTCTAATAAATGTTCTGATGATTATATTTTATTTCCTACTAAGTAAATTTACCATTTACCGTTGAAGTAAACGGGTTGGAGAGGAAATGAAATTGGCCAAAAGCAGCTGTTTAATCAGCTCAATTCAAGAACCAATAGTAATACTAACAACATTATAATTTTTTATGCTTTTATTCTAACATATTTTCTTACTGCAATTGCTTGAAGTTAGTTTTTACACTGGAAGTCTTGCAGACAGAGTTCACACGAACTTGATGAACAATTCTACTTAAAGCAACAGTCTGTTTTCAGATGGATTTTAGGATGTTATTATTGAATTTTAAAAATTAATGTAAAACCAGTTTCCTAAAAGGTCATATTTAAATGATCTTCTGCACATTCACAAACCAGTATGATGACCTATAGTTTGGTGAACCAGCTGGTTAACCAAGTTCCAGTTTGGGTCACTAAAGTGATCCGGCTTTTGCAGTCCTATCTATATTTATAGAACAGCTCACTCGTCCACATGCACAGACACAAGAAATGTGCACATTTATGCTGAAGACCGGTTTTTATCTTCTGCCATAAGATAAAGTAGAACATAATTTTTATTTCTTTTAGATTGTAAGTGTTTCAATGTATATTTCGTTTTTTGCTTTTTTTATTGTAGAGGAAGTTTGATTTTATAACACATTTTATTAACTTGTTATTTAACTGAACTTTGAAGCACTTTGGTTGACTTTGTATTTAATTTTGCTTCATGAAGACATTGGGTACATATTGTTGTCAGCATGAATAAAACGTGGTCAGATTTAAATTTTGCTTCAATATGAGACAAATGGGTTACATTGAAAAAATTCTTAATCATCTCTGCGTTAATTTTTTTTCCTTCTTCTATATTAAAAAAATGTGTTTAACACATGAATGAAATGTTTTGTGTGCAAGAAAATAATTGTCAAATGAATCTAAATATAGAAAATAGCAACATTATCCTCACTGCATGAGCGAGAAAACAGAACAAAAGTGTCTTAAATTCTCATTTAGGTGCCGAACTTAAGATAAATTTAAGTTAATATCAATCTGGGAAAAGAACAGACACCATTACTGTTCTTCTTTTTTTGATAGTGGTAAAAATGCATGTAGTTATATGTCACATCAGATAAAAACAAAATTTGACTTATGGTGTTCTGGAATGTTTGATTTTCTGTTGTTTTTTTTCATCTTTTACCTCTTGTGATATATTACATTTGATTTTCTGGGTTTTCTAAAACAAGTGGATGTCTACCAGTTTATTCCGTAGCTAATTTTTATAGTTTAAGTTGTTGTTCATTTTCCATCCCACCTAATATATTAAATAGGTAAACTGTGTTTTTTTACTAACATAGTTTCTGATCAATATATATATATATATATATATATATATTACTGAGTGTGTAGCATAGTGAGATGCTTTTTGAAGAATGCTCACTGGCCTTATTTGGACTTTTTTATGTTTTGTATTATTTTAAAATAAAATATTATTATACATGATATAATACAATAATTTGTCAGAAATTATGTTTATTGCATTGTCACTGAATTTATTGTTTGTTTATGTTTTATTCTTCTGCATAAATTTAACTAAAAATAATCATGTTTATATATTGCTTTATTACCTCCACTAAGGACGTCATTATGACGTTGGTTTGCTTGTTTCTTTGTTTCTTAGCAATGTAACCTGAACGTTTGAGGATGGATTTTCATGAAAATTTTAGGAACTATCCAGAATGGGTTGAGGAACAGCTGATTAGATCCAGAAATGTTTTAAATAATTCTTTAACATTGGGCTGTCTGCAGTGGTCTGGCTGCAGAACTTAGATGGAGGTCTGAGCTCTCAGGGAGCTTCTCTAGTTTTACATTGCTGTTGATTAAAACAAAAGAAAGTGCCTAATTATCAATACATGTATTGAACTATAAAGGAGTATTTAGGATCAGGGGAAATGACAAGAAGATATCTGAAACATCACTGGAGAGAACAAAGTTCTGTTGAGCCACAATATTTACTGATCATAGAAGAATTGTCAGGACCAAATCTTCAGTATGATTTACTTTAATGGACGGCATCAGGATCAGAGTGTGAATGGTGCAGTCATTATGTGAAATGCAGGGTACATCCTCATCACAGGGAAACGCAGAGACACACAAAACAACCATGAATACACACACTTACATTGAAGATCAATTTAGAATCTTCAGTGTTCCTAATGTTTATCTTATCAGAAAAGGCTGAACAAACAAAGAAAGCAGCAGAGCTGATTTGAAGCCCACCTCATGGCAGCCGCAAGTGTTACTGTAATTAGTAACCTGATTCTGCAGCTGTTTCCTCCTTTTTTAATTTCCAGTGCTTTGCAAAATGATCTTGCGCTGGTAGAGTTTAGTGCACACTGCTAGATAACAAGATAAAATGCAATGCAGCTTAAATGATTCTGCACTAGTAGGACTCTGATCATTATTCGCACAGAAAGACAAGTTAGTTGCACAAGTCAAAACAAAGATGCATGCACTTGCAAGTAGAGTGCATTAGTGCAGTTCCATCTTAAACCAGAGGAGAAAATGTAGATCTGAAATAAATGGAATTTCTCCAACTCTGAAACAACCAAGAGATGGATGTTGGGACATTCACACTCTGTGTCTGCAAGATTAATGTCCTGTCTCACGTGATTTATAATTGGATCTGCATGTGAGTTTGAATCATTTAATAATGAAATATAATCTCTCTGCAGCCCACCCTCTGTTGGCCATGACAGAAGCTGATAATTGGTCAGGAAATTAATAAGCTACTGTGCAGTCAGAGGAACTACTGCAGCTACTGGAAGGACCGTTTGTCACCATCAGATTAAATCCACTGACAAGCGACCCTGTAGTTGTGAATTATGACCAGTTTTAAATGACATACATGGAAATTAAACAAACCCTGTTGGAAGGTCTACCCTGGGCGTTTGCACAGACTCAGGCTGGGGGCAATCTAAATCACATTCATTGGAACTGGTGGCATAAAAGGACTGAAGGTGACGTTTAAAAGCTGCGCAGTGATTCAGTTTGCATGTAAGACCACTGTCATTTATACACATCAGCAAAGGCAATCCAGATGTTTCTAAAAGTTTCACATCAAGCTTCTCTAGAAGAATGTCTTCAGTCCGTTTGTTCTGACACATAGCTTACCTTGTTCAAGCTTTCTGTGACTTAAATAAAGCTAAAACTTAAAAGCGTCATCTACCTAATGAAACAGACTACATAGAGACAACAAAACAGATCAAAACTAACCCAAAACAAAAACACTCACATGCACATGTGTGCACATGTGCAGTTGTGTTTATATACTGTAGATTTATCATGTCGAATACTGCACAGAAAAGGTACAATGTCAGGAGAAAAGGATAGGAACTCCCATCCACCCTCAGACCAACCCCTGGAGCCACTGGCACTCTGAGCCATCCAAGACTCCAAGCAGCTGGCCAGAAGCCCACAGCACCACAACAGCAGCCAGGTCCCCACACAGTCCCCACCAAACTGAGTCAAGTCATATCCACACCAGGACAGCTGGCAGCAATCCCCAGAGGCAACACCCATCCTACAGCCGTGTCCAGCTGGTGTAGAACCTGCAGCAGAGGCCGTGAGGGTGGGCTCCCAACAACCCCTCCCACCTGTTCAGCGTGAGTCGTTAGTGTGTTTGCAAGTGGGTGTGTGTGAGCTATGATGGCACAATTTTAAAAGTTCAATCATAAAACTAATAATATAAATAATAAAAATTTCTTCTCCCTTCCTTTTTAAAATGTATCTTTAGAGAAATAACATGTGATGGCTATTCAGAAAATGAATCTGGATCTTGGTCATGTTATTGTATTATGATAAATTTATGGGGATTATATGGTTTTGAGCTACGGCATTTATTATTTTTTGGGGGGTGTTTTATAGGCTAATTGTTAGAGTCTGATTTTTAGCATACATAGGCCAAAATCATAAAACTGGAAAAAAAGATTAAACAAAAAAACATACACAAACAAATAGAGTCATTTTACAAAAAATGGGCTTGTGAGGCCCTTATTTTCAACGAAATGTATTCCCTTTTAAGATGATGTATTTTGTTTAATTTCTTGATCGTCAAACTGGGAGACAGTTTGCTGGCAAATAACAGGATATGCAGTGAAACATGTTGCCCACTAGAGGGCAGAAGAAAGTCTTCAAAAAGGGTCCGATCAACATCCAAAATATCGATCAAATAGGAGAGTCTGCTCCAGGTTCTTCGTGACAGGAAAACCTTCTTCCTCCATCTGTTTTAATTCGTAATTTTTACTGTTTGAACAGTGACAATAAACTATTCCCACGATTTTAGAGACATTTTAATGGCGTCCACGTGTGTCTGTTTTATATATACTTTACTGTTTATTTATTTATTTACATTTTAAAGACATTTAAAACATCAATTCTTTCCCAGCTTCACATAAACTTGAACTTATTCGACGCGCGGTCCTGTCTGATATTCGTCTTCCAGCCTGCGCGCGCCTACACCCGTCACCATCCTGTCACGTGACCACTCTGCCGGGTCATATGATCGATGTGCTACGGCTTCCCGACTAGCCATAACTTTCCACAAACAGGCGAACATGGCGGACTTTTTGGAGCGGCAGAACCTGTTGGGAGATGAGGACGACGGCTCGTCCACCGACCGGCAGGCGGTCAAAGAACCAGGACGACCGATGCCCGCCATCTGCGACCCGAGTCACCTCCTGCACCGGATTGTTGTCCTGGTTTTCATGTGCTTCTTGGGATTCGGTGAGCAGGATCCCGGGAAGCTATATTGGAGTGTTTTGTATGAAATGACGGTTAAGGTGTCTGATGCGCAAAACGCGTGTAAATGTCCTATTTACACAAAATTCGTGTCATATTTTATTTTCTGTATTTTTCCCCTTTTTTATTGTTTGTGTTTGTTTCAGGAAGCTACTTCTGTTACGACAATCCAGCAGCACTTCAGACTCAACTAATCCAGGTGATTCATTTTCACCCACAGCAGGAAGTGACAGTGTCCAAAATCCAGATATGTACTAACCCAGACTCAGAAACCCACCTGGAGGAGTTTTGGGTTTCCAGACTTTAAACTGATCCGGTTTCTGTTTGGATTCAATGAACCAGTTAAACCACTTCCCGAAAATAGAAGAACGTTCACACAACATGTTTACAACAAGAACCAGAACTAACTGATCGGTTTCTCCTGCCTCGGTTCTTTCAGGATCTGAACTTGAACACCGCCACCTTCATGCAGCTGTACGCCTGGTACTCCTGGCCCAATGTGGTCCTCTGCTTCTTTGGGGGGTTTCTGCTCGACAGGGTATTTGGCATCAGGTAGGGCAAAAGTTTCACAACAGTTTTGTGCCCCCCCCCCCCCCCCCCCCCCCC
>SSNP01000024.1:4397898-4445212 GCA_006937955.1 Pachypanchax playfairii | reverse complement strand
CCCCCCCCCCCCCCCCACAACTTGTTTTCCATAAAAAATACTTTCACTTTCTCTCAAGTAAAAAGAACTGTTTTCCATATTTGTTATTTCCAGACTGGGAACCATCATCTTCTCCCTCTTCGTCTGTGTTGGACAGGTGGGTTTATTCCCGTTTTAGACAATAAATCAAACTCCATATTTACCCTAAATGTTATTTTTACATGACTGATTTAGAAAAGAACCCATAGAAAATAATCTGCCATGAAGTTTCTTTGTTTCCACCTACACAGGTGATATTTGCAGCTGGAGCTTTAGTAAATCGTTTCTGGCTGATGGAAGTCGGACGTTTCGTATTTGGGTAAAAGCTAACACATTTTAAACACGTGATTTAACGTATTTGCGTTTGTCCCGGTGCAGATCTCTTGATTCAGCCCTTATTTCTTTGTGTTTTGCTTTCAAGCATTCAGACTTTCTCGTAATCTTTTAATCTGGATCTGATCAGCAGGTCTTCAGACTTTCTGAAGGTCTTTTAAAGTTCTCCCTCAGGCTGTAGATGCTTCTTCAGTCATTTTCTTTTCCTGAACCAGATCATTTTGAAATGGATTTTTAGTTTTGTTTTCTATGTGACTCAACTCAGTCCGTTCATAAAAACAATACTTAAAGATGAACCAGCGTTGTGTCGACACATAACAAGCAACTTCACACAATTCCACAGATTCTTTAGACACTTTGTTACCAGCACTGAGATAATTTGTTCAAAAAATATCAGCTATAAATGACTTTTCTCTCTGACAGTATTGGAGGAGAATCGCTGGCGGTGGCCCAGAACACATACGCAGTCAACTGGTTTAAAGGCAAAGAGTTGAACCTGGTGTTCGGTCTTCAGCTCAGCATGGCTCGCCTGGTACGAACACGGACTTCCTGCCCGCTCCGACTGAACCGAGGCTTCCTTTCCTTTGACTACAGTGACGACCGCTAAAGCCTCTTCTCTCCTTGTTCGTAGGGAAGCACGGTGAACATGAACATCATGGGCTGGGTCTACAGTAAGGTGGCGCTCGCCGTCGGCTCCTCGGGGCACACGGCGCTGGGCGTGTCGCTCATGATAGGTAATCGATACACATCTTGTTGCGCTCGAGTAGACGAGACTTTAAAACAAGCTTTTTGTTGCATGAGCTGGAAACACCGGAGCTCTTCAGTGTAAGTGACGATCTCAGATAACAAGAAGCAGAGACACAGAAGGAGAACCGAAAGTGCTGCTCACTGCCTCAGCTAAATCACGGAGGGGGTGGACAACCCCCCCCCCCCACAACAGTGTCTCAGTAGTGCTTCTGACTATCTTGCAGTTAATTGCCTTTTATAGTCTGTTGCTTGTGTAAGTTAAACTTTAATCTGAACATGGAAGATAAAGTTGACAGAATCCGTCACTAGTTGACAGTTTTGGTGAGATAATCTCTTCAGAGGTCATTTTTAGCTTCCCTCTGCTTCTTGTCTGTCTTTCAGCTGCTGGAACCTGCGTGTTTTCTTTAATCTGTGCCTTGGTGTTGGGATTTCTTGATAAGAGAGCAGAGAGGATCCTCAATAAGGAACAAGGGAACACGGGTAATCTGTTTTATCTGTTGAGCCTCACATCTTTATTTGGATTAGATTATTTATTTTTCAATCATTGCAGTAAATTAGGATGTTTTTCTGTTTAAGAACTTAGCTTAAAGTCATCTGTGTGTTTGTTTTCCTGCATTTTAGGTGAAGTGATCAAGCTGACTGATGTTAAAGATTTCCCCTTAACTCTGTGGCTCATCTTCATCATTTGTGTGGGTTACTATGTTGCCATTTTCCCCTTCATCGGATTGGGCCAGTAAGTGTTTGCCGTATTGTTTCAAACACAAACTTTCCTTTAAAGATATACTATATAGAAAATAATAGCTTTTATTGCCAACACCAGGTGACAGTAATAAGCCAAATCACAACCCTGTCAGTTCCACTAACCACCACAAGGTGGCAGAAATGAGTATTATTCCTCACTCCTTCAAACGGAGCTCCTGTGAAGAGCCTTGATCAGCAGATCAGAAGCTCGGCCAAAAACTGGCTTATACTCACGTTAGTGGTGGACAAAAATACTACAAGTTTGATCAGTAACTTTTTTTAAAGTAAATATAAATCACATATTGAATTATGGTAATCAGCATGTTGTTTAGCTCTTTAATAGGGCTGGACGATATGGCCTAAAAATAAAATCTCTTATTTTATTCTTTTAAATTTGATTTACGAATTTTTCCGATTTCCGAAATTAATAAACCCTATGTTCTCCGTGGTATAAATGGGTACCATGTCTTTGGCTGTAAGCAAAGCGAACCCTTATGCGATTTCCAATTATTAGACTACGAGAAGTACAGTACCTGGGTTTGAAATCTGTAGGTGGTGTGAAAATAAGCCACATATCTTCTGGATACATGTTGTCTTTCTCCCTGCGTGTTGTTGTGTGTACTGGTGAAATCACGTGTGTTTTCGCTATTCTCATGAGATTTCGTGATCTTCCGGGACCAGCTGGATGTAACGCTATGCGAGTGATTTACGCGTGTGACGCGCTCCCTGTTGGAAGGCGCTGCTGATTGCACGAGCAAATTGTTGCGCGCTGCTGACGCGTCCATTGGAAAGGAGGGTTAACGCTACAGAAACTCCGGGAACCAAAAAGCGCCAATACACAAAAAGTTGATTTACCTATATATATATTTTTTTAAATCAAAGTAATTAATTTAATCGATTAATCACCTAGGCCTACTCTCTAATTATGGTATTACTTTATTTTTAAAAGCATAATATTGAAAATTCAACATTACATTTTATAAGATCCTTCTGATGTCTGAGCATCAGCTTCTCCTTAGAGCTCCTTTTCATTCATAAAAAAAATGGAGAGCTTTACTCCTAAATCTAAATACATCGGATGCGTTAGAGATTTATTTTTGCTTGTTCAGATTAAGATCAGATTTTAGTGAAGAAAAACCTCAGAAATACCACAAGTATCTCTGATTTATTTCATTTCGTTGCATGTGACACTGTCACGAGTCACTAAAAAATAAAGCAGCCAATTATTTTCTCCTCCCTTCGTGGTCACGGATATGTGGAATTTATAAATCAATTGTACTGTGAGCTTTATTTTTTATGTACTTGTTGTTTTTTAGGGTTTTCTTCATTGAAAAGTTCAACTTCTCCCCGGCTGAAGCCCGAGCTGTAAACAGGTAGCTGCTGTTTATCTGTTTTTACTCATCTCGTGCCAACAAGCATGAATATTTAGTCTCTTTCCCTTCATGGCGTTCTGTGTTTTCCTAGTATTGTTTACATCATCTCAGCACCTGCGTCTCCAATTCTGGGTTTTATTGTCGATAAGACGGGGAGGAATGTGGTTTGGGTGATAACTGCAGTGGTTGCAACACTCGCTGCTCATATGATGCTGGCCTTCACCTTCTGGAACCCATGGATCGCCATGGTAACGCCTTTAAAATCTTGTTTTATTGTAATAAACACAAATCAGATAGTTATTTGCACATTAGTAAATATTATTATAATTTTATCATGACTGCACACTGTTGTGGCTGTTTGTATGACACATTAAGTAACATGAGGTTGCTTGTTGTCTTCCAGTCTCTGCTCGGTGTGTCGTACTCCTTACTGGCGTGCGCATTGTGGCCCATGGTGGCCTTTGTGGTACCTGAGCATCAGCTGGGCACGGCCTACGGCTTGTATGTACCGCTTAGAATAAAAATGTCCTGTTCTTCTGGTTATGTGTGTTTTCATGCGTACTTCTTCTGTTTGTCCTCCAGCATGCAGTCCATCCAGAACCTCGGACTCGCCCTCATTGCGATGGCGGCGGGAGCCATCCTGGACTCTAAAGGATACCTGGTTCTGGAAGTGTTTTTCTGCGCCTGTATTTGCAGTCAGTATTTATTGTCGACTCCAGCCAGTCCTTTACAGTTCTATCAGACACTCCTGAGTGACGTTGTGAGTAATTCTTCTTCATTGATTTTTCTCTCCACCTGTCTTCCAGTCGCACTGATTGCAGTGGTGATGCTGTACCTTGTGGATTATCTCAAAGGTAGTCTGAAACCTTCAGTTCTCTTCTGTTTGGGTTTTTTTTTTTCAGGATCTTTTTAATTTACCCTCTAGTATTTGGCCAGTTCTTCTGCGTATTGCCAAACTTGTTCATCTCTTCTTACTTGCAGGTGGTGACTTGAACCGGACGGCGGCGGCGAGGGCCAAACTGCAGAAAGAGGCCACCCCAGATGCAGAGTGAGTAGCTTTAATCTTCACCTTCCAACTTAAAAATGAAACACACGTAACAGAAGTGCATAGAACAACTGACAGATACGTGCAAAAGGGAAGAGTTTGGATTGTGAAACAGCTGATGACTGTTTAGGTGAATCACTTTAATCGAAATGATTCATTGACTTGAACAGATTTTGGTCTTTTCGTGTTTTGCTCACTGTGTGACTCAGGTTGACTTTTTTTTAATTTAGACTTTTTTATTCTAGCCTGTAAATGCATGAGTCACATTTAAAGCGTCAGTCCACTGTATGTCACCAGCTCCTTGTCTGATGCACGTCTAAAACTTGTAAACTGTAATTTACAAGTCTTAGACGTGTAAATGAGTGTTGAAGCATGCTATAATTGAAGTAATGGCTGATTAGGCTTAGTTTTAAAAGTGGTCATTTAAGCAGCTCTGGTAATGTCTCTCCTGTTTACAAGCTGTAGTATATGAAATATAAATGTTATTTTAGAACTTTTTATATAAAAAAAAAACAAACACCCTGCGTTTTGCAGCAGGGCGTCTTTTATCACCAGGATCTGATTCTAAAATAAGATGTTCATGCTGTGGCTCATTTAAAGACTTCTAGTCTTCAGTTTTTACATTTCTTTCCTTTTTGTTTCTTTAGAAGTTCCGAGTCTGTCTGCAACACTTGCCGTAGAAAAAACAAGAAAAACATATTCACGATGCAGGAAGTGTTTTATTGTTTTGCACGACCAAGTACACTGTTAGTGTTTTCTAGCCGCTGCATGTTGCATGGCAGCACTGAAACATCTGTGGCTGCTCTATTTTCCACTGAAACCATCACAAAATGTTATAAACAATCACTTTCTGCTTATTTTGCATGACATGTGTCACAGTGGGCAGGAAATGGACATGAGCTGGTGTTTCATGTTTATTCAAAGAAATTCACCACAGTTTCTTTGCTTCTGTTGAAAAAACAGAAATGCGGCTAATAATAATGCTTAAATAGAATAATAGTTTACAACTTTATTTGATACGATTTTTATTGTTGGTTTGATTTGGATGTAGTGACGAATACTAAGAAAGAAAACAAAAATATGCTGGCAGTCTATTTAAAGTCAGTGTTCAATAATTCATGACCTCATGCTTATTTTAAATCAAATTATCTAATAAAAGTTTAGCTAATAACTTTGTAAAATATTTATATCTTAGATCAAGGTTAGAATTTAATCCTATATGTTGAGATTAAATTAAAAATCAGTGTCTGCTAAAACATCAAAGCTAGCAGGATGTTTTACTAAATATTTTCTTAAGTACAGATCTGTGTGCACAAAGATGGAAGAAATGTTAAAAATATAGAAAAATAAGGAAAATTCACTAGGTGTGTTTACCTGAAAAGTTGATGTTAGGCGAGCGTTAGCATCCAGCCTGCAGTGAGTGGTTTATTTATTATATACATGTTATCGCTAATAGGGCTGGGTATCACTCCTAATTTCCTGAATCGATTCGATACGATTCGCAAGAGCAAGAATTGATTCGATTTCGATTAATTTCGATTCGATTCAATATCGATTCTTTTTTCAGATATTTCTGTCACATTAGTATTTCTTGAAAATCAGACATTCGTAGATGGCAATTTTTATGAAATGCTAAAGCAGCCTTTCAACAGTGCATATTTTATATACATTTAATATTCATGTTTTCATTAAAAATATCCAAAAGCAATGGCATGTGGCATAACTGTAACAAAAGGAAATGTATATTTTAAAAAATCGATTTAGTGCTTTATGAATCGATTATAGATTTTTTATTCTTAAATCGATTTAAATCGATTAATCGATTTTTTAAACCCAGCCCTAATCGCTAATAGCTTGTTGCAAACATTCGTTTGAAAACTGAATCCAAGTTCAAGTCACGCACCTGCCAAATCATAACCCCGCCCACATTTTCTATTTTAAAAAGGCCTCAACAGGAGGCGTGGCAAAAATGAAATTTTCATATCGCGGTTGTTACCCACGTTATCTTCGAGTAATTAAAGAATTACGGCATTAGATTTGGTTTAAATAGCACATTTTACTGTCTTATGCACAATACTATGTTTTTGTTGCACAGCCTCTTCAAAATATGATTGCCAATAGGGGGCAGTAATTAAGTTAAGTTGCTAGTAATACAGCCGCCGGCTACCGCAAATGATAGTTGTCCAAGTCCAACCTTTTAATGCCGAAGAAATTCCAAACTACAGACGTAGCTCGTCTTTTTGGAATTAGTTGTTCTGGGTCAGTAATCTGTGCGTCGCTGTTACAGCCCCCCCGTCAGCATTCTTCATTCAAAACTTCATTTTTCACATGTGGTCTTGGAGTGTAGCACTGAAATCTGTCCCCGCAGAAATACGTTCCCACTGCTAACGTTGCAGATGTTGTCTTCGCTGTTCACCGGTATAGCGGTAGGTGAAAAATTCATATCATAACCAAAATAAACACCTGTTTCTGGTACAAACCGGTAGACCCCTCAGCCCCAGTTTATCAGCATGAAAAAGTTGATTTGGGGTCAGTTGCACTTTAAGAAGACTTTCCCTCTGAGCCACCGTGCAGATCTAACACACTGTCATCTTAAACCCCAAAAACAGTGACAACAAAATCTTGTGATTTTAACAAGGTGATAAACTGGAAACCAGCTCATGTCTGACAGTAATACAAGCTACACCTGGTTCTGTCTCACTGCTCTGAAACCCTTTAATATGTCTGTCCTCTGACTTATTGTGTGTTTTACTCTGTTCACACTCTCTAATATTTTCTGGTGCGTGCTGTAACATATTTTCCAGATGATGATGATGAGCGAACACACATGGTCCTGGGCTTCAGAGCCAGCAGGCTGCACTGTCCACCCCAGAGCTTTCGATCCATGGGGGCGGGACTGCGGTTCTGACTCCGCCCAGTGATGTCATCTGTGGTTCTTCACCTGAAACTGACTCTCTGGGATTGGTTGTTGTATAACTCTGAACGGACAGCTGATGCTGTCGGGACACTGACAGATCCCAGTCTGGACATCACAGATTCTCTCTGACTTGTTCCTGCTTGTTCTCAATCACTACTCACAAACACAAACAGGAAGAAGTTTCATCAAACACCATAAAAAAGAAAAAGATTCCTGAAGTTTTATTTGTAATCAGCTGGAAGATGACAGTACAGGATTCTGTCACTGCACTTGTTTTTATATCGAAGGGACTTTGTGGGTCTTTTTAGCAAATGTTCTCTTTCATCACTTTCTCCTCTGCAGAATACTCCGTTCTTTTTATTTACTTCCCAAATATTAGCATTCACAGTATCTGCTAACCAAACCTGTATTCCATTTTTTAAATGTATATTTTTAGATTTATACTTTATCATTGATCCTTTTTGTTCTTAGATAATCTTAAAAAACTACACCATTCAAATTTTATTCCTTTTTTAATTAGTTCTGTCTATCTGCTACTGTTTTAAACTTTATTACTGTAATCACATACAGTATACAGACCAAACTGTAAATGCATTTAACAGTAAAATGATATTCATTCTTGTGGCCTTTTCAAAGTTTTAGCGATTTGCTCATTAATCAAGCTCAGGTAAATAATTGAAGCACTTTTCCAAATTGTTTTAGTTTCATTTGAGCAGTGAAACTCCACGTTCCTGCACACGCAGCTTCATCTCGCAGCATGCTGAAGGTTTATGTCCCTGTGCTGATATCAGGTTAATAATCACTACCTCAGTTGGGACTCGGGCGATTGGTTCTGAAAGATTTCAGAGCAACAGTTGCTAGTTCAAGTGGAAAAAGGCGATTGCACTTTTTTTTAAATGGTTACTGTTAAAAAAAATCCAACACATTTCTCTGACTTTTGGCACTTTTGTGATATTGTTGTGCCATTTTTGTGTAACTGCCAGTATTTGTTAAACTTTGCTATGTTACCTGTTTATAATCTGTATAAAACATGTGATTGAGTCATTACAGATGAAATTGGAATAAAGTCACTTAAAGGATTAAATCCTTTTAAAACTTCAGTTAAACTTGGATTGTTTTTAATGAATTTGCGGCTCATTGTGTGATTTACCTTTATTAGTAGCCTGTTTGTTCTCATTCTAATGGCTGCAGGAGTGTTTACAGTGGACACATTATTATTCCTACAGGAGTAAAAGGCAGATTAGTAAGGTGACGCAGGGTGAGCATGCCAGACTGGCACCCATGTCTGCGTTTGGCTTGAGGAACAGGTACCTCTCCAGGCTGGGAGCTCAGGTATGCACACGCAGCTTCAACCATGAGACAGAATTCATTAAAATGTCATTTCAACTGTGCTGCAACTTCATCTGTGGACTTTCTTCTTCTTTGGATCATGTTCTCTCTGTTTACAGCTCCCAGATCACTGCTCAACCCATCTGTCATCACTTGCCCACAGGAGCGTTTTAAAATGACGCCTGTCATTCTTCAGCTGCCTCCTGCAAAACTGCACATTGCTTCTGCAGTTCTAGGAAACGTTATGCACTACAGTAAGATCGTGTTTTAAAGGAAGGGTTGCACTTTAGGTTCATGAATCTGCACCACTGACTGTTCTTGGTATTTAAGGGTGAATCTGTGTGAGTTTTTGTTTTCTTTTAAAGTTGCTTCCACATTATTTATTGTCCATTTGTTGCACATTGAAGGTGCCTGTTTTGTAGAAAACATACCAAAGATTGTTTTTTTGTTTTTCTCCTTTCACTTGTAAGTTGTACCATAAAATCAGGATCTGCTGCTACAAACAGCAGAGGGCATCAATCCACTCCGACACTTCTGACTCTGACCACAATATTACTGTTTTCCACAGTCTGCACTCAGTTTCATGTTGTCACTTTTTACTTTAAGGTTTTGCAGGTTCAAACATGATCGACGCATTCTAATGACGTTTTCTTAACATGTTCACTGTTTCATTTTTTTATTTTTTATATGAAAATAAAGGAACTTTTTTGATATTTGTAACAATAAAACATTTTTTTACCTATGAGGGAGTCAGATCAAGTGTTTCCAAAGATAAAACTCTTGGATGCTGACCAAGTTCATTATCAACACCCTCAGCAGCGAGTGCGCGCGCGTGTTGTCCTGAAGATGCCACGTGCGCTTTTTATGACACATTAACGGGTGAATAATGTCAAGGAATCTGAGATCCGTTTTATGCACAAGTGAATCAACAAAAATCCAAATCTGTAAAAGAACAACAAAAAACAACTGCAGCCGCGAATTTGCGATAACATTCATGTGCGCAGGCGCGTGGAAATTAGTTTATTTTCATTTGTTTTGTGTGCAGCTTGAAAGACAGTGGAGAGGATGTAAAATCACAAACTGGAATTTCTCTTTCTGTGGCAAAGGGCTCTGCAGGTTTGCTATGATGGAGCCAACACAGTTTGTCATGTGACGCAAACTCTGGACAAAGAGCGCTGATTAATAATAATAATCTTCTTCTTCATTCATAATATTTTTAATAAATTGACATTCTTAAAGAAACCTTTTGAAAACTATCTGATGAAGATGCTGCTGTGGCCCTTTATTCATCTGATGCTGCGTTCAGAGTTGATTGTCAAGTTAAAGGATGTCGTCAACACGCGCACCGCGAGCCTGCGTTTAGAGAGAGAGGGGTGAAGAAAAGGCGCACGCGCTCAACATCCTATTGGCTGCGAGAATTTTCCAAGTCTGGTCTCTCGCCGGCTGCTTCCCACTCAAAGTGTTCACTTCATCTCTGCGAGGGAAGAGCTCGTCATGCTGAGGAGCGGCACGTACAGGTTAGTGTCGCGTCCCATCATCTCATCCGTCATCCCCAATCTCACGCAGCAGTGTTAATTCAACATGAACGACACGCTCCAGCGTGGAACAGGCTGCACCGACGTGCACGGATCCAGCCCTGCGTGACGGACGGATCTCTGTGCCGTGCAGCTGGACATCATGTGCTCAGATCAGATATGTTAATCAAAGAGTTTGGTGTTTTTTTAACTTGAGTATTTTTTTTTCCCCCAGAAACATGCAACAAGGAGAGGAGATGAGGCTGCGCAGCGGGAGTCTGGCTCGGGAGAGGAAGCACCTTGCGTTGTGCATTAACAAGCAGGTAAGAGAACATTGACGTATTTAGTGTGTGGAACTGATTCTCCTTCTCCACCTTTCAGTAGCCTAGTTCTTATGAACAGATGGTGGCTGAAATGTCTGTTTTGGGTGAAGGAACGTTGGACTGATGATGTCATTGGCAGTAAGTTGATTCTTGCTCTGCTCAGTGACAAATACTTCAAAGAGATGAGAGAAATTTGATGAGATGTGACTTATTTCCAGAGAAAAGGTAGAAAAAAAGAAACAAACTGATGTTCCATGTTGAGAAACTTGACTTTTACTTTGGTTTCAGTGTGGGTTCCCTTACTCAAGATGACACATTTTGCTCAGTTGTATTGCAGAAGTTGAGATTCGATGTTGTTTTGCTCAGATCTTCTTGACGTTATGAGGTTTTCTTGATGAATGAAGGTGCAGGACCTCACCTGGTTGAGTTCAGCCTCTGGATATTTAATGCCCCTCATGGTGTGGTGGCTGTGGAATACTGAATCTGTTGAGAACTGCTCCATCACAGCTTCCAAGTTACTCTGCAATGTATGCTGATGGCACAATCGCCCCCTCCCTCCCTTCCTCCGCCACAAATACACACACGCTCTTGTTTATTGCACGATCAACAAACTCCAGATTTGTCCCGGTCTGTTTCCGCTTCCCCACCTGACAGCTGATTTTAAAAATCTCTAAACCCATCCAGAAGTCACAGCAGGGGTGGGGTTGGGGGGGTCTTGGAGGAGCTGCATGTCAGACGACCCGACATGGCAGATCAGATGATGAAGAAGAGGCTCACTGAAAGACTAATCAGTAATCGGCACGTGAAATATGAATAAGGATACAAATGGGGGTTATTGGTTTATGAAGGCTGCTCCACTTACAAGCGTTTGCATGAGTGATTTAAATTCACTGCCGAGGTGGGAATCCCCCTGAGAAACACATTAATCTATCCAGCTATTACCCCATAATCAATGGGACAGCTGAGTTTTACAGCCGTGCTGTGTTGTTAACCATTTTACCCAGAGCTTATTTAAACAGCATGCCAAATCAGTCACATTTAATGGAGTTAGGCGTGAAATACACAGCACAGGTGAATTTGTTGACTCACAGCTTTTTGTTGAATAATTCACATGTACCTAATTTAGAGAACATGAATTAAAAAAAAAACAAAAAACAAACACTTCAGTATTTGAAATGAACTGAGGAGACGCAGGGATCCGGCGTGGATGGGTTTCATTCGGACAGAGCTGCAGCCGGTGTGTAGAGTTTTCTATCACATATAGAGGGATGCACTTTGTGGGAGTGCGGTGCCGAGGATGGGTGTCATATTTCAGAAGCGCATCATTGTAACTCCCCCAGTGGGACGCTGCAGTACTGAGTGCTGTTTGCGCCGGCTTCCTGAAATGCTCCACGATTGAGTCGTAATAACCTGCACGGGAAGAAGATGAGCCTGCACGCTGACTGTCTCTTTGCAGGAGGGTCTTATGATGAGAACTCCCAGATAAGCTCAGTATGCATGTGTATGTGCACATTCAAATGTCACACATGCAGATCTCTCAGTTTTATAGAGTTCTCCATGTATCACATTTTGGTGGAAGTGGTAGAGTTTCAGGTCTTTGATCAACGATGATCTTTCACTGCTAATATGCATCTTCTGACTCTCTTCTTCACCTAAACAAAACAAGCTCCTTTCTAGTTGGCAATAGGAGGCAAAATAGTCTCAAGCGCTTTAAAAAAAAATGTCTACAGGTGCAGATGCCTCTTAGCGCTTTCTGACAAAACAACAACAACAAAACCGAATGAGGTGTGTATACTCACACATGCATTTAATCCACTTAGCACTTGGGTATCAATTTGCCCAAGAAGCTCCAAAAAATGAAGAATTCAAAGCAACAGATTCAGCATGACATCCCTCCTGGAGCAAAGCTAATAAAAGAGAAAGATACCGTCATATAGTTCGTGCTGTGTTTTGAATTTTAATGGACTGTTAGAACGTTCTCTCACCCTCACACCTTCCTCATCTCAGCTCACTAAACATCACTACACTTATCTTCTCATTCCACTGTATAAATCAATAGACCAATGCAACTTTTTGGGGTCTTTTGGGCGGTACACTCTTACATCCTTCATTGTTTACCAGCTCAAATGGAAAACGAGAGTATCGTTACAACTAATTTTGATCAAATCCTTGGAGGATTTGCGGAGTTAAGTATGATGATTATGAACTGAACATTTACCCCTCTGTTCTTCACTGGTAACTTCTCTGCCTTGTGAGTGCTGCACTCTGATTATTTAACTATCTGCAGTGCGTGTTGTGATCTGATCCAAAGATTCTTCTTTTTTCACTGCCTTTCATGTCAGTGATGGTTTTAAATGTACGCAGCTCAAACCGAGCTGCTCTGATTGAATTTAAAGGCTTATAACAAAACTTCACGAAGACATCCGTGTTCTATGTTTTCCCTCACAGCTATGAGAAGAAATGGTATTTTGGATCGCATAATCGCACGAGCACATCTGAAAGCTACTGGATGGGCTCTGTTTGTACTGAGGGGACTTGGGCAAAACAGTAAATGTTGTCTCCGTGTTACTCTCTGCACACACTGCGCATGTAAATTGATTTCCAATGTGAATAATGAGCCGCTCCACAAGTACAGCCCTTTCTGATTGGGTATTTCCTTGGGCCGATCGGCGAGTCAAACTACAGCTTGCGTGATGCATCGGTGCATCTTCTTGTTGCAGTCAACCCCATTCAGATCACACTGATGTGTGTGTGTCTGTGTGTGTGTGTGTACATGAGTTTGTACTAATTTGTAGGGAAGTTTGTGGGGCCACATTAGATGAGTTCAAAAGCTTGATCATCTTGAACACAGTCAGTGGAGTGTGTGTGTGTGTTTCAGCTATCTCTGCCATCGATCTCCGTGATAGAACTAGGACTCTGAGAAATTATGATTTTAATAACTCATCAATTAAAGGAAAGCAGACTTTCGCCTGTATGTTGCTGTTTTCTCTGCCTTCCTTCCTCTTTTGCGTCCGTCTCTCATTTTTCATCCCCTTTACACTGATTACTGTCCACCTTCACCTCGTCTCGCCTTTCCCTTTATTGACTGCCCTTATTTTGATATTGAAAATAATGTGATTAAGTTGTTTACAGAAATGCTTCTGTTAATATCAGTCTCTACGCAACCGCGCGTCCAGCTGTTGGTTTACTAGATTAATCCTGTTGGTTATAAATAATCCGTCTGCTGTCATCAGCTATTGATCCCTTGAGACTTCTTCTATAACTTTGGTACCTCAAATCCAGCTTTAAAATACATTAAACCTGGTCGTAAACACACAAAACTGTAGCTGCTGTTAAAGAAAGTAAAGTAAACATGTTATATAAAACTGTAAAAAATGGTTTGGTGCCAAAATAAAGCACCATCATCATTTGATACGGATTCCTCTCACGTTCTGAGCATCTGGCTAGGCTACTTGTTGATACAGTTACATTTAAATCGTTATTGGCCTTTTGCCCGTTATCTCTAACTCCTAATTTCTTCTGGGTTCAGTGTGTGAAGAAGCAAGAACATTCAGAACAGTACGTCTAATTTAGTAGCAGCAACAGCCACAGTGTGCACAAGGTGTACTCAGACACAGACACACTTTCAGAAACTGTATTTTATGGCTCAGTGTTTTTAATAATACTGAATCTTGAAATGTTGTTAAACATTTTTGGAGAGAATGCAATTCAAAATGTATTTTAGCAATTAGGATCATAGAATATTTATTGTTCCATGTGACGCGTCCCATGACTGCATAGAGACAAACAGATCATTCACACATTCACTTGGGGACAATTTAGAGCTGCCAATTAACCCAATATGCATGTTTTTGTTCTGCAGGAGGAAACCCAAACATGCATAGGAAGAACATGCAAAACAGATTTCATCTGAGTTTAGAACCCAGAACCTTATTGCTGCAAGGCAGTAGTGCTACCCAACTGCACCACTGTGCTTTTAACTTCATGCAAATCCCACATTCTTTTATGAATTGGAAAAGTTTCACTTGTTATACAGAAATATTGATCCTATACTGGCCCTTTGTCACCAGCCGTCTGCATAGAAGACACTGAATTTCCTAGTTGGGCAATAAAGTATTTGCACTGGAAGATCCTTTTTAACTTCTTTTTAAATGCAGTTCTTTATGTTTTCAAGGGGCAGGAAGAAGTCAAGAGGTTCCATCGCTGCTGCAGCCAAGGTGGAGGACAACCAGTTCAGAAGATGGAGCGGTACGACACTCAGAAGTATTGTACAGGACATCATACATAGACAGAAAGATGCATATAGAATCCAGTGTGGTTTCCAATCCTGCATGATTCAGTTGTTTCTCTGCTCCAACACACCTGATTTAACTTAATGGGTGATTAACAGGCTCCTGCAGAACTTGAGGCCATGCTAAAAAGATGATTCAATCATTAAATCAGGTATGTCAGGACTGAGTTATACAGGATATGGAGCTCATATGGACACCACTAGTACACTAATTCTTTTTCTTTTCAACACTCAATGCTTCATTCCACATCAGAATAATTGAAGAACCAGTCGTGAAAATATAAAAGGATCTGTTTAGAAATGAGTTTTAGTCATGTTTTGTTTAGATTTTTTAATTTTGAACCTTATAGCTGTTTTTTTTCCCCATAGAAGCTGCACTTGTAGGAACGAGGAGGATAAAAGTCTTCAACGTGATCAACAGCAGCGCTTCGAGATAAAGGCCACTGTGTGAGTATTACCTCTAACCATCTATATGCTGTGTCTATTTTCTAATTCATAAATGAGGTTAGATTTTTTTTATCTGTATCATTCACTTTACAATGTTTCTTTAAAGCTTTTGCAAGTTTGTTTGCACAATAATAAATTCTAATAATCTTTAATTGAATCTATATAGAGGTCAGATTTTTTGGAGTGCGTGAACTGTCATCTAATAGGATTTTATCTAAACATGGACTCAGACTTTAGTGGGTACAACAGGACAGCTCTCGCCTCAGGCTTTTACTTCCTGGAAAGTTGAAGATGGAAAAGAAAAACCTCTTTCTGTGGAGCCTTCACAGAAAACAGGATGCATGCGGAGGTGAAGAATGGAGGGATAGAAAGGGCAAAGAGAGAGTAACAGTGTATACAATGGGGATGGACTAAGACAGAGGGAAAGGTATTGGTTTTTGGAGCTGGGAGTTATGGCTTAATTCAATTTGTTCCATTTGGTTCGGCTGTGTCTCTGCTCCGCTGGAGGTGAGTGTGTTTCTCCATCGAGTAATTGATCCCACACTCCATGCTGGACCTTGGTGTTAGCGTGGCTACATGGATGAAAGAGAAAGTGATAGATGAATTGCGAGACTTCAGTAAAGGTCGTGAACCGAAGTGAGACGGATGGAGGGAGGTTGGGAAAATGTTTCAACAGGCTTCAAAAACAAATGTACACTAATCAAAAAGAGGCAAGACCAAACTATCAATGAGTGGGAAATGAGTCATTTTGGCTAAATTTGGCACATTTACAGGATGAGCTTAAATTGTGCTCCTGATTTATTAGTACGCATCGATTCTCTTTGAGACTAGCCATTAACTTTCCCATCTAGTCAGAATAAATCTTTATTTTTCTAAACTGAGGCCATTCAGAGAGCCAGTCATAAATCGGAAGCTAATTAATAGTTCATAGACGTTCCACAGAAACTCACTTCAACTCATAGGGAAGATGTTGACAAATTCCATATAATTTGCTGTGAAACTGCACCTTTTGTTTATTACAGTAGAAATAAAGCAGATAATTTAGATAAATCTTCTGCCACATTTACTTTTTTATGCACCAAGTTTTCCACCAGTGAAACTTAAAAAATGTATCTTAACATGGAAAAAGCTGTGGACTTTTTAAAGGATCGATACAACATTTATATTAATTAACTGAAGTGAAGTATAAGATGTGAAAAACTAATTTTTCATGTTGGCTTCTTCTCCAATATTTGCTGTAGGTTATATATCACAAATATAATTCTCTTTAATGCATGAATTCCTAAATTGATCTTGATTATGTAAGAATAAAATGACCGATAAGAAAAAGAACAACAAAAAAAGCAAAAAAAATTGAAAATGTTTTTTTTTTTCTGTTTCCTTTTGGGATCAGGGGGGCGTCGTGTTGGTGAAGATACCGTAGGTTAGAGATTAGCCTGCATTTTGTCTAGTTCTGAAATTAACCATCAGTTATGTAAATATTTCTGTCATTTTATTTGTTTCATCTGTTTTGAGTGGAAAAAAGAATGAGCGTAATGTTAAACCTTTTTTTTTTATCTGAGCAAGAGGAGCTAAAGCTGAAAGTTAGCGACGTGTCATGAGCCAGACTTTTTGTTGAACCTAAAAATGTTAACAGTAATCAAACAAACATGGTTGCTTGTCTGTCTTGATCTGATCATATTTTCTCAGTCATTAACAGACACAAATATTTTCTGTTTCCAGCATCCAGCGCGCCTGGCGTGCTAGTCTGTCTCGTAAGGTGAGCGTGGAGGTCCAAGACGACAACCGCAGCAGACATCAGTGGGCGGAGACGATGCCTTCGGAGAACCTCCACGACCCGATGATGACTACCAATATTTTTCCAGTAAGAGAATCAAACACACCAAAACATGGAGTTAGATGAAAAGAAGCCAGAAGTGAGCGACATCTTATCAGCTCTCATCTGGTGCTCCTGCAGAGCAGAACAAACACATGCATGAATGAAAATAAAAAACAAAGAGGTAAAAGGAGAAAATGAGGGGGGGGGGTTATTTTATTTTCCATCTCTTTTGGGGGACCACAGGGGTCGTTTTGGTGAAGGTGGGTTGGAGGCCAGCTGGCACTGTGCCCAGATCTGCAATTAGCCGTTAATTAGTTGAATTTTCAAAGCTGGTTGATTGATTAATGAAGTGCTCCTGCCCCCCCGCCTTGCCCCTCCATTCGCTCCTTTACCTCTTTTATAATCTCGAGGGAGTGTGGGGGAGAATTAAACAGTGCTCATAGGGCATGGCAGCCGAACAAAAGGCAGAAAACAAAGCAGCAGATAGACAGTGAGCAGAAAAGGAGAAAGGGAACAAACAAAGTTGCATTTGGTGAAGCAGAGGCAGAGATAAGGAGATGAATTTGGAGATGTGAAAAGGATTCCTTTAGCTCGCCTCAAGTTCTAAGTGACAGACACTCACACTTTGTTGTGCTGCTTTCCCTGTGTGTGTGTGTTTGTGTGTGTGTGTGTGTGTGTGTGTGTGTGTGTGTGTGTGTGTGTGTGTGTGTGTGTGTGTGTGTGTGTGTGTGTGTGTGTGTGTGTGTGTGTGTGTGTGTGTGTGTGTGTGTGTGTGTGTGTGTGTGTGTGCTCTCACAGTGAGACACACAAGCTAAACACACACCTACCCACGCACTTTGCACAGACTGCACAGAAAAATATGATGTCATGTCTCTGTAGTGTTTGTGTAGGTTCCTTTTCTCCCCACTCTATTTTTCTGAGCAGTGATGGAGTAAAAAAAAAAAAAAAAAAAAGAACTCCCGTAGAAACTGATGGGCTCATGTCCTGCTGAGACCGTGTGTGTAAATAAACGTGTAAATGGGTTTCAGCTTTAACTCGTTTGTTGTGGCTGAAAGTGACTAAATGTATCATTTCATTGCTGTAGCTTACAAAATCTATTTCTCACGATTTTATTCCCACTATTTGCCTGACTATTAAAGCCAAAACTACAAGGACAGTTGGAGTTCTTGGGTTCTTCTTAATTTCTGTATCCAACACATTTATAATTAAATATTTAAGATTTTATTAAAATGATCATCTCTGATCCTATTTTAGATTTAATTCAACGTTAATTCAACTTTAATGAGAAAATGAATTAATAAAACTGATTTTTTTTTGTAGTGGTGGACTTCTATGCAAATCAAGTGTGCAGGATTTCTCTCTTTGAGTTGCCTTTTTTAAACAATTGCTGCTGTCTGCTATAGTAGCTGGTTTCTTGTAGGTTTTTCTTCCTTTAGATTTGCCTTCAGTTGGATTAAGTCATCTCTTTAACGACATGTAGGTTATTTCCTGAACATGTTGAGCTTGTGTTCATATTTTCATAAAGTGCCATCCTTAGAACTGTATTTCACTGATCTGCAACTGTTGACGAGTAGCTGGAGACATGATTGTGGAAAAAATACACATGGACAGAAATCCTTTTGCAATTTGCCATCGATAGTTGCAGTCCAACGTGACGCAGGCGTTATGGTGTTACAGAATTTGGCTAAATCTGGAAGGAGTTTATTTAAATATAGTCTAAAATCTTTCTTCCTCCCTTAACATTGTTGTTTATACATTCCCACTTGATAGAAGGCGTGTTTTTTTGTCCTTTAAACGCCTAGCCTGACCAATCAGATCCACCCTTATGTTCAAATGCAGAAGGGTCTGACTCCGGAGCCGCACCCGATCATTTCCGCGTCAAATTTTATGACGGACCAATTACATATCACCTTTGTTGTGCATCATCCTGAAAACACGGAACTAGCATTTTCCACCCAGAGCACAACATTCAACATGGCGGACTCGGCTGTGGATGAAGTGTTTACTTCTGTGTTTGCACAGTGTTTGCTTGGGGCGGTCAAATACATGAATCGAGTGTGCAGTGACACCTCGTATTCGCAAGTTTTTGACACAAAAGCGACAACTGTCATTAATACTCATCTTTTCTCCTCCATTAAACATGGCTCTGTAGCTACCATTACGGCTCCGCTCACTAAACCTTTTGTTTTCGTTCCGCCTCGCGTGTATCTGCTTTAGCGTCACATATGTTGCGTCACTTCTGGGTTTCTGTGATTGGTTCTCTCTTAACTGGCTAAGCCCGCCTTCGAAATTGAGAGACAGCGGTTCAGCTCCAGGCCCTCACGTCTTTGTAAAGTATTCTGACAAAGACTTGGATCTGGTTGATCAGGTAATTAAACGCCAGTTTTGTTGTTTCTTCCTTTAGTTACATCAACAGCTCTTTTGACCTAAACTGGTAGTAACTTGTGACACACTTTTATCCCCTCATCACAAAAACATTGTATTTTTTCCAATATGTGTGTCTCTTCTGTTATGTTCATACTGTGCTACATTTCTTTTGTGGCATTAACGATAACTGTCCTTAAACCCCCTCACCTTTTATAACTTCAAAAAAACTGCAGGTCTTTGAGAGTAGTGAAGGACAAGTGTTGCTTTTCTTCCCTCCAGCATCTTTACCCTTTCATTGCATCACCCTGCTTGCCTCCATATGCGTCTGTCTATCACAGTCTCTTCTTCTGTCCTGCACACTTCATCTGTCCTCATTCACACTCTGTCACTCTCCTGTGGCTGTTTGTGTGTGTGTGCGTGTGTCTGTGTCTGTGTGTTTTGAAGGACAGACATTAATCAGTGTGAGGCCAGGGTGCCACGTTATATCATCGCAAGTGTGGGTGTCCACGTTAGCTCGTGTAGGCTTGAAGGACCTTGCCGCTGCCCTGTAGGAGAGCTGGGAAGGTTCAAACATACTTCATACATATTTTATGGAACTCTGATATTGAACACACACACATGCATTGACTTCACATGCATCATACACTTCATCTTCCATCGGAAAACACCCTTGATTTACACTCGGCTGAGTGTAGCAATGCCACCAGAATTCAACTGTTTGCAACAGCGGTGAGTTGACATTGCAGCTGCATGTCCAGGAATGATGGTCTGCTGTAAAACAAGAGCCAAATGTAATATTTATGTACTAAGGGCTTGAGCCCTTCATGTCCTACTCTGGCCATGCCTGCCCTGTTGATAGTAAATCAATAAGTTTGACTGTTGTAGACGCACTGCTGCTTTATGCTGGCCGACCTGCTGGATCTGCTCTCTGAGTGATTGTGTTGTTGCGCCGATGTGGCTGAAGGGAGAAAATGTTTAAGAAAGAACAAAATGCATTTAATTAAATACCCAAATTGTTCTTCTTTACCTTTTGATAAAATAATAAAATACAAACCCATCTAAAAATAAATTTAGAGAAACTTATAACTGAACAATGCTTCTCCTTCCATTATACCAAAAGGAAGACATGATACCTTGTTTACAGTCACTGTTGTGTTGTAGGTTTTAAAACTAGAGTCTGCTCACCTGCATAATCATGCCGTTTGTTCAGCATCAGAAAACTAGTGGCAACTATCACAAATGTGCAACTTAAAAAGCTGGAATTATGTGTAAAGGTTCAGAAATGGATGCAATGATTTGCTAATCTCATAGTTGATATAGCCCAGGACTGCAACTAGAATCCTGCATCGGACAGTAACGGGACGACATTCCTCTCCTAAAACTCCAGCAGCTGGTCTTCTCAAGTCCCAGATGTTAACAGACAGATATTAAAAGAAAAGAGGACACTACACAATGGTAAACATCATCTGCTCTAACTTTTTAGAGATGCATTGCTGCCATCACATTTTAAAAGAGCAAACTGTTTCTATGACACTGTAAGATATCAGTTTTAATATCTGTGTTGTTCATGTTCAGTTTAAAATACAATCTGGGTTTATGAGCTTTGCACATCAATGCATTTAGTTTTTGTTTGCATTTTAAACATCATCCAAACTTTTTCTTTGGAACTGGGGTTGTAAATACTTCAACATACATCAGTGAGTTAGAAACTACTCCAATCATGAAAAATTCGCTCCAGGAAAAAAAAAAAGGGATGCGTTTTTATTTGTTTATTTCTTTTACTTAGATTGGGAGGTACAGCCCAAAACTTAAACTGCAGCCAGCCTCTAGTTGTATTCATTGTAGTTTGGCTTCATCTTACATGTTACTTCCTTTACCCAGTTACGTATGGTCTACTGTTCTGCTGCAGTTAGGGAGCGTTATGTAAAAATAGCATAGCTGAAGACAACCAGGCAAAGCAATGTTTGGTTCAACTAGCACATTCACTAATTTCACCTTATAGTTCTGATCAAAGTTGTGCAAAAGTTAAAGCAAATTGTATTTTATTTTTTTATTTGCATTTTGACAGATTTTTTCAAACTGCCATACCATAATGAAGGTAGTGTTGTGCATTGATATCAGCTTAAAGAGCAGAATCATGTCTTTTATTTGAACCTATTAATCCCCACTTAAAGAGGCCATTTCATACAAATTTCAGGACTTTGTGGTTATTTCTTGAGTATTAACCAGTAATATGAAACATTTTATATCTAAAACACGTTAGGAAACACTTATTAACAGACCTTTCAATCTGTCTGCGTTAAAATTCGGGTGGTTCCGGCTCCTTCTGTTAGGCTGCTTCAACTGCTTCGGCAGCAGCTCGTTCATATTTATTGTTCGAATTTGCTGGACTCTGATTGGCTAACAAACTAGCCTATGAGAGCAAAGAATACTGTTTCCTGCTCTGCTGCGCATGGCAACGTCAGACGTCGTGTCTTCCTGTTTGCTACGTCTTATGCTACAGCTTTTAGCCAGCAGCATGCTAGGCGTGGTTTCAACTGTGGAAGTTGCCGAATACTAACGAGCAAAGGAGTTGTGATGAAACAGATACAGGCCGTTCGGACTCGGGAGAACTTGGGTTTTATCACCACCTGCGTAGTTTGAAAGATTAAAACTGAAAGAGAAGTTGTTGACCTGTTTTCACACCCACTATGAAGGTAAGAACACCTGTGGAGCTAAAATATTCAACAGAAACCTCAGAAAAACCGTTTTTAATGGAAAGGCCTCTTTAAAGAAAGAGTTTGAACTTTGAGCTCATGTGACATCTTTTTCAGGTCAAAAAGTAGTTTGACAACTAACTCAAAAACTACTCTGTTGACAAGTGCTGGTTACTGCACAGAAGGCTGCTGTTTTTTTTTTTTTTCAAATGTGGCGTATTTTTTTTTTTGGACGCTGTTGCTGTATGCTCAAAGAAGCTTTCAATGCCAGTGAAACAGGTCATCCCTTTCCTGCAAAACAAAGATAAACCCTTCAAAGAGATGGCAAGAACACCAGAAACGGTCAAATCAACTTTACGCTAGATGATGTGAGGGAGAAGAAAAAGAAGACAGCTCTGCCGAGCTCAGCAACATAAACATCAACATCCCTGGTAGCGGATGATTGCTGGATTTTTTTTTTTTTCTGTGAAAATGAAAGACACTTTCATTAATATTCACCAAAGTTTTTTTTTTTCCAAGTTTCCTGTAAGCAGAAGACTCGATTAGAAAAAAGTCAGATATGAGTTTACCTTAAAAACATTATGAAAATAAGGCCAATCAATTTGCAACAAAAGCAGAATGTAAACAAAATAAAAATAATCTGACTCAGAATGACAAGAAGTAAAAAAATATAACTAAAACATGAGATGATTTATGGTCCAAAGCGTTGCAGCAACACACGTAAAACACATGGAGGAAGTGTGTTAGCTTGAGCGCAGCTTTCAAAAAGCTCAGGGTCACTTCTGTATGCTGATGACATGACAGGAGACAACAGAAGCCAGATAAAGTCTAAGGGAAAACATTTCTTGCTCACATTCATCCCAGATGCAACGTGGTTGACTGGCAAGTTGGAGGGAAAAAAAACACGCAACTGACAAAGATGCTGTGAAAGCAACTCATGCAGAAGCTTTTAAACACCGTAAAAGGTGAATGGCTGAGTCAGTCACTGCATCTCAAACAAACTCGGCTGCATTTCATTCCATGAAAACAAAAATTAAATGCTGAAACATTCGAAAACAAACAGCTTTAGACAGCTGCAATAAACACCTTCCAATACAAGGTAAAGGAGGGAATCTCTATATTCCAGACCCACAATGCCTACGATGGAAGTATAAACAAAAGAATGTTTTTACTGCTACAATTAAAAAAAGATTTCCAAAAACATTTTCTGCTAGCGAATAAGAAGGTTCACCACTTTTAAAACCAGTTTTTCTCAAATATTGATCCAAATACCATGATAAGTTTATTTTATAACTTTAAATACATTTTGTTAAAACAAATAAAAAGGTAGAATATGTCAGTTTATAAATATCTATAGGATTTGACACCATAGCTACCATCAGCTTAAAGCCGTCCCAGCAGCTGCTCGACATTTTGACAAAAATACAAACTTTTGCAAAGTTGAAATGATCTCTGTTGAACTCTACAGCTAATAAAACCCAATGTACTAAAATTTGATGAATTCCTCCCGTGATGCACGCCACAAGTTGAGAACTCAACATTCTTCGAATTCACTTCTATTAGTGAGTTTGAGAAATATTCCCTTTAACTAATTGACTACAGATTTAAATAGAGATTAGATTTTTCTTACCCCTGCAGCGAGCACAGCCTTTCAACAAGCCATCACTCAAAAATAAAGATCGGCAGTCTGGGATGGATTCTACATGTATTTCAGAGATTCTTCTTTTTGTTAGTGTAAATGTAGTTTATCAGCAGCTTGCTGTGTATTTAGCTTTGGGAGTGTGTTCTCATTGTACAGGGATCTTAATATGTGCATGTCTTTAAGTGTGCACTGTTTTTTTTTTCTAATTTACTCTGGTTATTATTGTAAGATATTAGGTTTGTGACTAAAAAGTAAAATAAAGACAAATACTTTTTTACTGGCTTGGTTTCTGGTTTGGAACTCTGTCAGCTGGGTGTGGGTCCTTTTTTTCAGAGCCACAAGCCAATGATCAAAGCTAAAACACTGAGATGAAGATGAACTGCTTTAGAGTCCAGAAACCAATAGTTCTGTGCAGCTTCCTGATTACTAATGAATTGGTTTAAGTAATGGATAGTTGAACAGTGAGCAGGACTGTCAGTAAAGGAAGTGGAAAAAAAGCTGAGGTTTATAGTGAAGTTTAGACATACACATACGCTAATGCATCTCTGCTTAGGCTGCAGTAAGTTTGTTCATCCACTGTGGGTAAATTTGCAGAAAATGTTTGTGGACATTGATCCGTTCCTATCTCCCCGACTTATTTGTGCTGTTTTTTTTTTCTTTTTCCTTTTCTAAGGCAAAGTAAAAGTGTTAGCGTAAGCATTTCTGCAGGCTGCGTGGGAGATCATTCTCTCATCTCTCACCGCCAACAGCCCTCACACAGCAAAGTGACTGCTTCATCCACACTACCACCTCTACCCCACTCCTTAATCCCCCCCTTCTCACCCTCACTGCATGTCATTGCCTCCCCATTCCCCTCCCTCTCGCTGCTTTTCCATGTGTAGGCGCACTAACACACATTAACAAACACCCACAATTCAAATTTGCAGACAGATACTAACAAATGTTTTATTGGTGTCAGTTGGTGTCTCATTTGAAATGAATTTATACACCTCTGCTCCAGAGTTGACATCGATCGGGCTTAACTCATTTAATAGCCATGACATTTGCCTATTAGCTTATTTACTGTCAAAACAGGCCTGAGCTCAGCTGGCTTCCTGAGAGACGGTATCTCTCACATTTGTATCTGTCACTGAAGATAATGTGACTGCTTGAGCAAAAAATATCAACTCTGGAGGAAGATTCAGGCCAGCTGAGTGCAGAGAAATGAACTCAGAGACTAAAGTTAATGCTTATCATGTATAAATCAATACTGCATTACTATAATATTCAAATGGCAGAAAGATTTTTGTTCTAAACTAAAGCTCATTTTAGTTTAATGTCCCTGTTTTGGGATCGAATTGTCTTTTTCTCTGCAAAAAATTTCCTGATATCTTTGATAAATTTACAAAACATGTATCTGTATACTAATCCTTTAATATTTAGTCAGCAAACTGTTATTTGTTTAAACAAATTAAACCAAATCTACGCAATCTTTTCACAAGGTAGATAAAAATTATTCTCTGATATCAAGTTAAAATATGAGAAGGATTTAGTTGAAAAATACATCATCCTTATAAGTGGATCATAAAACCCTCAGTTGTTGTTCTTCATGGGATAAAAACAGCTTTTGTTTGAAACTAATAACTTATTTCTCATAAGGCTTTTAAATGAGACCTTTCAGCATGTGACAGTCTACCTGGATGGGTGCATATATACACTGGTGTGCACACAAACCAATCCTGAAAAATGAAGCTCCAAAATAGCCATTGATTTTGTGAGAGCCCATTGGGAAGATATCTTAGAGATTCATCATAACTCTACGGCAGGGAGCAAAAAATGAGAAGAGGGTGCAGCTAATGTCTCCAGGAGGTGGGGAGAAGACGATGGATGGGGTGAAATTTAAAAGAGGTAGGGATGATGGAACCTAGACAAGAAGTGATGGGTTTTGGAGTGATTATGAGAATAACAAGTCTGTGTTAGAGCCTCCACAAGCTTACGGTTCTGTAGGTGTGAGTTTACACAGGTGCATGTAGAAAGCATCAGTTTTTTTCTCTTAATATAAATGTTGAAACTAAACCTGTGGGTGTGCAGAGGTACACTCATTAACTCACACAAATATCAACCCATCAAGAGTCTTCAGTGACACATTAAAAGTATCTTGTAACCTCTGCAGAACTAATCAATGAAAACTGTAACACAAAGGCTGAAAAACAGGAAAAAGACACGAACCATAACAGAACATATCTTTGTTTTATTTTTACTTTTTTTTTTAAGTACAGAGGCTTGAATCACTTGCTAGGAAATTTACAGCAGGGTGCGTGAAGCGTTTTGATGGGAGCAATGTTTTACAGCTGGTGTATGGGGATTTGATTGGATGTCGTAGCTCACTCCAAACTCCCCACAAACCTCTAATTGGTTATTTATCTAGAAAACATACCATTTAGCTGACATTACTTAAAGTTAACCAGTAAATACCTGCATGCATGTCTGCATATGGCACTGTATAAACAGGAATATGCCACTCGAATGCACACAAACAGGCTATAAGGGAGCATAAATCTGCTGGAGGCATCTCCCAACCATCTGCAGGAGTAATAACAATCTGGTACCTAAGGCGATATGCTCTCCTATTCTACTTTAGCACAATTTTCAGTGCACACATACACATTCCCAGCTATCTTCTTTATGCTTTTTCTCCATCCTGCAGCCTCTAGTGTTTTATGCTCTTTGTCCTTTCTCTCTGTATTTACTTCAAACCGATTTTCTCACCCACTTCCTCTCACACATAGGCTTCCCCCCTATCTTCATCCCATCTCATACACAGATAGGCTTGGTCCTCATGGCCAGTGAGTCTAACATAATAAGATCTCTGGAGGGAAGGATGAGTGGTGTAAAGAGCAGTGGAGGGCAGCAAGGAAGAGGAGAAGAGCTAGGGGTTAATGTCCGTTCTGACCTACTCATGGAGAAACCTCTGGAACAGTTCACCTTCTTCTAACTTTTACTATCTACACTTCTTCGTGGCTTCCCACCCTTTTCATTCATTAGCCATCAACCATTACTATCCATTAACCAGATCAGAGGCATTATAATCCCTTTCTGACAGCATTCCTGCTGTGCTTATAGAGCACTTGGCACTAGGAGGCTGAAGCAGGAGTGTGGATACTCTGAGGAGAAGAACTACTGGGTTGTAGAGTAAAATCAAAAGAGTGCTTAAGGATGAGGGGCTGAGGACAGTGGTGGAGGAGAAATTATAATGTACATGCTGAGCTGTGTTTTAACTTAGTATGCAGTGGGTGTATATGATATTCATTTCTCCACTTTTCATGGGCAGCCTACTTGTACCTAGAGATGAACCACAAAAACATTCAGCTCAACCTTATTTAAAGTCAGCTTCTTCTTTCTTAGTGTCAATCACTCAGTTGTTTTGGCTCCAGAATCGATCAGTCATAGACAGAAGTTATGGGCTGGACAGTTAATATAATACTGGAGGCAACTCCCTAACATCCTGATTGCTGCAGCAAATTACCTTATAAGTCTCTGCATGAACTGAGAAGCGTGTTGCTCATCTCTTTTATAACAGGGATTTTGTAGTTTCAAATGTAATGTAATAAAAGGGGTTATAGTAAAACATCATCAGGGCTTTTCTGATAGTAACATCCTTAAGTCAAGTCCTCATCCTATTATGCAATGTTAATTTGCTTTATTACTTATTGTTGTCTGTTTGAGCATGTAAGTAATACATCTATGTGCCCTCTTTGTTTCTTTGACACACCAAATGTTTAGAAAATCATTTTTAAAACAAGCCTTTAAATGTTTTTTGTAATATGTGATATGCTTAAATGTGATACTTAAATTGAGGTTTGTTGTCATGCAGACCATACAAAAAGTGTACGGCAGGACAAAATTGTGTTTCTCCAAATTCAGTGTGCAGGAATAAACAGACTTAAACAGACATAAAAAAGACAAAAAAGATTAAAACAGTCATTACTAAAGTTTGATCTTCATTGTAAACAACAGGGGACTCAGAACACATCCCTGAGAGATGCCAGTGTTCAGGATATTAGCTTTTGAAGTGATTCTACTCACTCAGATTGTCTGGGGTTTGTATAGGAGGTCTAATATCCAGTTGCAAGATTTTCAGCTAAATTATGGGGAACAATTGTGTGGAATGCCAGAATGAAGTCAGTGAGAAACATCAGTACAAAACTGTTCTTGTTGTCTGGATGTTACAGACTCAAAGCACTGAATGTGGAAAGCAATGAGAGCTGAAGAACAGCAGTCATTGAGGGCTGATTCCTGTGTCTTTAGCTAGTATTTTTGACGTAGGCTGGTGCTATGGCTTGACTCAAGAAGATAGTTTGGATGTCTGTAAGAGCATCATTTGTTGCTTAACATAGCGATTTTTTTTCACCACCTACATTTTCCATGAGTTGATTCTTTGCTTTGTCAAGACATAGCACACAGAAAGATGTGTCCTTTCCATCAGACTGGCTGAAGAAAGTATTTAGTGTATTGAAGAAGTCTGTGTTGTCAGTAAAGGGTAATGGGCTTGTAGTCTGAGATGGATTGGATGTCTTGTCACATTCCCCAGGGGTCATTTGAAATGTATAATATGACTGGATTTTCCTGCTCCTGCATCCTGAATTAAGTCACCGTTAACATTTAACATGAAAAATAAACTGATTTCAGCAGAGCCAGCCCAAGGTTGCAAAGGGCCCTGATAATTATTTCATTATAAGCGCCCTCTGTTAGTTAATCAAATTACACATTAATTCAAATTCCATTAAATTCACACATACAGTAGTTAATCTGATCCTAGACATGAAGAATTCTGAGTTTATCTGAACAGTAATAATTATATTTATCAGTTTTAGTCCATCAATGTGCTCTTACCACCATCAAACTAAATGATAGTACAATAGACATTTGTTTACCAAGCCATACAGTAATATCCCTAACAGATAAAATAAATCCTGTAGATGTGCTTCAGTGTGCGTGAACCACTGTAAGTAAATGGAGAGAAAACATTATTTTTCTGACTTACTAATTCGATCTCCTGGTCGAGTCCAATGTTCAGCACGTCTGTACAGATGCCTACAGGGTAATATGTGACCGGCTCAGACACACAGCTGAAGCATCTCTGGTCTGTGGCCAGTACAATACATTTCTTGTCACACTACCAACATTCTACACAGATAAACAGGTAGCTTTAACCTATTTAATACTATACGATTCACCCCTGAATCGATACAATATGATACAACATGTGTTTCATTCAACACCTTGAAATTCAACATAAAATGAAACAACACAACAAAGAACTGACTGTCAGATTTTTCTATTACCCAATACCAATCAGATGCTCACAAACATGTCTAATTTTAGATTTACACTATATACTTGAATAAAACCAAACATACATTTAACTAACAATACCCAAATATCAGTTAAAGTTCTAAAATAAAGGAATAAATAAACAAGTTGACAAAAATTGTGTCAGGCAGCAATTTAACAGCAAAATGTATTTTATATGTTATAATCACTAAATCACAAGTTAATGTTTTGTTTTTCTTCTGTCCATCTGATTCACATGACCAGATAAAGCAGCTTGAGTGTTTGTTGCATTTGTATTTCCATTGTGGCAGTTCTGCTCTTGAACAGCAGGTGTCTCTAATGAGAAAACAATTCCATCAAACAGTGAAAATAACAGTAAAAGGAAAGAGAATTCCACACTTAAAGAGGCCCTTCCATTAAAAATGGGTTTTCTGAGGTTTTTGTTGAATATTTTAGCTCCGCAGGTGTTCTTAGCTTCATAGTGGGTGTGAAAACAGGTCAACAACTTCTCTTTCTGTTTTTATCTCTCAAACTACGCAGGTGGCGATAACACCCGAGTTCGAACGGCCTGTATCTGTTTCGTCACAACTCCTTTGTTCGTTAGTATTCGGCATCTCCTGCAGTTGAAACCACGCCTAGCATGCTGCTGGCTAAAAGCTGTAGCATAAGACGTATCAAACAGAAAGACACGACATCTGACATTGCCATGCGCAGCGGGGCAGGAAACAGTATGCCTTGCTCTCATAGGCTAGTTTGTTAGCCAATCTGAATCCAGCAAATTTGAATAATGAATATTAATGCATTACAACCCGAAGCTAGCCGAATCTTGACGCAGATAGATTGAAAGGTCTGTTAATCAGTGTTTCCTAACATTTTTTAGATATAAAATATTACAGGTTAATACTTCAGAAATAACCACAAAGTCCTGAAATTTGTGTGAAATGGCCTCTTTAAAGAATTGTAGAACAGGAGATACTTCATACTTTTATTGATATTTTTAAAGTGGAAACCTTAGGAAACAAGCCTCCTACTTTAATCAAAGAGTAAACTGGATCAGATTTTGTTATTTCAAAGGAAGAATTAACATCTACATTTAATCCCAAAATTGCATTTGTGCAGGAATGCTCTGTCCATCCAGTTGCATCATGCACATGCTCATCTATAAATCCGTACAAGTGTCTTACCTTCCCATCCCTGTAAGATATGTATCAAACCATATAGATTTTCTTTTGCAACTAATACAGATGAGACTATTTGTCAGCTTGACTTATGTGAATATAAACACTGTTGGAGGGCCCTTGCTGGTCTGGATGTCCCAAGCTGTTGATTACTGTGCTTATTCCTTAGAGTTCTTGAATGAAACTTTGATGCATGATGTTTTCATAAAATGCTAAAATTGAAAGGTTGGGCAGGTGTTTCTCACAAGGTTTAGTTATTTCTTGTTGTTGTTCACCAGACAAAGACCTCGCAACAATATGTGAGATGTAACGCCCAGGTCTTTTTAAATTATTGTGTGAATTTGTTGCACTGTGCACTTTTCAGTACTGAATGTCAGGTGTTCTAGTGGAGGCTCAGTAGAAGCCTTTTAGTTTCTCTCCGTTGTATTTGATCTATGTCTGCTCTTTCTTGTGTCTTTCTGATCTATGAGTCAGGGATACGCTGGAAGGTTTTGCCCTTTAGTTTGATGTATATGAGAATCAACTTGTTACTCCGTCACAGACAAAAGAAAACAGCACATCAGAGGAGTGAAAGGTTGGAAGATTTTATGGGCAGTATGCCACGCGTTTCTCAAATACACTTCTTGTCGGTTGGTAAACTGTTGTACTGTTGTTGAGGAGTTAAAGGATGTTTCATGTGAGGGGAATCTTCCCAGCCAAGAGGCTGAGCTTTGAAGTTTTGTCCTTGTCTATAAAAGGTTGCTCAGACTTTAAAGCTGTTGTGCAAAGACTTAAACTCACATTTACATGAACTTAAAAAGGGCTGCATACAAATCTGAGTAGCCAGAGTATCTGTTCTTTATTGCATGTGAAGGTCTGGTTTTTAGTTTCTCCTCTAACAGTAAGGACACCGGCCAAAGGTGTTTGTAAAATCTTTCACCATCTCTATGGTAACGGTGAACATGTACAGGATGTCCTTGTTTACATATGCTAATTACTTGCAGCAGTTCCCCCAGCTGTCAGTCACGACACGTTGTATTGTTGGAGATCTATTTCTCAAAGTTTAGTTAACCTTCACCGAGCTCAGCATACGGTCCAAAGCAATGTCTAGAAGTTTTTAGTCTTGGATAAATTTTATATTGTCCTGTTGTTCTATGTGGTATAAAAGCAGGAACATGTGTGTCTGCACTGCTTGTCTTTTCAGCATTGACACTGAGATGGGATGTATACAGTCATATTGTATAACCACAGTGTTAGTTGAGAACCTGATCAATCTGATGCAGGTCCAAACCCTCAAAACTTTCAAAATATATTTCAAGTGTTGCCATTTTTTAACATTTACAGTGCCAAAATATACACATGGCAAAAAGGACGGGTGGGTAGGTGGCTGAAGTCATGCTTGCTATAGGATTACAGAGATACTATATATGCAGTCATCTCTTTTCCTGGATGCTCAGAAAAGGCTACAGTGTTGTTTGTTTGTTTTACTGTCATCACTATCTGGAGAGAATAATGTGGTTTCATTTCCACTGCTGTAAATTCTGTGATTACGATTTCATAAATTTTTAGACTGCTTTTATTTAAACAAACAATTAGCTTCAGCACCTTCTGGAGGAGTACTCCCTCCTACTGGAGTGTGTAATTTGAACATTGATGGTAGTGTAAAGGTATTATTAGAATAAACCTCTATGACAGTTTTCAGATTAGAGTTGTTTTAAAACCAAAAGCATTCCACGATGTGTCTTGGCCCTGCTGTGACCAGCTGTTAGCCCGTCGATCCGGTCAAAATTAACTTGGCAGAGAGCAATCTACAACAAGCAAGATATTAATTGTTCCTCTCCACAGAAACCCCCTTCAAATGATCTGTAATATTGTTTTGAAATACAACTGTAGGTCTTAATATATCTTGAGAGGAAAATTGGTCAAATCTGAAGTTGTTCACAAAGTCAGTCGGTTTCAGTTGCAGCAAGAATCTGACAAGTAGCGAGAAACAGGAAACACTCAGTATCTGTGGCCTCTGTGTAGTTAATGATCGTCCAAGAATTGCTCTCTCTTCAGGACTGCAGTGATGTTTATGTGTGTATAAGTGTGTATCAGTGAGGAAATGTAGACAGTGGTTTACAGTAAACCATTTAGCTGTTCTGAACAATAATGTCATTCACCTACAGATGATTCACTTCCTGTTGGCGTATATGCTACTTCCTCCCGCAAAGTGGGAATGAAATCAAACCTGAAATTCTAAGAAAATAAGACTGAGATGGGAGAATAAGGGAAAAGTACTGGATATTAGATGTAAGGAGCTGATAGACATTACAGTTAGTCAGCTTTATGTCTGCACAGAAAGAGCTGCAGAACCACTGAAACATCCGATGTGTGTAATATTTCTTGCAAGGATTTTTATTTTCACGCCGCATTATTTAGACTCAAAGCTTGTCATGTTTATATTCACAATCCTTTGAAGCTGTAAACGTCTGTTTCTTTATGATTATTGATGTTTCTTCAGCTTCTGGCTTTATGCTCTTTAATCCAAGATTTGTTAAAGTTATGATTGAATTTGTACTTTGACATTTATGTAAAGACATAAATCATTAAACAAAGTGTCGTGCTTGTTGCTCAGTGTCAGACAAATCTTTATTTTTAAAATGATTAAACATTTTTTTATGATTGAAGTGTGTGCATGAACAGCTGTGTAGTGTAGTGCACTGTGCTCCTTTTGTTCTTTTTGGACATTTTTTGTGTTTCCTCTCATCAGCCATGCTTTAAATGTTCACTTCTCATTAAGATCTGTGAGATCTAATGCAAAGCTATATGTGAGCTAACACTGTGTAAATATTAATGTAGCAAAAAGGGGATTTATGTGCGTGGATGAGACCCAGAAAACCTAATGCAGAGTTGTTGTGTTTTTAGTGGGGGGTGGTTGTACATAAAAATGAACATTATATTATGTATATTTAACAAGAAGTTGGAGCAGAGACATAAAAGACTAAAGTTGGCAAAGGGATGAAGAGATAAAAAGGTAAAGATTGGATTTTTATGCAGCTTTCAACAAGATAAATGATTCATAAAATAATTTTCCGGTGTATGGCCACCTGGAACCTTTTAAAGTTGGGTAACAATGAGAGTTTGTTACTCTTATTAAACACTGGAGACCCGTTTTAAAGCGCAGCAGCTAATTGCTATCCACAGATGACATTCTGGACCCAGTTTACAATTTACGCTGCACTGAATATAGTTAATTTTGCTATGTTATATTTATTCTTTTCCTCTCTGTGTTGGCTGTTAATTGGCTCGTTGGCCACCACTTGAATCCAATATCATGTAACTCAATACAGCTACAAAATGGGAAACCAAGAGAATTTATGGTCAACTGAATGATTAAAAAACTACAGTAATGTTCCATTTTTGTGTGGAGATTTTATTTTCTTTGATATTTAAGCTACTTTGTCATTTCAGGATTTAAAACAAAAATGAAAAGTGACTTAAATATTTGGTGCAGTTCCTTTAGTGGTGCTGCTAGATAAAATCAGGGTTTGGATACATGGTGCACAGAGAGAGAGAGAGAGAGAGAGAGAGAGAGACTGAAGCAGATTTTTGCAGGAAATGTCCAAAAACAGATCTGCAGTTTTAAGTTCTCAAATGAAGTCTGACTTTGTTTTCTTTTACTAAAGCATATTAGCTCATAATAAACATATGATAAAGCTTTTGCATGTCTGTTTTTCTATCTATTAAATGTATTTATTCAGCTTTCACTCGTCACTCTATCTCTACAGAAATGACTTTACATAACCATTTTTCTCCAAAGTAGTACTGATGCTTTAAGAAAAACACAAAAAAGGGATCCATATCTTGTTCCACAAATAGTAACACGCTGCATGTCAAAATCTAGGCTCAAAGGAGTAGTTCAATATTTTTTGGGGAGGAAATATGCTCATTCATTCACTTGTAAAGAGTAAGAGCAAAGAAGTTTGTTTAGCTTGCTGCAAACACTCAAACTGTGCTTTAAATGTCCTCACTTCAGCTGTGATCAGTCACGCACTATGCAGACAGAATATGAAACAGAATAACAGAAACCTTGTAATTTTTTTCTCATTATAGCATCTTGTACTTGAGCTAAATGAAAATAATCCAGCTTCTTGTTAGAAGTAGGTTGGCTGTTATCAGTGACAGCAGGGCTGGTGGATGTAGAAACATGTAGACTGTAGAAGCTATGTAAAGGTTATATTTAGCTCCTTGTCTCTCAGACAGCTCTCCCAACACACAGTCGCCTGGTGCTTCAACCATCCTGATGAGAAAACTGGAAACAGTTCATGCTTTTCGCTCAAATAATGCTAATAATCATTGTTTGGAAAAGCATTTTGTTCTGCATTTCTTATGATTAATTATATTCTTTAAATGTAGGTATCGGTTGTATTTTTTTTCCCAGTCTGATTTATTGTAAAAGGAAACAGAATTCCCTGATTTTCCACGTTTTTCATCTCCTCTATCTGTATTATCTCTTTATCTTCATCCATTTATTCCCACAGCTTGTTTCCCTCAGTAATCCGTCTCCGAGAATGAGAGTTTGAAAAAGGCTTGTGGGTTTTTTTTGTGATGTTTAATGTTTCGTCTTATCACTCACAGTGTTTGAAGTTGCATTACATCAGACTTTCCATCTTGCCTCAAACTCCTCTGTCACTGTTTTTTTTTTTTTTTTTGAAGAGGAAGCGGCCTGAGCTGCAGCTCGGATTCACACTGTGCACACAAGAACATTGACTTATGTATTTACAGGTTTTTCACATGGGCACCAAACACACGTATGAATGCACGAATGGTTCACACTTCTACCAACAGACGTGCATAGATTACAAGAAGACAATGTTATATTCTGTTGCAGCTGAAACTCTGGGGCTCTTATTTATGAATCATAGATGAAGAAGCTGGGAATAGATTGTTTGCTTTCTAAATGATGTTTTTCTCTCGTCTGTACCTCCGTCGTTCTGTGAGAGTTGTTGCAAGTTGGTATATCACACCTCAAGACAAACTTGTGCATATAGGGTGTGCCACAGTTTTCTGTATTATTTTATTTTATTTTACTTTATTTTTTGCAGATGCAGGTCTACAAGTGTCAGGAAGCTCTCTGCTGGTGTTTGGTGTGAGCAGCTCTCATCTTTAATGCATGCTGCCCCTGTGTGTAGGGAAGTAACACCATCTAAGCTAGAGGCTTTCCTGCTGGTTAGCCTCCAGTGAATTGCAACTAGTTCCTATAAGCACATACTCACACATTTCCACACAGAACTTCTTACCTCTACAGCAGAAACCTGAGACATATCTAATATCTCCCTGCTATTGAGTTCTAACAAATCTTCTGTCAACATAACTTGAATAGAAATCGCAACGTGTGAGGATTAAAATCTTTTTGAAGTCCTATAACATTGTGCTACTTCTACTCTTTAATTTGTCCAATGGGTTAAATTTGGGTATTGAAAAATACTTGGGATAAATGATTTATTAACTAATTAATAGGCGGTAAATTTCAAATGCTTTGCCCAATTTCCACGTTGTTATATTGATATATCCTTGACACCTTTTCTGGATTTCATTTGTATTCTGATAGACTTCAGAATACAAATGAAATCTATCAGTAAAATGTTACACTGATAGATTTCATTTGTATTCTGAAGTCTATCAGTGTAACATTTCACTGTGTTAGAATGCAAAGAAATGCATTGTTATTGTCTTGTATTGCTGTTGCTAGTTATCCTGACAGTTCTACTGGTTCCCACTGTTTTTCTGAGTTGCTACTGTAACCCGGTTAAGTTAGGTGTGATGCTATTTCCAGATCCAGGTTTTGACTTCAGAGGTAAATGGTCTGCAGCCTCACATTTGCAGCTGAGAGATATCGTCGACGTTAAAGAGGCCCTTCCATTAAAAACAGTTTTTCTGAGGTTTCTGTTGAATATTTTAGCTCCACAGGTGTTCTTACCTTCATAGTGGGTGTGAAAACAGGTCAACAACGTCTGTTTCAGTTTTAATCTCTCAAACTACGCAGGTGGCGATAAAACCCGAGTTCGAACGGCCTGTATCTGTTTCGTCACAACTCCTTTGTTCATTAGTATTCGGCAGCTCCCGCAGTTGAAACCACGCCTAGCATGCTGCTGGCTAAAAGCTGTTAGCATAAGACGTAGCAAACAGGAAGACACGACGTCTGACAGGAAACAGTATTCTTTGCTCTCATAGGCTAGTTTGTTAGCCAATCAGAGTCCAGCAAATTCGAATAATGAATATGAACGAGCTGCTGACGAAGCAGCCTGACGGAAGGAGCCGGAACCACCCGAATTTTAACACAGACAGATTGAAAGGTCAGTGTTTCCTGACGTTTTTTAGATATAAAATGTTTCATATTACTGGTTAAAACTTAAGAAATAACCACAAAGTCCTGAAATTTGTATGAAATGGCCTCTTTAAAAACGACTGTACTCTTTGAAGGTACCCTGAAAAATGAAAACTGAAGCAAAGGTCTTTTCTACAAGTCTCTGATTAGATGAGTTGGGAATGAGAACATGTTGCCCTGGAGACCAGGAATTTGTTGGTGCAAAGGACCATTACTGAGATGTTTTCTGCAATTTTTAAATACATTTTAAAGTGCTGTTGGATTGACATTTGCTAATTTAAGAAATACACAGGTTCTAAATACGTTTGTCATGTGCATCACGACAAAAACATGGATGTTCTCTTTAAAAACATCTACATCTTAGATAGGACATCTTTTATCTTAACAATAAACATCTGCAGATTCTGGGCTACCATAGTCATAAATCTAGTAAGATGATGTAATCAACAGCAAATGTATGCTTAATTAACTAATTAATCTGGGATCCTTGCTTAAAATCTTAAAATCCCAGTTTTGGAGATTATTTCAGTGACACTTTACATTAATCTCCCTCTATTTGCCAGCTGTTTACACTCTCAGTTGCCCTCAACCAATCAGAAGATTTCAGCGACAAAGAAAGTGAATAAAAGTGTGCCGTTGGAGTATTTGCTTTTTTTTGCTAGAAATAAAGATTCAGTGACATCGTACATAGTCCTTTTGTGCCTCTTATTTTAGAAGGATAGAGTGTAGTGAACGAACAAGATGCGATCTGAAACCACAGAGCTGTTTTGGGTGATTTTTATCAGCATTAAATCAGATGTAACAGCACATTCTGTTCCACTGCATTACCCCAGTCTCCATAAGTAATAGTTTGTCTCTAGATGGATATCATTTATCCTGCTCTCTTACAGTCAAACAAGCACATTCTGCATGGTGAGATTATCTTATCTCTGCCCGGCTTCTGAATGGCTGTAATGGCTGTAGCCAGGGTTTGATGAATATCCACAAAAATCCAATAAATCTTGATTTAGTTGCATCAACACTACTGTTTTAGGAACATATTTTATTAGTACTACTGAACTGTGAGCAGGAAGCCTCTAATATTGATGGAATAATAAATTAGTTGTCTTATCTGATACTTTTTAGAGGATGTTGGACATAAAAACAGTTTACATGTTTTTGTTTTTTTCTTTTAACCATCAGCTGTTGAGGCTGGTTGGTGTGTCTGACTGTGTTATAGAAGTCTGGGTAGATGGATCTGAAGCTTCTATGTTCCAGTAGAGTGTTTTTCTATAGCTGTCACTGCTGTTCTTTCAGTTCTTTTTGATTTTAATTTTCTCCGGTCAGAATTTGAGCTGTGTTGGAAGCCATCGATTTACAGAGACAAAGACGAAGGCGGTGGGAGGAAATCACAGCTGTTTCATGCTTTACTGGTGCACGTCATACGCGTATGATATTTTCATCTATCATCCATCCATTCAGGGTGGAGCAAGATCAAGTAGACCTCACTGCTCCAACCCTCAACTATCATCAGGGAAATGGATCATGGCTGAAATACTGAGATCCCACACAGTAAAAAACCAAGTGTCATAATAACACCTAAAGAGTTCAATTTAACTCTGTTTCAGATAATATTTGGTCCCACTCGAAATTAGAGTAAAATTGATTCTACAGTCAGTCAATTTGTGTCAATTCTACTCCTTTTAGAGTACAAATTAACAATGGAATGTTTAACATTGACTTCTGTTAACACCGAGATGGAGTTTATTTAACGCTCAAAATAAGTGTGGCTTATTCCTCGAGTTGAAGTTTAACACCGACAATGTCATATGTGATTCAAGAGGGCCACACGCCCCCAGCCCGGGCATCAAAGGGGTCTTCTTCAGGGGTTGCTGTGGGCTTCCGTCACAGCTGGGAGAGACAGACAAGCGCTCATCTCTCCCGCAGTCCTAGTCAACGATATCATGGAGTACAGCCACAATGTAAACACAACTCATCTAGATTTATGCAGGAATATATGGGTTGCTCAGTCAGGTTTGCAAAATATTAAATATAATGTTGAGCTGGATGTCTGGCTTTATTTTCACTCTCATATGGAGCTTTATAACATACAAATTTACAAGTAAATCACCAATATTGTCTCCAAGTGCATTTTGGGTAAAACTCTGACGTGGTCAACAGGGTAGAATTAAAATCTTCACTGAAGGGTGTGCAGAGTGTAACACTGACATTTAACTCTATAATTTGAGCAGGTTTACTCCCAGTATACTTTTAAATACTCCATCTAGGTTAACATAAGTTGACTCTGACATATTGACACTCAATTTTTTACTATGCATGTACAAGCTGCTGAAATAAGCTTCCTCTTTAGCGTAGCTGGTCTCGGGAGCTAGCTGTAGAGTTGCTGCTACTCCTCATCAAAATAAGTCTGCTAAGGTAGTTTGGACATGTAATTAGAATACCTCAAGGTCACCTCCTTCTGGAGGTTTAGGGACATCGTTCTAAGAGGAGACTCATGTGCAGGTTGGATTATACAGTATACATCTTCTCCAGCCTGGGAGCATTTGATATTGGTTGATCTCTAAACTCATACTTTCTTTAAATGTAAAGATTAATTAGATTCTTGCCAGACTGCTCAAATTGATTGGTTTAGGAATGCCCTTAAGCATCGTTTTCTCTTGGATGAGGTTTTTTTCTTCTTTAACTCAGCTGCTCACATGTGCAACCAACAGACAAGCATATAAACACTCACACACATAGAGATCGAATTATCATTATGATGTTTTGTGTTGTCTTTCTCATAGGACCCTCGCCTTTCATTCAACCTATTCTCACATCAGACATCCTGCCTACCTTGAATGTCAAGGAGAAACGACTTATCAGTCTCAGATCCATCTCTTTTTCTTCCTCTTTCATTTGCTTGCTCTTCACCAACCCATCTGTCAGTCTGTCAGAGGTCAGACCCCCTCCTCACCTCCTTTGTTCCTCTCTAACTTTCTGTTCACCCTGTCCAGTGGGACAGAGGGGCATTGGCTGGTATTTATCTCTGTATATGGAGTATGCGGTCAGACTTTCAAATGGCCCTTTCTCCATGTATTTATCAGTGTTTGTTTGTGAGAGTGAAGATGAAGATGTGCTTTTCATGCTGACTACAATTTTTCCAATGTTTCATTTTAAAGAGGCCATTTTATACACATTTCAGGACTTTGTGGTTATTTCTTAAGTATTAACCAGTAATATGAAACATTTTATATCTAAAAAACGTCAGGAAACACTGATTAACAGACCTTTCAATCTGTCTGTGTTAAAATTCGGGTGGCTCCGGCTCCTTCCGTCAGGCTACTTTGACTGCTTCGTCAGCAGCTTGTTCATATTCATTATTCGACTTTGCTGGACTCAGATTGGCTAACAAACTAGCCTATCAGAGCGAGGTATACTGTTTCCTGCTCCGCTGCGCATGACAACGTCAGACGTTGTGTCTTCCTATTTGCTACGTTATGCTACAGCTTTTAGCCAGCAGCATGCTAGGCGTGGTTTCAACTGTGGGAGCTGCCGAATACTAACGAACAAAGGAGTTGTGAAGAAACAGATACAGGCCGTTCGGATTCGGGAGAAATTGGGTGTTATCGCCACCTGCGTAGTTTAAGGGAAAAAAAAGTTAAAGAGAAGTTGTTGACCTGTTTTCACACCCACTATGAAGGTAAGAACACCTGTGGAGCTAAAATATTCAACAGAAACCTCAGAAAAACCGTTTTTAATGGAAGGATCTCTTTAAAGGTTTGAAACAGAGAACTACCCTAAAAAATTTTCAAAGCTCAATATGTGGGGGAGGGGGTGGGGTAGTTTTTAAATCAGAACGAAAGGATTTCGGACTACATGAACCTCAAAAGCAAATATTTTAAATCCCAGAGAGATTTATGGAGAATGTTTTCTGTCTGATCAGAGACCAGTTCAGTCAAGTGGAGACTTTTTTTTTTCTGTAAGAACGATTTCAAGTCAAGGTCAAGTTGTTTGATTTCATCTTATACCATCGTTCCACACATATTGATGATATTTTAATTGTTTTAGTTTCAGATGTTCATGCGCTGATCGTCGGTAGGCTGAGTTGTTTTGTTGTGATTTGAATAAACCCTTTGTTTGTATTGAAAGAAGGAAAATGTTTATTTAATCATTTGGAACAAATTACTTGTGGAGCCTCAATTTCACATCTGTCACAAGATGCAAAACAGTCATTTTCACACATTGTTTAGCTTTAAGATAATTGAACAAGAGATGGTTAGATAAACATGTCCTCTGATTGAGACCAACAAACAACATTTTAAGGTCAAATAAAAGTTCCTACAACTATCTTTCTTGTTTTTGGAAGATGTTTTGCTTCAGAGCCAAATAACTTGTCAAATTCAAACCAAAAAAATGCAGAGTAAGTGTAGATTATGAGATCCCACATTGGGAAAAGCACAACGGTACAAAAAGCATTTTATTTTAAAACCGACCTCTTTTGTGAAATTACATATTGTTGGTTTTGTTGTAATAAAAGTAAAGCTTTTAACATTGTGTTGCATTTTTAACAATGAAATGGAATAATGAATTGTTTTTAGTGTTGTTCTGTTGAAGTCTTTACACTTAAAATTCAACAGACATTCGAGCCAAATAAACATAAAAGAGAAAAGCAAGTTTTATTTCCGTTTTAGTGGATTAAACTAGATGATTTTGTTCCTTAAAAGAAACAGGATGCATTTTACATGTTTTTTTTTTTGTTTTTTTTTTTGCTAACCCAAATTGTTAAATCACTTCACCTTGTAGAGATTTATTGATGTGCCGAATATTGAGATGTCGCTTTGCACAAAGTTAGCAGGTTTAATAAGACAGAGTTTGTCTCCAGATGCTCTGGTGTTGCTTGTTAGCGATTCGGCGCAGATTGCCTCACAGCAGGGTGGAGAGACAAGACTCTGCCAGATGTGGATTTTGATCATTTGGCCCAAGTCCTCTGGGAATGAGTGAGTGCCCCTGCTTTTTTTTTTTTTTTTTTCCTCCAAGAAAACAATTGTATTTCCATATAAATACAACCAACGCTGAAGAAGAAATATTTGTTTTCCTGTTTTGTCTCCATTTTTTTGCTAAAAAATGAAGACTAATAATTCCTCATCATCATCAGAGGTTAATATTATTGCTTTTTCACACCGACAGCAGGGAAAGCTGTCCATCTCTTCCAGAAATCACATTTAACTTCTACAAGCCACAACAAACACGACTTGGTCCCTTTCCTTTTTGTCTCCAGGGTTGTATTATCAGCTGATTGAGATTCTATCCCGAGCCTAGCTCTGTGCTCATCGCTTTTATCAGCAGACTTTTATCTCATCCCGCCTTCATCCTCCATCCTCCCACCTTGACCCAGCAGCCGGATTTTCACAGCCTGCCCCTGAGCCCTGCAAGCTGCCAGGGTGGCCAGCTGCTCACTCTGGTTCTCTCAAAGCACCAACATCACCACAGCCATGAATAAAAAAACAAATTCAGTGTTTAGGATGAGATAAAGGGGTGAAAACTCTGCTTCTTTTTTTTTTTTAGATCATATTTTATGTAAACCTGTAAGAAAAGATGTGTAGGATTTTGTTTATAGTACTGAGAGTCAAGGTGAGTTTATCAGATAGTATTGTTTTAGTCTGGCCCATTTTTCCTTCCTTCACCCAGTTGGTTTTCTTTTTTGCATCTTTTAATCTCTTATGTTACTTGATCATTCACAGAAGAGATAAACTCAACAAAGATGATCCCCAGAGCCCGTTTAGAATGCCTCTATAGCAGAGGGGAGAGAGCGCACACAGCATCGTATGATGCTAATGTGTAAATATGCTGGCATATGTGAAAAGGTCAGTGATTGATTGAAAGGCAGCAAGTTGCTTTGAGTGACTGATATGTAAAATAGGTCACATCAACAAGGACGGGTGTGTGTCTTCATGTGCACAGATGAGTGCATGTGTTTGAAAATCTGCTGACACAGGCCATGTGCCCTGCAGCAGCGCTCTTTGGTTACCCAACTCTTATTAAAGCAATAAATATGGTCGGCACATAAATCTGACGTCATGATTTAATTCTGCACTCTCAGTCCTTCTCACTGCTCCCTTTCACTCGGCACTGCATGTGTGTGTGTGTATGTATGTATGTGTGTATGTGTGTGTGTTCGTGCTGATGCTCATTAATGTGACATTAATGTTGCCTTCTAATTACAAGAGGCCAAGAGTTGCTGGAGGGGGGGGGTGAGAGTTTGATGCATTCTGTTTCAGAGCGCTCCTTTGAAATATACCCACCTTCCCATTTCTCATCAATCGAGTTTAGGTGTGTGTGTGTGTGGGTGGGAGGGGGGGGGGTGGTGGGGTTGATGTATTGTAGCTGTGTGTGTTTTTATGAGTGTGTGTAATTGGAGTTTTATGCAGATGCTCTCAGGCTGTTAAAGAGCCAAACACTTTCCAGGTGTTAACACAGTCTTTTGCTTCCAACTGAAAGGCACTTAGGAAGACTGTAACTCAGCGTGATCCAACAGAACCCGCTCAGAATGTTCCCACAGAGTTTTATTTAATAACCAGGTTCACTGTGATCCTCCAATCCAAACCCAAAAGGTGAAACTACTGTCAGTATGAAAAGCTGTCTGATTAATTCAGAAGATTTTTAATTCCTCTGGTCTGTTAAATAATAATAATAAATTTGTTTCAGTTTGAAACATGCTGAGCCATTTAAACACTTTTCTTGTCAAATAAAACTCTAATTTATTGCCTCTGGAAAAAAACAAAAAAACTCCATCTTAAATAAAACCTCAATGAGTGATTAAACCTTTAGCTTTCATTGTAAGTTACACACTTTGTGTTGTTCTGTTTAAACAAATGAAACGCACCAGCAGGCAATCATCCCGTTTTTGGCGTGTCGCCAATATTAAAATTTTCCCACACATAGTTTATCTGGAGATGCCGTTGACTTCCTCATTTACCACAAACACACTCTCTCTTTTATTGATATGACCTTATGAACTCCATGAGTGTTGCTATAGAAACTAATACCCACTTAAACTGGTTCATTTAGACAGAATTGTTTATATTTTTCTCCACATTGTCCACGTGTTAGGCAATCAGGGGGAAAAGATAAAGAGGGCATGTTTTCTCGGTTTAAAGCACATTCAGAATAACCTTAAACGAACTCTCAGAAACTAAAAACCCACTAATTGCACATGTAATCTATGTTTAACAAATAAAATGCTGATATATAATTTATGTATAGTGTGTAAAAGCCAAGAAAATAACTTGTTAGAGAAGCATGTCTTCTGAAAATAAATCTGATTATATTAAAAAAAAAAAACAATTTGCTAATGAAAACCAACATCTATGAGCCCATTAAAACTACTATCAAGCTCTATAATAATCCCAGACAATAAGTGTCCTGTAGTTCAAGCTTTATTGTGGTGCTTTGAATGAGTAATAATGGAGCAGGAGAGAAGAAAAGATGGTGAGATGAAGAGAACATTCCGAAAGATGTCCGAACAATGGAAATGGATGAGAGAAGATAACACACAGGGTTTCTATTGATACGGTAAGGATCGACTAGAACAAAGTTTACAAGATGCTTTCATTTTATAAAAGATTTTACAATATATTCCTCACTCATTTTTAATCACAGTGAATGTTACAAAGTGAAATCTCTCTTCCGTTCCCATCCTGAATATCTTTTGCATTCGTCCGAACACACGAGTCACACAGACACACACACACACACACACACACACACACACACTGACAGAACTCGTTTCTTTTGGAGAATAGATGTGAAGGAGGTTTCTCTTACTTGTGGAGAATCCATTTCAGGCCATGCAGAGCAGAAATGGGATGGAATATTACAAAGGAAGGAACACTTTGTGCTCCCTCTCTCTCTTTCACACTCTGATTTTTTTTTTCTGAGATTGAAGAAGAGTCAAAGAAAACTTCAGAGTGTTGAACAGGAAACGGAGTGAAAGCCAGACACATTAAGGTTGGAGACGAGAACACTGAGTCTGTTATCTCATGGATTGAAATTACAGATTGATACTGCTGTAAATGTGATAACTGCTCCTGGGTTATGCCAGGACTTTAAGTTATAAAATAAACACTGTTAGAGGTTTTTTGGAACATTGACTGTTTTAAATACTCTTTCATATATCTGTCTTATTATTTTTCATGCTCATAACTCTCTTTATCTCTTTCCATCCTGCTGTTTTTAGGAAACTGTGACTCACATTATTGAAATGAGAAAATTTGATCAATTCTGACCTCCTCAAATAATAATGATTAAAACATCATTTGCATTTACACAGCTGTGGCACAACCAGTGATGACGTTAACATTCAGCTCATAGTATCTTCATCTTCGTATTCATTTGTCTGGTATTATGATCTTATTTTGTTGTTTTTTGTTTTGTTTTTTTTGTTTCAAATAATATCATTGTGAACATGGAGTTGTTCTGAGTTAAAGCTGATATCAATGGTTTCAGATTGCCTAGCTTAGAATGTCAACAAAGTCACAGAACTCTCGCCCCTCCCGTCGGGTAGAATTCCTAAGCCACGCCCCCCCAGGTTTGGAAACACGCGTAGCGCCAGTAGAAGACAGAGTGCAAGACGCTGGTCCGCAGTTCATTCAAGTACCGTAACGCGGCGGAATCACCGGTAGGTGAAAACAATATAACAACGAGCAACTGACATTAATTGTTACTTTGTCCTGAACCTGACGCGGAACCAGCCGGCGGCTGTTTCTCCTGCTGTGACATGGTAGAGCGGCGAACACTCCCAGCAGTGGTGTGCTGCAGTAATATGTCTCAGTTTTTTAGGAGCACAGAAGCCAAATAAATGCGGAAGTCCGTATGTCTGGAGAGACTGTCCAGTCATTCCTTTCGGACTGAACCATTTGATTGGTTGATGTTTTTAGACAAATACGCGAGAACCACTTAATTATTTTTTTTTGTCTTTTTTTTTTATCTTCACAACATATTATTTTAACAGGCATGAAAAAAAATATGTTAAGTTAATTTGTTATGCAAATCAAGTATAGCAGCTTTAATTCATCTGAAGCCAACAAAAATAACCCAAAAAGCAACTGGAAATATTTGTTGTTCTATAGAAGGAAATCAAAAATTGTACTTAGGTATTTATTCAACTTCCTTAAAAAATAAACATTCTGTAAATAAATGTGTTTCCCCCTGGCCGTAAACCAATCGTTTTACCTCAAATGAAGTGAATTTTACTCTAAATTGTTGCCTCATTTGTAGTCAGAAATCTTTAAATATTTTAATAGGCCCCACTTCACTGCTCAAACACTTGTGTTGCCTTAAGGAACGATCGCTGCTGCTTTAACAAGTTTCATTTAAACTCAACAAAGAAACACTGTCCCATCCATCCATCCATCCATCCATCCATCCATCCATCCATCCATCCATCCATCCATCCATCCATCCATCCATCCATCCATCCATCCATCCATCCATCCATCCATCCATCCATCCATCCATCCATCGACAGCATGTACCATAAACCTCCTACAGTACACCAATAGAGCTGCTGTCATCGAAATTCTGCATCACTTAGTTGCTGTTTTTAGGTGCACTGATAACAAGCACTATACTGGCCGTCGCTATAGCAGCACACTGTAACATTTTGCTAATTCTAGTCACCAGGCCTGCCAGTTTCTTTTGCTGGGAGCCTAAAATTCCATCTTTTTTATTTGAACAGAGCAGATGATCAGTCTTGTGTTGAAATGACACAAATGGGCTTTAGTTTGTATATAGTTGAAATTTAATGGTTAGTTAATGGTTAACTCAGTCATCTGCCCCCCACCCTGCACCTGGACTGCTCCAGAGTAAGGAAAAGGGAAGGCAGCATCAGCAGGGACCTTCTCACTCAGGGTCTCACCTCTTCTTTCTCCTCTGGACGGAGTTACAGATCACCGTACGCCAAAATCACAAGACACAAAAACAGTTTATTCCATCAGGCCATCACCATGAAAAAACATGTTATTTATCTCATGGAAAAAATTGTATTTTATCTGTATGAACAGGTTTCAAACACCAATCAGTCATTTATGGTGGACGATGCTGCCAACTGTATCTCATATGTGTCTGTGTTCAATGTCTATAATGTCTGTTTATCTTTACATAAGCACAAAAACAAATGTGAACCGTAGCCAAATTCCCTGTGTGTGTAACATATTTAGCCAAATATAACTTATTCTGATTCTAATTCCAATTCTGATTCGGATTTGATGAGTTAGAATAAAGTGTTTATGATGAAAAGCTGTTTGTTTTTCTCCAGACATGGTGCTCTTTGGTAAACATCTCTACTTCGGTCTGATTCGTAGAAGAAGACACTACTCCAGAAATCTTACGGTTCATTTTCTCTGATGTGGTTCTCTGATGTCTTTCTTCATTAGCTTTGTGTTAGCACACACATTTATGCTTCAGAGCAACAAACTGCTGAAACTCCTGTTTTTAAAGGTGCTCACAATGTCTGATAATCATTTAATCAAGTGAATTTGATTAGCAGCTCCTGGCTGCTACTTTCAATCTCGAATCAGTCACTGCAAGGGTGAAATTAGATTTTCACACACAGTGTTTCCATTTTAGCTTTGTTATTGTTTAATACTTGACATGGTGGAATCTATTGTTTGGCTGTACACTTGAGGTTAGATTAGAATAATTTGCTGGTGAAGAACAGAGCTCTTTGATATATAAACTTGAACGAGGGTAAACTTTGTGTGGATGTACAGTGGGGCAAAAAAGTATTTAGTCAGCCACCAATTGTGTAAGTTCTCCCACTTAAAAAGATCAGAGAGGCCTGTAATTTTCATCATAGGTATACCTCAACTATGAGAGACAAAATGAGGAAAAAAA
>SSNP01000024.1:4231518-4397880 GCA_006937955.1 Pachypanchax playfairii | reverse complement strand
AAAAAAATCCAGAAAATCACATTGTCTGATTTTTAAAGAATTTATTTGCAAATTATGGTGGAAAATAAGTATTTGGTCAATAACAAAAGTTAATCTCAATACTTTGTTATATAGCCTTTGTTGGCAATGACAGAGGTCAAACGTTTTCTGTAAGTCTTCACAAGGTTTTCACACACTGTTGCTGGTATTTTGGCCCATTCCTCCATGCAGATCTCCTCTAGAGCAGTGATGTTTTGGGGCTGACGCTGGGCAACACGGACTTTCAACTCCCTCCAGAGATTTTCTATGGGGTTGAGATCTGGAGACTGGCTAGGCCACTCCAGGACCTTGAAATGCTTCTTACGAAGCCACTCCTTCGTTGCCCGGGCGGTGTGTTTGGGATCATTGTCATGCTGAAAGACCCAGCCACGTCTCATTTTCAATGCCCTTGCTGATGGAAGGAGGTTTTCACTCAAAATCTTACGATACATGGCCCCATTCATTCTTTCCTTTACACGGATCAGTCGTCCTGGTCCCCTTGCAGAAAAACAGCCCCAAAGCATGATGTTTCCACCCCCATGCTTTACAGTAGGTATGGTGTTCTTTGGATCCAACTCAGCATTCTTTCCCCTCCAAACACGACAAGTTGAGTTTCTACCAAAAAGTTCTATTTTGGTTTCATCTGACCATATGATGTTCTCCCAATCCTCTTCTGGATCATCCAAATGCTCTCTAGCAAACCGCAGACGGGCCTGGACGTGTCCTGGCCTCAGCAGGGGGACACGTCTGGCACTGCAGGATTTGAGTCCCTGGCGGCGTAGTGTGTTACTGATGGTAGCCTTTGTTACTTTGGTCCCAGCTCTCTGCAGGTCATTCACTAGGTCCCTCCGTGTGGTTCTGGGATTTTTGCTCACCGTTCTTGTGATCATTTTGACCCCACGGGGTGAGATCTTGCGTGGAGCCCCAGATCGAGGGAGATTATCAGTGGTCTTGTATGTCTTCCATTTTCTAATAATTGCTCCCACAGTTGATTTCTTCACACCAAGCTGCTTACCTATTGCAGATTCAGTCTTCCCAGCCTAGTGAAGGTCTACAATTTTGTTTCTGGTGTCCTTTGACAGCTCTTTGGTCTTGGCCATAGTGGAGTTTGGAGCGTGACTGTTTGAGGTTGTGGACAGGTGTCTTTTATACTGATAACGAGTTCACACAGGTGCCATTAATACAGGTAACAGGTGGAGGACCGAGGAACCTCTTAAAGAAGTTACAGGTCTGTGAAAGCCAGAAATCTTACTTGTTTGTAGGTGACCAAATACTTATTTTCCACCATAATTTGCAAATAAATTCTTTAAAAATCAGACAATGTGATTTTCTGGATTTTTTTCCTCATTTTGTCTCTCATAGTTGAGGTATACCTATGATGAAAATTACAGGCCTCTCTGATCTTTTTATGTGGGAGAACTTACACAATTGGTGGCTGACTAAATACTTTTTTGCCCCACTGTATATATATATATATATATATTTTTTATTTTTTTGTTTTTCTTCTTTCTCAACTAACAGTTGAAAGTTACAGCTAGTTCACATCGTGTGATGTGTCTCTATGGATTTGTTTGAGTTGACATGAATACCTGACAGTTTCCCAGTGTGTGACAGCTGAGCCCTGTCACCCACTCCCACTGTGAGGTGAAATGCTTTTCACTGTCCGTTGCCTTCCTTCTCCACGCTCCCCAGGCTGCATCCAGGTGGGACAGCAGGCACAGAACATTGAAATCTTTCAGCTTTGTGTTCATGAATGAATGTCTGTGTTTGGGGTGGGGTGGGGTGATTTGTGTGTACATATGTGGAGTTTGTAGCTGCATGGTTGAGCGTATCCAAAGGCTAAGACATCACTGTAGGGAAGCTCTCGCTGCCTTTCTGTGCCTTGAAATGTGACATTTTAGTTGGACATATTCGTGTCACACACCAGCCTCCCTCTCACCTGTTCCCTGTTTGTGTAGCTGCAAAGTTTTATTAAAGATGACTGCAGTAAATGCAGTAAGATACTTCAGCCTGTAAACATGTTGGTTTTCCTGCTTATCACCACCTTATTAACTCCAGCATCAACTTTCATGGCTAATAGACTAATATTACAATGATAGCAATCATTTCTTGTGAAAGTAATTGTGTGAGGCAATTTCTGTCTGCATTGGCCCGTCACTCGTGTGCTGATAAACAGCTTGGAAACCTTCCAATTTACCAGCTGGAATTAGTCATTACATCAACAAATGTCGGGCCTCACGGTCGCTCCCATGAGACGTTAGAAATATATTAAGTGGTGATGAGATGTGTTCGCCATCAGGGTCAGATGTGCACAGTCTCAGCGACAGTTTAGTAACTTTAACTTTCTTAAAGAGATAGTTTCGATTTTTGCATGCAGTACATCTGAGCAGTCAGTGTTTTCAGTATAGTAGACCGCAGTTATCAGTCGAAGGGGTCGTTTAATTTGAAGCAAAAAAAACGTTTTAGCTCTTCTCAAAGTTGAATATTTGTTGAATATTGAAAACTGGTCAGTATGTTTTGGCTTCCGTGTGGCTCACACCAATCAACCCACACACACGTATACACACACAATTCCACGGATGCTTCTGAATCAATTAATGAGATAACGGTTGAGCTTATCAGAGAAGAGCACAGGCCAAGAGATGCTAGCCAGGAAACCTGCTCCCTCTGGAAGAGGACGGATGATAATGATATTCAGAGAGGACTCGTGAACACATAGATATGCATGTCCTTCACCACTGGAACAATGACACACTTACAGTATGAATAGACAAATGCACTTCATTGGAAAAATGACCCATTCACCGTGACAGCCACAGATACATTCCTGATCCAAATTCATTTCATACTGGGGAATCATCCAAATGAACTTACTTTGTGTTTTAGTGTTAACACTCACCAATTTAGCAGTTAATTAGTGGCTATTCTTCACTGTGAGCTACTTGCACGTTGCAGCTGGTGTTGTCAAACTGTAGTGACAAAGAGAGGTGAGTAATTCTAAATCCCAAATTAAAGGGCACAAATCTGTTTGGGTTTTTTTTGTATATTATAGTTCCACAGGGATGCATCAATGAAACAGACTACGTTTATTTTTTTTTATAATGACACCACCAGGCTTCTTTAATATGGCTTCTTATAATCTGACTTTTTTGTGTGCTATTGCAACTACTGGAATAATCACATATCCCAACCTGATGCCGAAGCAGCAGCATCATTGAAAACAAAGGACACAATCCAGATGCCCATTTCTACCAATTTGCCCATTTTTAATCCACAGTTTCAATGTTGAAAATGAGTCAAATTCTGGACCACCCAGAAGAAATACTGATTATCTGATACTTGTTATTATTAGCCATTTGTATTTCTAATTCAAAATTTAAACAACACACTCTCCTCTGTCAAAACATTGTGTGCTGGTTTGTATGCCTTTGCTAATTATGGCCTCATTAGCAGAGGACATGAGCAGTTTTTATTCCATGTTAATATGAAAGCCGCTAAACATTCGACAAACATTAAGCTTAGCTTGTTTTTCAACTATGAAACAGCTTTAACCTATTTTTTAGGTATTATTAAAGCATTACATTTGCAATGTGCAGCATATGGAGGATTATTTATATTTGGATATTTTAAAAAAAACCGTCTGTGTCAGAACATAAAATCCAGCAGTGAACTTTGTGTTTATGTTTCTTTATAAACATTATGTTCATGTATTTTGTTTGAACTGTCATCTTTTCTGTCCTGCTCATAGGTTGCAAAAGCCCCCGATGAATTGTTTTTTACTGTGCTTTTTATTTGCTTTTTTTTTCCCTCTTCAATCAACCATTCATCCATTTTGAATACCTGCTTGTGCCTGTCCCCAGCAGGGGGAGAGAGAGACACCATGGACAGCTCACTGGTCCATCATGTAGTCACACAAGCAACCACATTCACTCACAGCAAGGATCAGTTCAGAGTTGTCAGTTTACCTGACAGGTATGTTTTGGATCTATGGGAGAAAATCAGAGTCATCAGAGAAAACCTGCATGCATAGTGAGAACATGCAAACTCCATGCAGAAAGGGTCAAGTTTCAGACCCAGGCTCCTCTTGCTCCGAGGCAGCAGTGCTGCCGACCTCAGCCACCGTGCAGCCCCCTGTGCAGCATCTGACAGATATTCCAATTGATGTTTTCAAAATTATACTTGACAGCATGCTTACAACTTGACACTCTTCAGTAATTGCCAGTCAATTTGCATATATATCCATGATAATTCAAGAGGGGAAACCTGCTTAAAGATGTACGACCAGTTCTATATAAAATCTCCTTTGCCTTTTTTATTGAAGTCCCAGATCAGCTGAGACCAGTTTATTATAATATGCTCCATCACATGTATTTACTTGCCAATGAACAAATATCCTGTATTATTATTATTATCATGTAAAATCTCTTACCCTTTGATTAACCGTCAGGCTAATTATAGAATGCAACATGTAAAGTGACACTGAATTAACAACCCAAGCTGGTGTTTTTGGGCTCTTTTTGCTCCTGTAGAATTACAAAGGGGTTTTTACCTTGTGCATTTGACTCTTGTTTCAGTTACAGTAAAGTTGTGCACGTGAAGACAGTGAAACATGGTTTAAGCTCTAGTGAAGCACAGTGCAGAAGAAGGATTTTGAAATGTATGTGTGTCCCCTCCACCTGTGAGTGGTTAGTTGAAACAGTGTCCTACTGGGAGCAAGATGGGCTTTTCAGCAGCTGAGTTGTGGCCCATTGAACACTCGCTATCCAACCACCCAGCTCATCCTTTCTCTTTCCAACTTTCTGCCTTTAATTCACCTTATTCTGTTTTCCCGCTATCCCTTCATTGTCCCCACCTACTTTAAAATCTGTCATTTCCTCTCCTTTTTTTATAGTGTGCAGAGTGTTCTTTTACTTGTCTCTCAAATGGTGGGATAACCTTTTGTATTTCTATACTCCCTTTCCTATTTTATTATCCTCATCTTTTTTCCTCCTCTCCTTCTACCATCACATTTTTCTTTTTTTTTTTTCATTTTTGCTAGGCTCATGTTTTTATGGTTCATTCCACGTTTCCATGTTCTCTTTGATATGTCTCTTTCTTCATCTCTGCTTTGTGCCTTTTCCTCTCTTCATCCAAGCATGTGACTGTTTATCCCTACACCCTTCACTCTTCTTCATCTCATGGATTTTGTGTGCAAGAAAAAAAATAGGCAGATAAATCACTGGCCAGCACATGGTATCCTCACAGAAACATGTTGTTTTATTCATGCTTTGAAACATTATACCTTGGGAACAGAGGTCAAACTGAATGGGTTTTTCAACGGCTTATATTTAAAACTCAGGGTAGCCGATGGCCAATAATCATTAAAAATTTAGTTTTTGTCCAACATGTTACTTTCAACCTTGAAAAAATGTAACAATATTACTGAACTTAATCTGTTTAACAATGTCTAAGAGAACCTGGACACCTACAAATATAAAGATGTCTGCATCCTGCATTTTTTTCCCCAATTATCTGCATTTTGAGTGGCATATTCAAGCTAATTAACAGAAAACCTCATCTAATTACAAATAAACTGAGTCATGCAGTATTTATGTAAACGTATGAGGAAACAATGGGCATTCAGTTGATGAAAAAACTGAACTTACTCAGAATGTTTATTGGGAAAAAAATGCATTTTCTGCAGAGGTCATCAGTAGTAATCTTTAGAGCCCTGAGTAATTTAGTTTAGGTATGTATTGAGGTATGTATAGATGTAATTTATTTCAACATTTTATTGTGGCCTCATTAGCTTTGATAATTATATGTGAGATTTTTCAGCTCATTAATGTTAAAATGTAAGGCAACAGGACTGTCGAGCATTTTGTCACATCCATCAAACAACCTATTTCAGGAGCCGTCGTGTTGAAAATCGGTGGATAATTTCTCCAGGTTAATTGAACAGAAAAAAAGAAATGGGCTTTTTTTTTTAATGGCAGGACGAGTTGTTGGAGCCACAGTATATTGGTGTCTGAGGGAAATTAGTTCAGGGGGAATTAGAGGACAAATATACGCAATGGTTAGACAGCAAATATTTTCATGCTTCTTTACAGCCATTCAAACCTTTTTTTCTCAGATTTGTGACAATTAACAGATTTACATTTTATATACAGTTATTAGACAAAAATATCATGTCATGTCTTCTCATCTCTTCTCAATAGTATAGATATCTACTTATGACATCACACATCATATATGCATTACATTTTCTCATATCATTTTAATTAATAAATCATGTACTTTTTCCAGATCTTTTAATTTAATCACATAATTGACAAATATATTGTATTTATTATCTCATGGCAGTTTGATCGTTCCATTTAACACTATCTGAAGATATTTGTGTCTTACAGTTTTAAAGAACAGGAGGAAAGGGCGTGTGGCTTAACTGTGACAAGCTAGCCAAAGTGAAAACTCTCCTAAACTTATCCAACTTATTTATTTTTTTTAGTTTTTATGAGCAGTTGCTGCTCTGAGTGTAACTTCTGTCAAATTACAAAAACAAACTTACGCAACAGAATAACTGACATTTCCTCAAGTGTTAGTTCTCTGAAATCAATTTCCCTCCTCTTCGTTGTTTTACCTCCACCCACCCCCTTTTAGCGCCACGACACCGCTCGACTTGTGCTGTATGTGTTGTTTTATGTGGCCTCCTGGCTCTGCTTTAATCTCCTTCTGACCAGAACATCAGTCAATCAGCAGCGGTCCGACCTGCCACCTGCCTCCCACTCCACTCTGTAACACTTTCCCTTCAGCTAGTTCTTCATCTCTCCTCCCATCTGTGACCTTTCTATTTCTCAAGAGTTGCCTGTCCTACTTCCCAGTTCCATTTTTTCTTCTTCATTTATCATATTTTTAATCAAAAAAAGTAAATATTTCATATCCAGTTTCTAAATTCTGCCTTCTGAAAATGTATAATCTCTTAATGAGGTTGTTGCTCATGTCTTGATGGGATGAGAGGAGGCTGTAAATAGCTTATTTGTTTTCAGGTAAATTTCTTGACCATAGAGGCAGGTATTTGGTGTTTACTTCATCTATAATGTATTATTAATAGTGGAAATGAACTGCAGGGTTTATAAAATGATCTTTTTCATGTAAATCTGACCTTGAAAGAGGACCAGTGTGATCTGGAGAGTACGGAGGATACTGACAGCACTAAAAAAAGCTATCCATCAGCCGGAATGAGGGAAAAGAAGCAGAGCTGTTTGGACTGAAAGGAATGATGATGTGAGAAAAGAGAGATGAGAGAAGGTGAGCAGGCTATAGGAGACAAAGAGGTTTGGTGATGGACAAAGAAGGAAAACGAGAAGAAGAGAGGGATGAGAACGAGAAACGGTGAAGTGAAACCGATAAGGGACCCAAAATGCTTACAGGGATTGTTTCAGCTCCGTCTGATTAACAAGGCTGTTTATTGGCTGTAAAGTGCAGCGTGAAGAAAGAAGGGATCAATCGGATGTCAACCTTTGGAAAAACACACCCCTTTGAAACATGTCTGATACTGGCTCTCATTCATCTACTACTTATGGCTTAGTTTAACGATACAATCTTTCAATCGCAGTATTTAGGAGATTTTTCTAAACATTTTATTATGATGTACTGTGTGCATGAATGTCAGTATGTTCTTTGCTGGATAAAATTTGACTAGTTTATGAGGCGCCATAACACAAGATTAATAACGAGATAAATAAAGAACCAGCAGAAATAAATTTGTGGATGTTGGACAGACGGATGGAGTGACGAAACGATCGAAAATGGTGGGTTAGTAATCACGCATTGGTGTACTTTTAAACATTACCAAAACCCAGTATTTACTGTTTGTCCCGACAGTGGGATTATCAATATAGCTGAGCATAAACAAATGTAGATTTCACTCCGTGCCAGTTTACGATACACTTACTCCGAGTGAAATAAATACATCAGCAAAAAAATCCATTTCACCACCTCTCTGCTCACAGCTTATTACCATCAGCAGTGTTTTAGCTGTACTTGGCAAAGCAGCCAAGTGTGGGACATACTGTGTAAAGCTGTTGACTGCAGTGAGCTCACAGCTCCGCAACAGAAACACTGACCAGTCGTCTGAAAATTTGTTATTGCTTAATCCAATCTTTAGGTAAAATACACTAATTTGATGGAGGAGCTCAGGATTTTGTTTGTTTGTTCTTCTGTACGTCAGATTTTGTTCCGTTCTCATCAATCACTCGCTTATTACCAGTTTAAGTTCGTGGTTGTATATTTCTCCCCCCCAAACCTTCTCTTTTGTGCTCTGCATCATTGTTTTTTGGACTTTGATGTGTGTGATGTGAGGATTTTTGTGGAGCGTTCGCCTTTAGGCTGCTCGCGTCATACCCTGCAGCTGTTACATCATACCCACCAGTTCACATGTTATACTATCTGAATGCCAGTTTTCACCCCTGCCCTTAAATGATCACCACTTTTGCACCCATTCACTTACATATCCACATATCCATGTGCACATAAGGCAGTTCATGTAGGCACGTATCATTCTAGACACTCAGGCATGTAGAGGCATCATGCTTTACGTTATAGTCAGCAATATTATATGTCACCAATGTAACGGACTTCTGTGTTCCCTGCTGCACATTCCCCATGTGAGCCACTACAAAAACAAACAAAGTTGAGCCACAAATAGAGAAAAAAATGTACAGTTTTAAAGGAAATTCAACCTTTTGTTTCTATTTTATTAAAGTGGACTGCTTTATAACACAAGTCCTGTGAAATATTTTTGGTCTGACTTTATTTTCCTGATGCTTTTTGATCCCCTGCTGCCATATGTGAAGACATGACAAGTTGTCAAACTGTGTCCAGTGAAAAGAAATGTTATTTTATTTCCAGTTTTCGAGCAATTATTGTAAAACCGTGGATTGTTTTATGTGAACCCGAGTCACTTATTACAATTTATAAAGCAAGGTGCTTTCATTTTATATTTTATTTTATATATACTTTTTAATATTTGAACCATTCTGCCTTTTAAATTCTCTAACTACATAGATTGATCTATATCTGATCTCTTACAAACACTCTATAATGTGTTTTGAAACAATATTGAATAAAAATGTTACCAGCATGTTATGAGGAAACTGACCTCACTTAACCAGACTGCATTTTCTATTTTTTAGTTTTGCTTTACACAGTCTGCCCCCCCACATCCCACCTCCTCTACTTCCTGTATACCTCAGCTAGATGTTGGGTTTGCTCAGGCTGCTTATGAATGTTGCTATAGTTACTGCTCGAGGAGAAAAGGACTACTGGTGTGAAGCAGCAGGGGGTCTGTGGGACTGGGAGATTTTAGTGAAAGTCAGGTTAGGATTTGCTGTAGTCATGCTGTACACATTAAAAGCAGTACATCATCCCAGCACACAACAGCGAGCACAGGAGACTGTCAGAGTGTAGAGGGCATTCACCTGCGCTGCATGAAACATGACGGGCTGAAGAGGTTTGGCGAAATCGTGCATTTGGTAAAGTTTTCTCCTGTGTACAAAAGAACACGTATTTTCCCCACATATATATCCATGGCTGTATGTTTATGAGCATGTGTGGGTGGATGAGAGACAACATTAGTCTGCTGTTTCTCTTGTTTATTTTATCCAGTTATTCTTTCATCCTCTCTGCCCCCCCCCCATTTCTCCTTCTCCACCTTGCCACTCTCAGTTTGACTAAACAGAAGTGTTATTTCTTTACTCCTCCTCCCGTCTGCCCATTTCATCCCCTCCTGCTTTCCTACCTGTATCCTTTTTCAGCCTTTTTTAAAGCAAAAAAAAAAAAAACACTTTTTCTTCCACCTATACTGAAAATTTCCCGTTGAGCTTTATGTCACCTCATTCTGCCGTCAGTTGTACCCCACACCCTTTCCTCTTTCTCTCTTTAATTTAGTTTTCCATCATTCTATGCTCTCTCATTATCTCACTCAGACTTCCTTTCATTTTACTTCTTTTGATGACAATCTTCTTCGTCTCCTTTTTTTTTTTTTTCTTCCTCTCTGCACTTCCTCTGTCTCTCTCTGGCTCACCAACTCATGGTTTACTTCTATTAGTATTCCCTTAGGGTGGCAAGACTCCACCATGTGTCGCATGTCACCTCACCAAGAGGCAAACAATGAAAAACGAAATGTCTGTAGAAACCCAGCAGTGCCTTTGCATGGGTGAGAAGTGCGGAGAGAGAGAGACTGTCAAGAAAAAATAATAACTGAATGAAACAGGGACTTTGAATAGAAGGAGCAAAGACAGATTTAGTCATTTATATGAATAAATGACTCAGATGGACATCGACATGACGATCCTGATGGATTGAAGTGGGAATACCAGAATTTATTGCTCATTAAAGGTGTTCTGCAAAGCTGCTGCATCTACTGATGAACTGAGCGGAGTGTGTAGCCAAAACACGCTTCTTTCTCACTAATCAGCTGGCAGCTACTGTATGAACAGAATGTACGTGAGACAACAGTCATCAAGAGCAACCTTTTTAAAAAGGGATCCTCATTTACATTTAGGCAAGTCATGGTTTGGTTTTGAGAAGAGTTTTCACCTCCTCACCCTGCAGGTCTCACTGGTTGAAGCTTGTCAGCATTTTCCTGAACTTTCCCCTTAACTATCAGACAATAACTGAAGAAAATGTTCGCCGTAACAATCCCAAACACCATTTTGTATGTCAGGGTGCAGAAATTGTGTTATTAAGGTTTAATAGACTTGAAGAACTACCAGGTCGTATGCTGTCAGCAAAGTGTCAGCCAAAAACAAATAGAGCTTGAGGCAGCGATGAACAGGCTTTGCATGTTGGCAGCACTCCAGCCTGCAAGCTGACTGAGGATCGTGAGTCTCGCCGCATTGTGCATATATCTATACGTGAGCACATGTTCATGTCTAGATATTCTCCGAACACTTCTATGTAGCAGTAGGTGGCACTGTTAGCAAGTCTTGCTCTTGGCAAAATAAATATCTAGAACAATTTGAGTAAGATCTGATGATGATTCAAAAGTTTCCCAGTTCACGGAAAGAGAGGACATTAGTTTATGTTTGTACAACTCCAGTCTGGAGATAATCCAACTTTTTACCAAACAGGAATCTTAAAGGATCATCAATATCAGAACAGAGAGAGCATGCTGGTCCTCATCAGATATCGCAGCAACTTCATCTGAAAACGAACAGAACAAACACAGTAAGACAGAAGTGTATTTTTCTGGTGCTGGTGATGTAATCACAGAGTATGCAGATGTATTTTTTGTCACAAGGTTTAATGTTTAATTTAAACATCAAGATCAGACATAATTTGATTTATTATGGCTTGTAGAGGGACAGGAGATTACACACAGCTCTCTACAATAAACCATACACCTGACAACAACTGCATTGATGCACACAGACCATCAGTGTATTAAAAGTTATTTTACTACTAAAATAAAAAGTTTAATTATGTATTAAATTTTCTTCATGTTTAATTTGTCTTTGATGGGTAAATTGCTGGTTTAAACACCTGCTCAGAACTCATTTCATTTACTGCCATAGGAAAACAAACACTCCTTAAATATAATATTTAGCAGTTTACAGGGTTAAGAAGAACTCAAAGTGTTTGTTTGCATTATTCAAATCACTCATTTAACTGTGAACATTTTTCAGTACAACTTAAACTTCACAACATGAACTAGAATATAAACTATTTTGGGTTTTTTTAGCTGTAAAATACAGTATAATCCTGAACCATATTGTGTTCTTGGGAAAATATTTATGAAATATTCATGAAATGGGCAGGTAGCTGTGAATATAAAATACAATTATTATTTTTTATGACAGGAATGTCCTGCCACAGTAGTTCCTCCACATCTAAGAGTTGTGTTCTTTTTATTTGTTGGGAAAAAAAATCATTGCAGGCATGTGCTCGCTCTCTGCCCGCCACCTTCTTTCCTGCACCTGTTGGAAATGCATATCTTTATATTTTGCTTCTATGGTGCACAACAGTTTCTCCCATTTTCGCCCATTTGTAATCTCAGAGCCATCAAGTGTGCCATCGGGCCATCTTTTTCTTACACACTCAGCTACAAGAGGTAAATTAAAAATGTTGAAGCCAGAGTGTCTGTGAATTTGTCACATGACATAATTCAGGAGCACAAATTAGTGAGGAGCAGAATGAAAGGAGGCAGGTGATAAGAGGCCAAGATTGGGGGGGGTGGGCACATGCACATGCACAAAGTGAGATACACATACTGACCTTCTGAGGGCACCTTGGTAGACAGGTGGTGCTGCCAGTGCCTGTTGCTAAGCAATTAGCGAGTCCATTACCCCTGCAACATGCCCATGCTGTATACCTTTCTTCTTGTGTGTGTTTCTTCATTCCATCTGTGAGTGTTAATTAAGTGTGTAGTTAATAAAGTATACTTTATTGCTGTGAACTCACAGCCCCCTATTGGCTGACCCGTTTTACACCAAGCTCACATTTATCCATCATCTGTCTAACAGAACTTTTAGTTATCTAACACCCAATTGTTGTCACTTCATGTCTCAAGACCAGGTTGGAGTTTTAGGAACGATGGTCGTAAATGTGACAAGTTAAGACATTTTTTTTTCCCAAATACTGCATCGCTGAAACAAATCAGAGTTGATTCCAACACAGAAGAAAATCAGCTGGATTTAGAAACCAGGCAACACAATCCACAAACAAAGTTCAATGTGCAGCTTTTTATGTGTTTTTGCTGAATTAAACAAGATGCATTGGCTAAAAAGACTGATGTGACTCAGAAACAACCACCAAATTATCAGAATGTCAGTTTATTTAAAACAAATAATGAAAAACAGTATTCTCATAAGAAAATCTCATAAGAAAAGAAATGTACTAGTGACTAATTTCCATCTGCATTCACTGCATGATAAAGTCTCCAAGATGGAGATGATGAACCTTATGTTAGCACTGATGTGTAATGCAGAAATGTGGCCTATGCGTAAATTACATATTACTGTTTACATTTGTGGGGATGCACAGTGGAACAGTAGATTGGCAGAGCAGGAAGCTCGCAGCTTTGACCCCCAGCTGGGACATTTCTCCATGGAGGTTCAGTTTTCTCCCCGTGCATGTGCATTAGATTTTTAAAAAGATGATTAGTTGAGCTGGTGGTTTTTAGGTGTGTTAGTGTGACTGATTGTTCATCTCTGTGCCTGTCACAATAGACTGCACACCAGCACAGTTTGACCCCCACTTTTTATCCACTGAACGCTGATCAGCAGTGACTCTGTGACTCTGAACGGGATCCAACCAGTATAGAAAATGGTTGAATATATAAATTTGTGCATAAATGCAATTTGGTGTGTCACTCAAAATACTAAATGGATGAGAAAAACATTTAATAAACCCATTTTGTTGTTTTTGTTTGACTTTTTCCTCTTAATTGGGTTTAAATATGATGAGTGTCTTGGCTAGAATTAAGAAAGCAGTATTTTCTTCAGTAAAATACATCCTTTCTTTGCTGTCCATCGCATGTTAGACATAATGTTTTTAGCCAACAAATTTCACTCTGATAAAAAATGTGCATTTTTATAACTATGTGATTTATAAAGAAAATTTGTTAAAGTTTTTTTAATGGCAATTGAAAATGAAAGCAGGTTAATGTACTGAATTATATTTAGTTTGAAAGGATATTCAGGTTCATCATTAAAATATTATGTATCTCTTCTGGTTTTAAAACAATCGCGTCCCACACTCGTCTCACAATCCATCGTTGTTCCTTCATTTGTGCCTCTATAATGTTTTAAAGTCTTTCTTGTGTGTCTTTTTAGAACATGGTAGTTTAAAATTGACCGATTTTTTGTTTTGTGGCAGCATTATTTCACTGTGTGTGGTCATAAGCCCATAGCTGCAGCACACAGTCTGATATACAACACGCTACTTAAATGCAGCAGCATGTGTTGGCTGTAAATAACCAGAAAGCTATTAGAAAAGGTTAGACAACTGTAGCTGGTAAAACACAGGGTGAAGTCGGGCATGTGAACAGACACATGGACCACCTTCAGCACTCACACACAGGTACATGGACAGATGGCCAGATGAATAGACACAAGCTGTTAAACAGCACCACCCCTCCACTTTAACTCAAGCTGGAGAAGAGTGGCTGTGATTTGATAGCTAACATGGGAAAGTCACATATCTGCCCTCTAATATTCAGGCTACCGTAGTTACCCATTTGTCCTTAATGTACAGATGATTGGTACTTTCATGCAGTTGTGTCTCCCTGGTATTTAATTAAATACTGAAAAAAAACATCTCAAGGTAAAAAGCCTTCTTAACCCTCACTGATCTTCTCACTTTAGCTTTAGCAGATAATAACTCTACTCCTTCAGTATGAGAAAAGTCTAAAAATATAAAACTTCACCCACAGAATCATGAACCTAGATCTCATTGTGAACACGTTTATAAAGATGCACACTTCAAGGACAAGTAAAACGCAGAAACTGATGAAATGTACCGGTAAATGTTCATTTTAGTTATGGATATCTGTTAATTCCTGTTTAGTGATGAATATTTTCCCTTTTTTCTGAATAAAATATTATTAGTTTAATCTAATTCTCCAATCCAATTGCTGTCAAGTTTGTTTCATGCAGAATATCTTGTATTTTTTTAATTCATGTAAATAAATCTGAATTTAAATAGCCAGACGTGGCTTTGGATTTGGTTTGTGTTAAGATTTGTCAGTCAATCAAAACGTGATGTCAAAGCTTTTCTGGTTTTAATCTTTTTATCTTTTTATTCTATACTTTTGTTTCTGAGTAAAAGTTCAACAGTAAAGGAGAAAAAATGATGGTTTATGACTTTTTTTTGCCAGATGTGATGTTTTATTCAGAACTGAATGAAAGTGACTGAATTTTACTACCACTTTTGTTCACATTATATTCATCCCAAGCAGTAATACAAACGCATGCCAATTAAAAGGTTCATTTACAAGCCAGTCACACTTTCTCTCATATTTAGAGAGGGAATAAAATCTAAAACAAATTATTAATTCAGACGGAAATCTGCAAAAAATACATTTGCAGATTTTGAGGTAACTGTAGGTCGAGTGTTGTGTGGGATTGTTCTTTAAGTCAAGGTCACCCCTGTGCACTGCATTTCTCTCCCTGTTGTCAGCTCACATCCTGACACACGAACGGAAATGGAAATCTGCCATTGTGTTTGCCTTTTTAAAATTAGCATTTACGCGTGTGTTGGTTCAGATCAGGTAAAATGCAAGCTTGCGGATATGCGTTTTTTGAGTACTGAATAAATAACGGTGTGAATATTCATCAGCTTTGTAGTCGTGACAGTTACCCATGTACCTGTCACTCTGAATCCCCCGTGTCTACAGTCACACACACACACTTTCTCGGATCGGTGGTGTTTGTTATACACTGCCTCCGCATCAGAATCACTTTGCATTTTATGTTTTTTATTCACACTTTGTTTGCATGTTTACGCAAGCGTGTTTGGGTTTATATGAATGCAGTGTGTTTGTTAAAGGGTGGCAAATTTACTGATTTATTTATTGCATCTGTCCCTAAGAGTCATCATGTAAGCAGGACAGACAGCAGCTCAGTTCCTCTGTTTGTTTACGACTTCCTATTGATGCTCTCATGGCAGAGCTTCAAAACTCTCTGCTTTAATTCCACCACAGCTCCTACAGGAACGACAGGTGTACTAAACATGACTTATCCCTCACCTGACTCCCCCACGACTGGACACTAATTGAACTCGTGTGTATGTTCGTGTGAGTACACCCGAGTGGCTGAGCACATCTCTGCTTTTGGAATGCATGCAATTCCTCCTCACATATATCTTCAAAACTAATTTCAACTTCATTCTCCTTCTGCAATCCAGAAAGCAAAGACAAGCCCTCAGCGTGGAGCCGTAAACACTGCAGGTGAAATGGGCCTTGGAAAGCTCACAACTCTCTTGTGGAGTTTCCCAGAAATATTCAAGTCGTTTGTGTTTTCCACAGGATTGGATTGAGTTGATTCAACATGGAAGGTCAAGAAAATCAAATTTAGGGTGTCACAATAAACAGAGAATTCATGTTCATCAATCAGTTGTGGCATGGACTGAGGACACTTTTTGCTAGTAGAATTGACAAATTTCTAATTTACATAAACGGCAAAAGTACATATAAAAGCTCAAAAAGATCCTGATTAAATGCAGCTGTTACCCCAAATTCTAATTAAAAAGCTTAGATTTTCTTATATGAGTTTAAGTGATAATTTGTAACTTACATTTTGAAAAACCTAAACTAAAAAGTCAAATTAGTACAAAAATGAACAGAAATGTTGACACTGCTGCCAGTGGCTCTTTAGGATCACCATGGTAACCATGCACCAGTGTAACACAGACGCAAATGCAAAGACAGTGTAACGGTTTGTCACCTGTAGAAACGTAGCTGCACGTAAACATTTGCTGTGCAAAAACTGTAAGTTGTGTACGAAGATTTCTTGAACTGTGAACAGCAGATGGAGCTAGTGGTCACTCATGTTAATTCTCATGTGTTCTCAGTGTTTTACGTAGGAAATGGGATGGTTGAAAAGAAATAATGGATATAATGATATAATGGAACTCTGTGTGAGCTTATGGAGGTGTACTCGGCACTCGGATCTGAGCAGTAGGAGACACACTGGGGAAAAAAAGTCAAGTACACTTCTATTTCAGTGTATCTTTTGTTAATGTGGTAAATATGATGTAAGAAAAGTTTGTCTGCACATATTTTTGAGCCTTTGGACAGCTCAACAGTTGGGGACATCATTACACTGAGGTGAACAAATCATTGTGAAATCTTCAAAAAACCTAAAGGAGAAAACTTTCTGAGTACATTTCTGATACACTTAGTTGATGGAAAGATAATTGTTTGGCAAATAATTTAATGATCTATTTGACCTTTAATGGGAAGTGAAAAGTCCTTTAAAATCTGTGTCTTTCAGTGTTTTTGTGGTTGTTGCCACATGTCCTCTATTGCATTCCCACCTTCATGTTTGCAGTTGAAAGTATGCCTGAAAACATGTATGTGTTTCCTTATTTTCCATTTACATCCTGCACTATAATGCTCTTGTTTTTTTTTTTTTAACAGTGATAAATCTAGTTATAGTGTAGCCATAGGGTTGGATAGCAGCGAGACAATCCTCATATTAAAAACCACTATAGCTGCATTCTATTCTTAGCCCATTCAGCACTCTCATTATTACTCGATAGGGTGGAGGCATGCAAGTCATCATCTCTCATCATCTGCACAGCCCCTGGCAAAAGCACTCACACTAAGACTTTTCACTATGAGTTCCAAATGTTTATTATCTACTATTGTCTTGGATTTTTTTCCGTACATGTACGAGGAGCTTAATCAGTAAAACTGTAACACTGGTAAGTGTTTTGTTTATTTAATTCTCAGTAATGATAACTTAAGCGACGTGTTTGAGATACTTTGACCAATACGTGTATTGTGCTGTAATCTGCTGTAAGGGAAAATGTGTGAGAGATAACAAAAATTGCAGGGACTGTCCGTTAGAAAAAAAAAACTGAGCCTTTATTATTATTTTTTTTTTTTTTAGAAAACTATTTATGTAAAACCTAATTTCATCAAAATACTGCAGGTTTTACATTTTTGTGTTTGATATTCTGGCAAAAGAACTGTTTGTTCTATATAATAATATTGATTCAGCTGAAACACATGTTTAATCTCTGCTGCCATGCTGTTATAAGTGTTACATGCATGAGGTGCTGATTGCTGTACTTCCCGTTCATGACTCATGGATAAGAGCGGGGAATGAACAGCTATGACAGAACGGTTTATTTTGTATTCCTGTGTATCTGTATTTGCATGTGTGTTGGAGAAACCCGCCATGACAGGAGTTATAGAGGCAAATTTTGTGTAATTTGTGAGTGATTTAGTCCTGATGAATTCAATCATTTCCCTTCAACAGCATAGGGTCGTAACAGTTCAACATGCAGCCATAGATTTAAATTTCTGATTCTGAAATGAAAGTTCAGTTTAAAATGTCTAATCTCACCTATAATTACAGATTAAAATGATGCTGAAAGGAGATAAACTGGGGTCTCATCCTTGTTACATTGTCCTCCAGCGTGTTAAGGAAACAGTGCCACTGGTGTTGACCTACATATTAACATAACTTATTACTTCCAGCAAGGTGGTTAAGTTTTCACTGGTGTTAATTTATTTGTTTGTCTGTTTGTTGACGAGATATCTTGAAATGTATAAAGAGATACGGACAAAATGTTCAGGATATGTTGGGAATGGCAGAAGGACCAATTGATTCCATTTTTGGATCAGTCGAAATCCAGAAATGTAAGATTTTCCTGTTTTTGGTTCTTTTTAAACTCTTTTTAAACTTTTTAAACTTCTGAGTTTAAAAAGAACCAAAAACAGAATGATTTTTTAACACTCAGTAAGAACCTACCTCAAGAATGTAAGATTTTATTATTTATTGTAAGATCACAATGAGCTGCTTGGTGGAGCTCTGTGCTCTGAGTACTTTTTAGTTTTTACAGTGACAATATTTATGCCCGAGCACCAAAGGCGGTGCGAATCGCTCTAACCTTTAAGGTGTAGCCACAGCGACTCATCTTCCATGTACAATTTCGCAGGTCTAAATCCGACCAAGTCCCACACAGAGTAGCCCTCTTTCGCCAACGGCTACATGATGTAGCCTCTCTATCCTAGACCAAGTAGCCTTTTGCTTCTAACAGCTACCCTAGACAGTAGCCTGTCCGACACTCCCTTGGGGGCTACCCCGTCGCCGATCTCCCTACTCGGTGGAAAGGGAGGCAGTCTGGCGAGGCGGTGGCAGCACAGCCAGAGCAACGCCAAGGTGCAAGGGCCATCATCGCCGCTTGCGGCTTTAATTTTATTTTTTTTTCCTCAATTGTCATTTTGGCCAAGCTTCTAGTTTCTCTTCATTTTTGCCTGATCTTGTGACCAAACATAGAAGTTTCATTCCACAGTAAATTTGGTCCTTGTTGTAAATTTATACTCTTGAGTTTGTTAGAATTTGTGCATATTTTATTTGATGTAAATTATATTTTATTTAATTACAAAATAAAAAGCCAACAAGGCTGCACAAAGAAAGAAAAAAACATGGAGACGTTCGAAATCCTAGTTGCATTCAGCAGGAAGGCAACATTGAAAGTGACCAGTAGAATCTGCGAAAGGATGAATAAAACAATTTCTAATCCATTTTCTAAACCTGCTTCTTCCTTTTCAGGGTCACAGGGGGCTGGTGCCAATCTCCAGCAGTCTTTGGGCGAGAGTCCAAGCCCATCACAGGGCCACACATAGACAAACCACCATTCACACACACAGTCAAACCTAGGGACAATTAACCTATTGCATGTTTTTTGGAGGGGAGGAAACCAGAGTCCCCAGAGAAAACCAACACATGCACGGGGAGAACATGTAGACTCCATGCATAAAGATCCCAGCCTGGATTCAAACCCAGGACCTTCTCACTGCAAGGCAACAGCTCTACTAACTGCGCCACTGTACAGTACTGAACTACTTTTCTGTACAACATGAGTTTTTAAGGTACTACATGGTAGATTAAAAAACACAAATGAAATTTTTGCAAAATTTAATGAATAAGTGAACATGTTGAACACTGTCCAGGAACACGGAGGGACACAGAGAACAATGAAAAGATAAAGACAGAAAACAGGAATCTTATAAGAAACCTACATTTAATTAGTAAACCTCTAACTCAGGGCTGCACGGTGGTGCAGTTGATAGCACTGTTGCCTTACAGCAAGAAAGTCCTGGGTTAGAAACCAGGCTGGGACCTTTCTACATGATGTTTCCATGTTCTTCCAGTGCATGCGTGTTTTCTCTGTAGACTCCAGCATGTGACGCATTGGCATATTAATGCTTGAGGCATTATCAAAACCCATTTGTTACTGGCTGTAGACATTCATACAGTATGTCTTCTTTATGTCATTTAGACAGTGTTGGATGATACATTTTTTTCAGAAATCGCAGTATCACATGTAAATATTATCGCTGAATCAGTGGGAGTCTTGAGCTTGTTGCCCTGCAAGTAGAAAGCTAATCAAAAGATAATGAGATACAGCAAGTGACTCCCGTAGCATGTTTGAAAATAACTTTAGATTTGTTGACTTAGATTTACTGTTCTACAGCTCTACTTGATCAGTTGTTGGCAACAAAACTACTTTGGCAGAACCAAATTAAGGGCAATAAAAGCAATGACATAACGAGAAGAATGATGCCGAACATTACAAAAAGTAATGATACCTCTTGTTTGACTCTGAAAACCATCTGTCTGCTAAGCTTAAAGTCTAGTGATCTGTAGCGACTGTGATGTGAGACTTTTTAACCATCTTCTGTCTCAGCTTATCTCTACAACTTGGCTTCACAAGATTAAGAGAGTAACTCTTTTTTTTTTGGGATTAAAAAAGCCTTTTAGATCAATGGATTTATCAGAGTAGTTCAGAGAAACAGAATGAGACAGCGAAAGATAATAAGAAAGAGAGCCAGGAGGAGCGAGAGCCATAGCTCTTCTTCTATCCTCTTCCCTGCTCTCTTGGTCATGAATGTGTGTCTGTGGGTGTGTTGGACAGGCAGAATGGCTTGTTTATGGGCAGATTAATTGCCTTTATTGCCTTGTTTCTCCCTGTGAATGGTGCTGGGTGTTTTAATGAACACCCACGCCGCCTGCCTGCCCTGCCGGCCTGCTATGTTGTTCCTGCTGCTGCTTTTTAGAGCATAGCTAGAGCTCACCACAGCTAACTGCCTAATGCTTACTTCATAGAGCAGCACAGGTGACTGATTTCATGTGTGAGTGTGTGTATGTGTGTCTGCGTCTGTTGGCCTGGCCTTCTTAAGAGGCTCAGCGCAGGAGGGGTGGTTCTACCCGAGGGTTGAGGGGGACTGGCAGTTGACTGGAGTGTGACTTTAATCATTTCTTGCTGAGCTCAAGAGAGGTAAGCCAGGCTTTCTGCAGGGCTACACTGGAGCCTCAGACACAAAGATCCTTAAAAAGACTTTGAAAGATGGAGTTAAATTTGAAAAGAGAGGGTCCATTTAGTAAATGTTGAAGGAACTAAAATTAACGTGGATCAATTAAAAATCAAGTAAAATCTCCACTTTGTCTTTTTTTTCCTCCCTCTCTCATTCCCCTCTTTCTAAAATCACCTCTAATCACGCATTACTTTTCTCTCTCTTATCGACCTCCATTCTCCCTCCTATTGTCTTCATCCCTATTACCTCCTTATTACCTCCCTCTTCTTCTCTCATTAATCAGCTCTGCAGGTTTTCTCTTTCTTCTGGCTTTCCACTTCATTAAGCCTAAAACAGCAATGAACCTTTGCTAATGGACAGTCACAGCTTTAACTCACACCTCAGATCCAGCTATATAATTGTTTATTTGGTTTGGACTAGTGTGCCTTGAGATGGTTAATGGAGGCTGTACATGAACACATGAAGTGTTATAACAAACACTGTAAAGAAAACAGATTTAATGTGTCCAGTTAAGTGGTCATTTTGTGGGTTTTAGATCACGGAAAGTGAAAAACAAGAAGTAGTTATAAAATTTATAAAATATTGTTCTTACTGTATCAATGCGCAATTTTTGCACATTAGAAATAATTTGATAATAGCAGAAAGCATGGGAGATCTTTTGAAAAATAACAACAAGGTATTTTAATAATGTAGATGAAGTTCCAGGAAAACAATCTCAAGTGACATTTTCAGAGTGTCTCAACTTGTGTTTGAAAACAGTTAATTTACAGAGCACTTTAACATACAGCATGTACAAGTACTGTACAGCAAATCAAGAAATAAAACAAAACTGCAAATACAACAATAAACAAATACTTAAACAAAGAATAAAACCAGGAGGAAAAATCTACACGTTTCCAGATTTTATTGCCACAAAAAATTGGTTTACAGAAAGTTTTTCTGTTTGATTGTCGAAACTTGGCTAAAGAAATGGACTTGAGTTTTGAGCCTCTGTTGTATAACTATCACTATTATTTCCAAAAGTTTATCAGTGTACTTTAAATGAAGCATTAAATCACTGGTATAAACACCTAGTTTGGTTTGATTTCTTTTACTCAAAGCTTGGAAAGTACGTAACCGTTGAGGAAAGTCACAAATATTACTCAATATATTTTATCGTGCTTACCAACAAGGCCTATAAAGTTTTAAATTGCATCATATCACCTTAACTAAAAAACCCCTTGGGAGCTTATATTCCTTAGTCTGCACCTCTTTTACTTCTCTTTCCACGACTGCTTTTACAATCTTATTAAGCAACAATGCCGATTCTTCTGTTTGACCATAATGCCCAATAAAAAAACTTTATAGCCGCATACATTTACTCTCAGCTGTTTGCATATATATTGCACTTCTGGCCTCAGTGCAGTCGTTTGTACAGTGTTGCTCTGCTGAGCTGCTGTGTAGGACAGGTAGTATTGAGAGATGTTGTAAAAGGATTTGCTTTATTGTGTGTTTGTTCTGACATGTTAACAGTTGGCTTTACAGCACTGATTATAGCCCACCAGGAGAGCAGGAAGTATTAACTTCACAGGGAAAATGTTGTTAAGAGAAAGGACTGAAGGTGGTCAGAATGTTCATTTTCTTAGTTAGAGCTGTAAATTTAAAAAGACCCTCCTGTCACAGGGGACGTTTCTGTCTTCTGCTGTCTAATATGTGGAGCCAAGTGAAAGTAATTTAGTTCAGACCACTATGCACTTCTGGTGTATTATGTTAGTATCTGAAAACCCTACTGCGTTGCATGTCCAGCCACATTGTATGGACTTTTCAAAGCCTCCAGCTGTTTCCCAGTTTAAAAAAAACAATCCCTCATTGATGAGCCTCTCCCCCTGGACTGGCTACAGGGTAAGACTCCATCATCCATAGGTCAGTGGAAGCATCATGGTCCCTGAGGATCAATCTCATGGGACACTCAAACACTTGGGACACCAAGTTGGACTCACCCTTAGGGTCAAGATGATGAGTCTAGCCATTCAGAATAAAGTTGCTGCTTCCTCCACATAAAAAAAAAGGCAGTGAGCACACAGATACTCAGCCTGTTACACAAACAAGTCTCAACTGCTTCATCTGAATTACTCAGAAACTGTTTCCTCTGTACTTCTCATCCTCTGGCATTGCAGGTTCAACCACAAATTAGCACTCACATCTTTTACCCATTAACTATGATGTGATCGCTACCTAATAATGTGCTGTTGTAAGTATTATTCTGCACTTATGTGTGCCGTTTTGGCCATAGTTGTATATCAGTTTGCATGACTGTCTTTAGGTTCTCTTCCTGCTCCATTTCACTTCTATCTGGGAGTGCCTCTCCTCTCCGTCTCTCACACTGTCAGTCATTAGCTTAACTCCCAGAGCACAAAGGAGAGAACTGTGTGTCTGTGTGTGTGTGTGTGTGAATGATAGAGTACTACAGAAAGTCGCTAGCCAGCTCTCATTGCAGGGTCATTCAGGGACGACATTGCCTGCATCTGAACACAGCATCCTGATTGCTCTGGTAAATCTGCACATATACACATGCAGTATAATGTGGATACCATGTGACAGTGTCTAGCCAAGTTTAACTGGAGATAATGGCACCTGTTCTCATATTTCTCCTATCACTTCTGCACATAAATTCAAGGTAATCTGCAGGTTTTTCCTCCCTGTGGAAGAAGGCAATGAGGATGTGAAAGTGATGGGAGAGATGGCGCCGACCGACTGGCTGGCTAGGCCAAAGGACCCTAGGGAGGTTTGACTGATTGAGGCTGCTTCCAAGTCCTCTGTATAGCCTGTGTGTGTAACTGTGTAAAAGGGGGTCTGTGTACTGTGGCAGATGGTATGATGGTGTTTGAACCAGTTAGACTGGTATGAGCACAGGGCCAGGTCATGAAAGCTTTTCAGACAAAAGATGACTAGAATAACTCTTGAGACTCATGGTTATTTTATTATGAGTTTGTGGAACCTGCTGACTGAAAATTACACCTTATACTGGTGAAACCAACATTTATCTGACTAGTTACCTTTTCTGTTTAATGGTTGGAGTAAATTCTCTGTCCCTTGGTCCTAGTTTTGTGTTTGGTTGTTTAGGTACACTAATTAAAAAGTAAATACACAATATTTCTAATATAGATGCAAAAGAGTATATGTAAAAGCATGGCCCATAAATTGATTTTCTTTGATTTTGTAAGAATTGTATAAATTAAGCTCACTTTACATTCATTTAATTTGGATTAATCCATTTAGGAAATGTTAATCAGATTAACCCAAATTATTTGAGAAGGTCATAGATTTAAAAAGGGCATTTAGATGTTGGCTATTATTTGATATACACCAAATATGGCCACCCACCTAATACAGAATAAGTTCCCTTTCATGGCTAAAAATCTCTAAGAACCTCACATTAGTCATTTTGAAGCAGAACATTTTGTTGTAACAAGATTAGCAGTTTTACTCACGTTACCTGTCAGCTGTTGTTACATTATGGCTGTTTTTCTATAAATATGAATAAGTTTGTCCATTAAGATTCACTGTGTGGCAGAGTTAATTGAGTTTCTGGGTAAATAAACACAGCCGGGTGTCGATCTGCCGTGTGACATGCTGATAAAGGGACGAAGAGCCACGATTACCCATCAGGAAACTCATCAAGTGTCCTACCTCCTGAACAGAGTTAAAGGGAACATCTAAAGGAGCAAGAGACCTATTTAAATCATGTGTGAGCATTGCTGTGTGCATTAGTCAGAAGTGGAAGAGACAGATTTACGTCCATGTACAGGAGAGATGAAGGCCATTTCTCCCGATGCTTGGTTGTCTGGCATAAGTCCAGTTTAATTCTTTCACAGCCCACAGGCCTTTTCCCCCACCTCCAAATGCTCTCCTCCTTTACTAGCAGAGAATCTTCTCTCATTATATTCTTCCTTAATCCCTTCCCCAACTTTAAATGCCATTTCATTCATTCAGCTTCCAAATTTTCTGCCTCTTGTGTTGTTTTCCTTTCATATCTGAACCTTTTGTTATTTTTCTTTAACCTATAAGCCTGACAGATTTCTTCAGCTGATCCTGTGAAAACATTCAGTTTTGCTATAGTTCAGTCTTTAGCTTTGATGTGGTGGAGATCAATGTGTTCATTCTGATTTGTATCTCTTTTTATGTCGGGTCTGTGCAACAGAAAAGGCCTTTCATGATAAATGTAGTGAGAAAAACAAACAAATGTTACTAAATCAGCTTTTTCTTTTCATAACTTCCATTTTTTTAATGCCTGACAGGTTAAATCCTTCTTAGTTTCAGCATAAAATGAGATGTGCAGCTTGCTTTTACAACATTACGTTAGCTTAAACACGTTGCAGATAGGACACACAATATAAACTGTAGCTTTCAAGTAATAAAAAAACAATAAAAACCACAAGGAGGCACTTAGAATACAACATAAAAACTATAATAGAGCCACAACAAGTACCGATAACACAAATATTATCCAAGTATGACCAGAAAATCAGATGACCCAAAATTCTGTTTTTATAGAGCTTCATCTCCTCTTATAGCCCCCCTTGACACACATGAACAACTTGATGTAACAGTCAAACACATGGTCTCAAATGACTGTTTTCAATGATTATATGTATAATGAGATTTAAATACAGCCAGCCATGTCAATGGACCAGTGCCTCTGCTGTTTGTTTGCTGCTGTCTTTTACATTTTTTTTCTCCACATTAACGTGCATCACAACTAGAGCTGGACCGTATGGCAAAATTTTCATGTCATTTTTTTCTAGATTATATCGGTTTTACGGTATTTGACAGTATTTTTTGTACAACTAATGTTTCCCTCATAAGTAAATAATTACTGTATTAGATTGGCTTTAAATAGCCCATTTTACTGCCATATGCACAGTACCTGTTGCACAATAAACATCAGAATCACATCAAATGACAATAAATTTGATCGCCAATAGGGGGCAGTAATTAAGTTAATTTGCTAGTATTAGCTCCGCCAGTTAACGCAAATGATAGTCCACGTCTGACCTTTTGATGCCGAAGAAATTCCATACTACAGACGTGGCTCGTCTTTTTGGAATAAGTTGTTCTGGGTCAGTAACCTGTGTGTCACTGTTACAGCCCCCGTCAGAAGCCATTCTTCATTCAAAACTTTTATTTTTCACATGGTCTTAGCGTGTAGCACTGAAATCAGTCCCTGCAAAATATGTTCCCACTGCAAATGTTCCGGACGTTGTCTTAGCTGTTCGCCAGTATAGCGGTATGTGAAAAATAAATATCATAACCAAAATAAACACAGGTTTTCAGTACAAACCGGTATACTGCCCAGCCCTAATCACAACAGTTGTTTGGCTTTGACTGTGTTGCCTTCTCATACAGACACACAGTCAAAGAGAAAAGGGACAAGTCAAACAAATATTTGTTACACAAACTAATGAATCAAAACACACGTGAAGGTTTTCATCTGCTTCTTGAAAAAGTAGCATTTAAGAGGTGGTGCCTTGCACACAAGCTATTAAGTGACTATGGATGGAAAGTCTTGCTCAGAGTGAAGAAAAAGTGCAAACATTATTTACAGGTACTCTGCATCTTTAAAGAGTTCTACTTTCTAAATAAAGTACTGGCAAAGAGTTCGACTTAAGCAGTGTGCAGTAATTTGTAAAGAAATCCTCTAATTTTTTATTCCTGAAGTTTAAACTAAGTGTGCTGTCACAGATAGCTACAGGCTAAAAGGCAGAGCTCAATAGTTTTCATCCCAATGGCCAGGATTAGGTGACAGTATTGAAGGATTTGGCCTTCCTCGAGACCTGCTTGTTGTAAATATCTCCTAATGGGTCTTGACTCAACACCCTCCTCCACTGCCACCCAACTCAGCCTGTCAGTCATGTTAAGCGTGTTCTTTATGGTTTTAAAATTAAATAATAATTTACTACTTTTCTGCCTCTCTTTAAATCCCTATACTAACTGCAACCATTGAACGTGAATGATCTTTAGCAACGGGGGCTTAAGTTCAGATCCACGAGTTTAGACCATAAAACACCATAAAACTGACATAAAAACAATTTCTGAAGATGAGAAATAAATATGCACAATCATGTTGTCTCCCTCAGTGTTATATATTTGTGTTGTGGTTTAAGTGAAATGGATGTTCTGTGGTGTGTTTTTGCCTCCTTAAGCTCCATTTCCCTTGTTGTTGTGTTACATCCGCTAGGTTCAAGGTCTCTTCTGTATCAGCATCTCTTCCCCGCCGCATCACACAACTCTCCACTCGGTCTCTACCATAATTTACCAACACACATATCTATGAACACAACACACAGACATATACACATTCACTCAAATCAATACGAGCCTTCTTGGCACTGCCAGAGCCCAAAATGACTATAGATTTTCTGTCTACCCTGCTACTAAATTATGCAAACCTCTGGTTTATGTTCCGGTACTTTTTTGGCATTCTCACACTAGAAATGAGATGATAAGATTTTACATTGTGCCACAACTCAGTAGATATGGATGCAGAGCTAGATAGCAGGAAGAAATACACTTTTGCTAATAACCTCTGTTGCTTTTGACAACATGCTCAGCTTTTGGCGTGAGACACAAAAAAGCACATTGTATACAGCTATAGATGTTAAGATTAGAGTTAGGTATGGAAATCATGAGTCGTGCTGAGGTCAGAATTTTGCTTAAGTGAAGAATAATTATCTGTGGAAATCAGCGCTGGAGGTTCTGTCCTACAAACACACATATGAGCTTACACTTAGATTACTGTGTGCTGGGGGGAGATAATTAGGAATAATTAGGATTTCATCTTCAAAGAGACATTTCAAAAGTTTAGAATAGGCGATGTGGAAGTTGAAATCAAGTGATACAAGCGCCCCCAAGTGGTTGGCTGCAGCATTGGTTTTTAAGCCCCGCCCCTTTGTGTAAACAAATGAGCATTTTCCTGACAAAATACGTAATAAGATTCCTCAAATTATTTACTTCTCTTCTCCCTTTGACTCCTGTTGATTCACAAACTTCTTACCCTTCTGCTTTTAGAGGAAATTGAAACAATCAGCTTGCACCGTCTCTCTCAAATCACGCACAGACATTCCATCTCTCCTCATTAATTATTGACTTCTTCTTGCCATTCTTCTCACTAACTAATTTCTCTGACTGTTGTCTTCTACACAGCTCTTTCTTTATTTTAAATGATAATTTTATATCCCTCCTTGTTCATTATTTTTGCCAATTTTCACCCTCTCACTTCATCCCTTCTGCCTTTCTTATGCCAATATTCCTTAAAGGCGTGCTTAGAAATCTCGTCCTTGGATGTGTGTATCTGAAACTGATGGACAGTGCAGGAAAAAGCATCAGCTGTCAGTCGAGGAAAGCGTGGCGACAGATTTGGGAAGGTTGAGGTGACATCGACTCTGAAAAGCAGAAGAAAAGTCAGGGAGGTTTGGCTTATACAGAATCCACAGTCAGGCAGCAGCTATAATTTCACTTAATCCTCTTTCCAGAGAAAGAGAGAAATTTCGAGGACACGACAAACATCAAAAGATGTAAAGAAACTAAACTCCCCGTGGCATGATCATTGATCACTCATCAGCCCTTGATTTTATCTAATGAGCTGCGTTCTCCTTCTTGGAGGTGGAGTAATGAGCAAACCAACAGCGCCAGCAGAACTAAACACGATATTTTTTCTGGTGCTAGAATCTTTCAACCACATTCACATTAACTTTAAAAATTAGTAACATCATGTGGAAAGCATTTAGATATGGGCATATAATGGAAAACACTGGGGACTGAGAACAGTAATCACTGGAGAATGAGCATTTGTTTTAGTGTGGTGGTACATCAAATACATAATATAAGTTCAGAATAGTCCGTCTTTATAATGCAATCTGTAATCTAATAAATGCAAAGCATTTTAAATACCGTACTTGGGTCTTTCTGTGTTAATCTAACAGAAATCCAAAATTATAATAAGGATTGTAAACACTTGACTGTCCTTCTTCTGTGATGAAGAACTGGTCGGTGCCCTGATGCGACCTTTCGGCTCATGAGGAAGAACTGTTCCACTTAAACTTTGCTGCTCCTTTGTAACTGAATTAGCCTGCTCAGTTATATAGAAGCAGGCCTGTCCTCATTACACAGAGCTATTAAAACCCACGGATGGAGCCAAGGAGAGGAGAGCAGCTTGCACGGAAAGGGAGAGGCGAGCTAAAAGTCATTTTAGTAAAAGCATAAAGTTTTATTACTCTGTCTTCAAGCTGTCTTCCACATCTGTACAGTGGTGGTGCAGCCACATGAATGATGTCCTTCTGTATCTTTTCTGTTTTGCCTTCAGGGCTGCTTGCATGTAAAATGTCAAGGCAGCAGATTTAATCAGGTTCTTTTAAAGCTTACTTTGCCAACTTCACAAGTAAACATCTAATCGAGCCAACGCTGCCAATCCACACCCTTCGGGGGCTCTTACCTCAGCAAAAATGATGCTAATCTACCGAGCATCTTATATTTTCGCGCACGTGAACTGCAGCTATCCCCCCGTCATCTTTAGAGTCAGAGCCGAGTGATTGATTATTTTTTCTTATGGCTTGTTTGTTCCTCTTGTGTCACTCATTCAGGATCAGCTGAAGAACCTGCAGAGTGGCTACAAGCATGTTAATGATGAAGCTCTCCAGCTGCAGAGGTGAGTTTGCATACGTGCACATATAATATTAAATAAACTGAGCTGACTGTTTAATTACTGATAACCTAGACTGGCCTTGTACAACTGTGTGTCCTCTGAGTGACCTCTAATCCTTACACTCCTCCTCTCCTGCCCAGCAGTCACCTCACAATGGACCTAGACAACATCAACATCAATCTGCCAGCCATTGAGACCAAGGTGCTGATGTGAGTACACATCATTTCTGTTATTAAAATGATTAAATATGTTCAAATTCTAACACAAAGTTTAGTTTGGAGTTCCCAAGTAAATGATCTGGGACATTTTATCAGATCAGAAATGTGTTCTTTTCACATTAAAAAAAAAAAAAATGGCAGAGAGGGAAACTGAATACAAAATGAGACAAGTACATTAAATATTAAGAGTGCATTTGGAAAAAATAGTGTTCAAAGTGCCAAACATGTAATGGAAAAAACAAAACAGTATTAAAAAGAAGTGAATATGTCACTAGAAACACAAGCTGAGAAATGAATAAATAAAAAAGATAAATGGTTAAATTAGTAAATCAATAGATGGACAAATAAACAAGTGCATCAATAAAAATAAATAATGATCCAGAATATTCCCTCCTGGAAAATAAACAAATAAATGTCTAAACAATCAAACAAACAAATAAATAAACAATAAAGGAGCAGATGCATGGATGGAAAATGAGATGAACAAATAAATGAGAAAGATATCTGAGCTTGTATAAAAAACACAAACATTTTAAATATTATAAGGTACAATTAGTTTTAAAAGAAATATTTAGAGCTTTTTACTGTCCTTCGTGTTCTATATATAAAGGTTCCAATTGTTAATGACTTTATTTGAAAGGATTACTTTCCAAAGCAGCGTTGGTCGAGCATGAGCAGGTGAGAATGGCTGGAATTTCAATCATATTGAAAAGTCTCATCCAATACTGAGAAAATGTCCCATTCAAATAAGGTTTTACACAAGAGCACATATTGGTCATTCATGGTTATGGTTTTCAGTTCTCTTTATGTCTCCATCTTTTCTGTGCAGCATCCAGCGGGCTTGGCGTGACTTTCTTCACAGACAGGAAGTGGTGAAAAGAAGCCCCTCCCCACCTTCATTCTCCTCCACAGACAAGATGAGCATGTCAATCAGCATGATGACCCTGTCGGATGGCAGCACTCCTGTAAGTCAGACATATTCTTCATTACAAACATCAGGCATACAAACGACATGACGGCACATCTTGTGAGTGACGGTGTTTGCGGAGGCTGTGATGTAGCTCAGACAGTTGAGCAGGAATAACTCTTAATGGACTCGTGTTAATTGTTGCAGGATTTTATTTATTTTTTCTGCTGGTTGCTGTTCGATTAAACTCTGGATCCTTTCAGTTTTGGAATGAATTTATTTGAAGTTGTTCTTGTTTCAGATTTATTTTACTGTTTTGTGTCTTTCCACCGGTTCTCCGCACATCCTGTATGATCCCAATGAATGACATACACCGATTTGTTTGCCTTCGCCAAACAGGTTATTCACACAGAGTGATTCAATCAAATTGTCCAAATGATTGAAAGAATATCCAGGAACTGCTTTTTAGGTGTCATTTTTGAAATAATTTTGACATCCTTTTTTTTTTTCTGGAGCCATACTTCTGCTGAGAGTAGAGGGTATTTTGACATGCCTTCCAGTTTAATTCTGATCAGCTGTTCTTAGTCACAAGTCTTTTCACCGTTGATACTTATGACACATTTTGAAATTATATTTCAAAGTGGCTTGATTTGACAACTCATTTTTTGTCCTAAAATGTAACTTGTAACTGTAACTTGTGCTGTGAAAATTTAAACAGTATTCAGAAATCAGTACAGTCACCTATATTACAAAGAATGTATGTGGATAGTTGATTATTAACATGTTTACTGGTCTTTTAAAATACTAGAATGGTGAAAAATAACTGTTTATGTAGTTCCACGTCTGTCCAGTAGAGGTCAGCAAATCTCAGGTAATTTCTTTCCTATTTAAACTCTTAGCAAGTCTCTTGCAAAGAGTAAATAATAAAAAAGGATGTGGATGAACTTACGCATGGACACACATACAGACACTTGATTACAGCATGAGCTCACTGAGAATGGAAATACAGCCATTCACATTCAGCTCAACCCTCCATTTTCCATTTAGAATAACCACTGTAAATCCTCTGGATTTTCTCTGCCTCGTCTGTTGTGGTCATTATAATTCTATACCGAAATCGTCTGCAGCCTACTGGCTGAATAGCAAGTCTATGTACACTTCTCTACTAATCTGTGAGTGTGAAGTCAACAGGCGGGTTAAATCTCAGAGACGGCTGGAAGAGTGGGGTGTATAAGCACACTTCGGTGGTGCTTGTCTACTTTACTGCTGCTGAAGGAGACTGTTTGATTTGGATTCTTGTGGATAAAAGCAGGGTCAGACCAGTTATGAGCGGAGAAAATCCAGCAGAAATAAAAACGTGCTTCAGAGCTGTCAGGTAGCACGAGTCTCATGCAGCAAGGAGTGCAGGCCACGAAGGTTGTGGATGAAGTCATCAAGGATTGTTTACACACATGAAGCAACCACCCATCACATAAACTGGTTGTGTTTGAGATCCTTTGGGATGGCAGAGAAATGCTTAGCTCAGTGACTTAGACCTGCTGACAAGAGCAGATGATCATCACTAAGAAAAAGCCCAGATTGAATTGTAAGAGTGTATTAAGACCCTGAGGTCAAGGGAGATGGGAAGCAGCAGACAGGAGGGGAAGATGAAGAACAGACATTAGATCACCGGTTGAATGTGCTGATTCTGTAGATCTGATCTCTTTGTCTTTAAAGAGACATTCCAGCCATTTGGAAGTGTTTTTTGTGGAAAACGTTTAAATGATTAATATCTGTCTTGAAGATAGCTTCCTGAGCAGTCTCAGTTTGGAGAAATGGAGCTTAGATCTGACCGAATTGATGGCTAAGACCGCTAAAATGGATTGCTATGAGATTTTTGAGATTAGAGCTGTTTTAGTTGGATACAGTTCATTGGGACAAGCTTTTTTAGCTCATCATTATAGCTTAAATGGAACTATTTTCAGAGAAGATGGCTGCTGTCTCAAAACATCTCTAGTCTAGTCTAAATATCCCCTAAGAGGCTCTGCTTTTCTTCTTATACTATTCCATTACTTTTTACTTGATTCAAGTAGCTCTCTGTCTATTTTTAGACATTTTTCTTCACAGTAAGGCTTTTTAGGGTGTATAGGCTCCTGTCGCTTTGAATTTCTCGCTGTTTCATTCATGTTGAACAAGCGGTCCATTCTTAACACACAAACATAACAATAGAGTCATATTTTCCTTGAAACACAACAACCATTTCTAAAGTGATTGGATTTCTAACCTTTGTACCGATCACATCAGACTTTGACAAACGCTTGTTTCATGGCGTCATTTGCGAACGCGTGTGAGTGAACGAAACCGTGTCTTTGTGTGAATATCAAGCGGAATGATCAGACTGTTTTAGCAGGAAGTCTCGATGGACATGTAACGCCTAAATGATCTTTCATGCTGTTACTTGGATGTCTCTCTTCATGATCAATCCCTCAGCTCTGCAGCAGCAGCAACCGAAAGCAGCAGAATTATGGGTTTCATTAAAAGGGAACCTAACAAAACTCTGATCTTTATGCTCAGATATGAATCAGCTGTCTAAGTTTTATTGTTTCATATTACTGGCCTGCATCCACACAGACAGGCGGACCACCTATAAGCACACACACACACACATGCACACGCACGGACACACAGACCACTGCAGCTTCAATTTTCAGCTGTCTAGAAGATGAATGTCTTTTTATTACAAAGCATCAATCAATACAGTTTGGGGACTGGCTGAATGTTTTCTAGCAGGGTTGCCACTAAATTACTTGAGAAAAGAGGATAAAAACTTGCATCAAAAAAAGAAATCCTGCCAATCCTCTGCACCCCCCACCTCCCACCAACCTAAGAAAAATAAAAATATAATTTAATATTAAAGGTTTGTTTAACACTATAAACTTAAGTATTTCAAAAATATCGTGTCAGGTTTTGGTTTAACTTTTCCGAGCGCTTACGTTGGGAACTGTCCATTGCTGAGGTGCTGATTTGAAATCTTTAATGTAGTAGCAGAGTTTAGACACTAGAGGGAGTCCTTGAACCACAATGAGTGTTTTTATAAGCAGCTAAAACAGTGTTCAGGTTTTTTTAAGAACACAACAACCTGAAGACCTCAGAAGCAGCAAAACATGTCTCTTGTTTATTGTTTGTATTAGAATCTTGTTTGTTTTATTTATTTATTCTAGTGTATCGGGGCTCTGATAGAGTTAAACTCTGGCATTCGAGCGTATAACCAAGTCAAACACATTCTTTACATTTTTTCGGGTTATTAAGGGTAGTCGTGTGAGAATAGTATGTTATTGAGAAAATCAGCCATGTGTTTCCTTGATTATCTGTAAATGTATATGTGTGTCTGTGTATCGACTGGTGAAGGGCACAGAGGGCTGAATGAGCCCATCTGTCCTGTAAAGGTGCACCGAGGCTGGGCTGCCACCTTTCCTGTCTGCCAGCTGCCATGCATCCCCCTTCTCCTAATACTCCCCTCTTTCCTTTTCTGGCTTGTTTTTTATTTTAGCTTCATCCTTTCAGATTTAATGTCTCTTTTCCCCTGTCTTCTTCACCTCTCTCTGAGCCTCTCTGCATGTTTCTGTCTCAGTGTTTCAGTCTTTCCCTTTATCACTTCCTCACCCTCCCACTGTTCTCTTGGCTCTATCAGGTCAGGCAGCTGCTGCAGCAGCTGCAGCTGTGGAAGCCTGGGAGGAGAGATAAAATAGGTTAGGTAAAATTTAAGGAACTTTCATGTGGCTGCTGTATGCTCCATCTTTTTGCAGTGAAGTTACATAAAGCAGCAGATATTTGGGACTGTCAGCTGTAAAGAACTACAGTGGGTTAACCTCTAGGTCTTGGTAGAGATGTCCTTAAATAACCCACTCACTTTCCATCGCTGTGCAATGCATTAGAACTCCAGTAGATTACTGAGCCAGCAGGCAGCACTGCTTGCACCCTGTGCCAAAGTGTTTAAACCATCACGCTGGTTTTATCTATCTAATCCAGTGCATGAGACAAATTTTACTCCATCTGTGAGCACACATTTTTCTAATGCACACAGTCTTTTTCTATCAAAAAAACCTTTCATTACCTTTCATTGCTCAACCTCTTATTACTTAAATGAAAAAAGATGGAAAGGTCAAATGTATTCTGTCACCTTTGTGGGTGGTCCTCAGTGTCACTGTACCACCATTCTGTAACTGTGAATTAACTCTTTAAGGTTCACACCAAAAACGTTTTCTTTGCATTTTAAATCATTTGGGATTAAGAGTTCAAAGGTCACGTGAGAGAATAATGCTACTCCTTATAATAAGGATAATAATAATTATTATTATTAACTGAAATGTGTTGTACCAACAGTGAACAGACACACAGAGAAATTCTGTTTTTAGTTTCCTCAACATTTTATCCCTGATTTAAGGAAGATAATCTAAAAATGTCTAAAAGTCAAAATCTCCTTTTACGATGCCACGTGTTGAAATGAATCAATGTTGCTGCAGGAAACAAACAGCTCTTCGGTGATGGTTCAGTAGTTTGTGCTCTCAGTTTTCAAGACACCATGAGAACATGGAATTTCCTCAACTTTAGTCCAAGCGCCACAATATTAAATTCTGACACTGCAAGCTAAGTTAACAGTCTCTTGCATGCTGTCACTGTTTATTTGTGGCTCTTTCCTCCATCGCCTTCCACTCTGGAGCAGAACTTCCCTTAGATGAATTTTGGTAATTATGCAAATGAACCACAAGGCTTTGGAAATTAATTATATCAATGGAGGATGAGTGTAACTGGAACAAATGTTTTTTATTTTATTTTATTTTATTTTATTTTATTTTATTTTATTTTATTTTATTTTATTTTATTTTATTTTATTTTATTTTATTTTATTTTATTTTATTACAATCTTGTTCCCATAAAAACAATCTTTAACAAAACGCCAGGGTCTGGAGATTAACACTTGCCTTGAACTGGTTTAGGTGTGTTTAAGTTTCACGGTGGCTGTTCATGTGTTTAATCATTTCTTTTTCATTTGGTGTAAATTGATTGAAAGAGGTTCCTACACATGGATTTGTAATCTGGTTTTATTCCTCTGGAGCGATGCAACGTCTGTAGGCTGCAGATTGCATTGACAGAAACCCCCTTGTTGAAGTCTCTCATTTAGATAAGTTAAACTGTGTTGGTGCAGGTGTGGGCGTGTAGGGTCTTTGTTGTGTCTGGGGTGAGTCGAGCTCGGCAACAGCCCTGACAGGATGTAGGAGGACTGCTTTGACATGCCAAGGAAGCTATTGATTGACAGAATCATTGGTGACCTCACACCACATTATACAGCAATAGTCTGGATCTGGATTGTGCCGACAACACCCAGATAACCGATCTGTATATGCTCCAGTGAAGTTTCACTGCTAAGGCTTCCAACACCCTGCAGACATGTGAAGGACATTCAAATGACTTTTATAATTATGTATTAGGGAGATGGAGCCTTCTGTGTAATAATGTCTGATGGAGGGCAGTGAGGTCTGACTCTCTGCTAATCACCTGCCAGCAGGATGTCAAGCTGAACATGGACCCTTTCACACCTGGGACGTGTCATGTCATCCACTCTCTGAAGTGTGTAATACAAATTATCGCTGTGTGAAATTCTCTATGTGATATATGTGTGTGAGTCTAAATGGGATGGAATGGATGGGCGTGGATCTAAATTGAGTTTTAATCAAATCCATGTCATTTTATAACTAGAACCAGTTTCACGTTAATCCAGATATAATGTAATTATCCATTAAAGCCTGTGCTTCTCCTGCACTATAGCTTGTGGGACAGTTTCTAAAGTTCTTTTCGAAATGATAACAGCTCAGGCTTCATAGTGACGTCATGCTGGGTTTGTAATATCTAACATATTCCACCGGAGGTCACTGTTTTGCTTTGTTGTGACAATCCGGCAGGAAGGAGTCCAGCTCAATCAAAGGTCCACGTCTCAGAAGATCAGTTCTCCAATCTGGAGAGTGTTTCTATTGCTGATCAATTACAGTATAAAGCTGGATTTAATTGTGCAGTTAAAAAAAAACAAAGAGTGATGCAAATTACAGGGACCACAGGGGCTCTTGATTCTGCTGTGGAGAAGACTCTTAAGATTTGTAAACACCCCCCTCCTCTTCTCTTTTTGTCTGGTAGTTCAAGTCAAGAGCCTCTTCTTTTAGCATAACATCCCATCATTTGCACTTTGTAATTAAAAAAGCAAGGTGAGTTACAGGCTTATCTGTCTTCTCTCTTCATTTCTCACTGTGTCTCTTTCCCCTCCTTTGCTTTTTCTCTTTGAGCCTTTTTAATTTCACAACACTTGAATAAATTATTAAAGTGCTTCAGGATGACGTCAGACTTGTGAACAACCTGCCGGGTTTTTCTAGCCTGCTTGCTATATATAAACTCCTCTCGCCCAATTCCTTTATTATCATTATTATTAGCTTCAGCTTGCTTCACTTGGCATAGTTGTGAGAATATTTGTGTTGCCAAAACATGCAGAAACCAAGACAGTAGAAGGAGGAAGAGCTGATAGTTACTGTAAGGGAATTCTGCCTTAAACTCAGATGGTCCAGTAAGTACAATTTAAGTTCCAGCGTCCCAAAAATCAGCTTATTGTTATGAATTTATATATGATTTTGTTCTTAATGATCTTTTATTATATAGTATTTAAAGTGGCTGATGCATCTGTACACAGGTTTGTGCCATTGTAACAAAACCACTCTAATAATTAAGTTTATTATTGCAGCTGATTCCAGTGTATCTATGTAGTATCAGTTCCTCCTGAAAAAAAGTCACTTCAGGGCATTTTATTTAACAACGAACAGGTTCGGTTCAAATCCAGTTACATTCAATCTGATGCAATCCAGATCTAACTCAATACAGTAAGATTCAGATTCAGTTACACAAGGTTCACTTCAGTTAGGATACGATACAAATCTGATTCACTCGAGTATGAAGTGCTAATTAGGAAACTCATCATGGTCTGCGTGAGATGTTTTATGCCTGCACTGGTAAAGCTCTGAAGCTGTTTCATACAAATATCAGGTTACTGTTAAAGATTATGTTACTCCATCTTTCCTGATGTCCTTTTTAATCGATGCTGCCATTATCATGGGGGGGTTATTTTAGCATGAACTAAGTCCAGGTCAACACATTTTTAATAACTAATTTGTGAAAATGCAGCAGAATAAGAACTGTGTAAACCAACAAAATCAACGCCTGGAAATCTAACGTTTTTTTAGAGTTCTGTGCTGCACAATGCAAGTTGTCTTTCTTTTATTTTACTAATAATAATCATAGAATTAATTATTATGCACTTTACTTTTCACTGAAATCTCAAAGTGCTTCTGCTGTGCTGCACAGTAATCCCATCATTATCTCATCAACCTCTATTTACTCTGTTACAAAAATGTCATTGGTCAGTGGAGTCTGTTATTGAATGTTGCATCAAGCCCCACATTAATAAAAATAACACCTCCTAAATTTGAGAAAACAAAATGCCTCTTCACGTGAAAGCTGTTAGGACTTATAAGGAAGCAGTGCATATCTTATTTTAGGATACAACGCAGCATTTAGTACATCAGTTCCTGCTTGTTTACAACAAAAAAAATCCGGCTGTAGCTCATTACTGCTGCACTGCCCGTGTTTTGTTTTTCACTAAAGCAACACTTAAAACAGGTGAGAACAAAAAAAAACAAAAAACTGCCTCGTGTTCTTCGCTGGCTTCCTGTAACTGGTGCAGGCTATGACAATGTTTAATTAATAGGTGGAACATCAGTGCTCTGAACCTCACACATAAAACTGAGCATCCTTCTTTTACACGTACACACTTACACACACTCAGCTAGGATTAGTGTGTTGCCATTCATCTGTACATGACGATTTTTCACAAGCATTGTACCTTAAGAGCCTGTGAGATGTACGTGTGTGTGGGGGGGGGGGGTATGTGTGAGATACAAAGAGTGCAAAGGAACAGCCTGAAGCTCTGTTCATATCCAGCCTCATTTAACCAGATACCACTCCTCCATTATCAGCACGATCATTATCCTCTCTCCTTCCTGCCCCGGCTGCTTCACTTCAACTGAGACTCAAGGTGGCAAACTGATGTACCGATGCACTTATACTCACCAGAAATACTGTGAAATCCTCTGGGTTTTTTTTTTTCTCACATCTGATCCACAAAACCCAAAATAGTTAACTACTAAGTATGCGCCTGCAAAGTATTTTTGCCATAGTATTCCTGTGGCAGCTAAGAAAATGACAAAATGAGGTTAGAACAGCTGCAGGTATGTAGTTTCACTCCTGACTCCAGTGGTTTGTAGGCCATGGTTGAAGTTTACAGCTGAAGAGAGAAATCTGAAGGGGGTGTCTCACTGGGTTATGAATGAAAAAGTTACAAAATTGTCCCTAAACATTCTTAAGGGTGCTCAATTTTCTCTTAGGCTGCTATGTCTGGTCACGGAATATTGAACATGTTTGAAAAGTTTGCAAGAGAAGTAGTAATTTATTCATCAGGGGTATGTCAAACTCATCTGGAAACTTTTCGGTTTAGTGTCCAGATATCAGAAAGTTTGAGAAGTGCAAGACAACTTGTGAAGGGGTTCGTGACCTCTGCATCAAAGATGTGAACTGAAGTAAGAATCTGGCGTTCCAACTGCAACACGATGTTGTTAAAATGAGGATTAATAGCAGATTAATTGAGGCGTGATGAAGACGCTTTGTGAGCCAATTGCAACAAGAACATTTTCATGGATATGACAATTTATTTGCAGCGTCAACATATGCAAAAGCATCAGAAGTACCTATATGGTGTGATTCCTGTTGAAATTTGCATATTTTTCCCAATCTTATGTCTCCAAATTGTCTCCAACAGTTGCAGTGAGACAGAGGGTTAAAATAAAGGGCCCAGCTGCTTCTAGGTGAATATTCCTTCCTCATGCAGCATACATTACACCATTAAGGATATAGAGAGCAGTTTATGTTGCACAATAACATGAAAGCATACGTTCGTCTTGTGGACAGCAAATGAGGCATTGACCATTTCTGCACTGTGTATCTAACCATGGAAAGAATAATTCAGTGAAGAATGGAAAAGTAACCCATTTAGCTCTTCTTTTTCCCCTCATAAAGAACTCCTCTCTTCCAGTTTCTATACAGTTCCTTGTCAGAATCGCAGTATTTTGCCGCTTCGCTTTTGTAATTTTTTTTCCTCCACCAGGTCTGAGCTGATATTTCTGAGAGGTTCACTGTGTTGTTATTCAACTCCAACAATCCCACTGCTTATTCAGCCCTGTGAGATCCCACTAATAGTCACAGTGGGTGCTGAGGCATGGAACGGTAGGATACACTAAACTGACTCTGGAAATATAAAAGGCAGCGTGCATACGCCAGCAGAGCGTCGAGTTTATTGTATGTGTCTATATGTCTTCAAGTGTGTGTATTTGGTCTCTCAAATGTGACCATCTAAGCTGTGATTTTTATTAAAATACTGAACAGTCTGTTTGAGAAGGAAAAGAGAGACGAGGGGGGATTTTGTTTCTCGGTTTATTGGTTTGGCATTTGGAGACTGGAAAAATTCAGAGTTGGAGAAAAAGTGGGAAATGTATTGAACGAAACGGAGATAAAAAGAATGGAGAAAAAATCTTTTTCTCTTTCCCACTGAGTTGGACCGGTCTCTTGAGAAAAATAAACTGATTTCTGATTAATGAAAAGATGGAGAGAAGGCGTTCTCTTCTTTCTTTTCTTCTCTCCTGTAACCTACCTCTCTCGCCCTGAAAATCCATCAGGGTAATGATGTCTATGTATGGGGAATGATTAGGAGCAGATAAAAGGAAACAAATCTTTCAATAAAACTTTAAACCGAGACTTTCCAGTTTTACCGTCATGCACTCAGCTAGTCTAAGCCTGCATGGAGATAAGGTGTTATCACAGAGTAAACGCCTCAACGTCTCCCATTGTGTACAAACTTGCAATTATTCCTTCAAATGAAGGAAAAGTGATGAAATCAAAATATTTTAAAAGCTCCACCTTTTAACAAACAGAAAATGTTTATTTCAACTTTTTCATCATTCATTTTATTCAATCCAACTCAAATACAAAATAAATATTTTGAAATATTTATGAACGACAGGATTTTCTCAGGTTTCATGAGGTTTTTTATTTGTACTCTGAAGTTGGACTTTCCAAGTTCACCCGTCCGGGCCTCGAAAACCAACATGGCTACTTCACACATGAGTTATTGTGATTGCGACAGTAATAAACTTTTTCCTCTTGGTTTGTAACTTATAAGTTCAGTTACTCACATAAGATTAATGATCGTGCTGCTGCTGTCTTAGAATAGGCAGAGTAATACAGTCTTTAAGTCAGTTTGGTCACTGATAACAACAATGACCAAATCCTGCTAATTTTCAGTTACAACTGGAACACTGTTGAATGTGGAGTGACATCATTCCTGGTCTGAATATAGATTTTTTAAAGGGATTTTTGGGGAGAAAAACAGATTGTCTCCGTGTGAATTAGATAACAACCTATTTAACTTGTGTTCATTTTTACTTAGAAACAAAAACAAAAGTGGTGAAAATTATGCTTCATCCTACTCCTACATCCTACATCCTACATCCTACATCCTACATCCTACATCCTACATCCTACATCCTACATCCTATATCCTACATCGCTTTGGATAAAAGCGTCTGCTAAATGACAGTAGTAGTAGTAGTAGTAGTAGTAGTAGTAGTACATCCTACATCCTACATCCTACATCCTACATCCTACATCCTACATCCTACTCCTTTTTTAGGCCTGTAAATATACTGTAAATGTTATGGTTGTTTTGACTATTATCATTTGACTTTTATGATGGTTTGGTTTCTTTATTTTGTTTGTTTGTTTGTTTGTTTGTTTGTTTTCTTTATTGTTCGAAATAAAGCATTCTTCATTCAAATTTTCTGATTTAGAGTTTGGCCCTCAGAATCTCATTAAAGCTAACATTTGTTATCACACTTTGTTCTCCAGCAGTTTTTGAGCGAGAGACGAGGGACACCCTGGATAGGTCGCCAGTCCATCACAGGGTCACACATAGACAAACAGCCATTCGAACACACAGCCTCGGGACAATTTAGAGTTTTGTTCTAAAATATATTAAAATAATTAAAAAGTTAGAATATTAGTGTATATATGTAAAAGATTAAGAAACTGCCTTTGATTAAGAACATACCTTTCGTCATCGCCATTTCGTTGTGCTTCTGTATAACGACAATAAACCTCCTTGTATACCTAAGTTGGACAGCGTGTGGGGAGTATGAGGAGAATGTTAACATGGACAGTCACCAACTAGTGGCATGAGCATATTAGCGTCTTTGTTACAATAAAATGGACAGAGATATTTTCATAAACTGACAGCACAAATGTTTGAAGAAGTATCTGGAGTACAGTAAATAGACATGATGTTTCGTCCTCTCTACACAGAAAAAAACATCTTTAAAGAGGCCCTTCCATTAAAAACAGTTTTTCTGAGGTTTCTGTTGAATATTTTAGCTTCACAGGTGTTCTTACCTTCATAGTGGGTGTGAAAACAGGTCAACAACCTCTCTTTCAGTTTTAATCTCTCAAACTACGCAGGTGTCGATAACACCCGAGTTCGAACGGCCTGTATCTGTTTCATCACAACTCCTTTGTTCATTAGTACTCTGCAACTCCCGTAGTTGAAAACATGCCTAGCATGCTGCTGGCTAAAAGCTGTTAGCATAAGATGTAGTAAACATGAAGACACGACGTCTGAATTTACCATGTGCAGCGGGGCAGGAAACAATATACCTTGCTCTGATAGGCTAGTTTGTTAGCCAATCTGAGTCCAGCAAAATCGAATTATGAATATGAACGAGCTGCTGCCCAAAGCCTGACGGAACCAGCCGAATTTTGATGCAGACAGATTGAAAGGTCCGTTAATAAGTGTTTCCTGACGTTTTTTAGATATAAAATGTTTCATATTACAGGTTAATACTTAAGAAATAACCACAAAGTCTTGAAATTAGTATGAAATAGCCTCTTTAAACAAAAAAACCTCAGAAACAAGCAGTTAAATAAACATTTGGAAAGTTTCTGTGGGAATTCATGCTGCCGGGATTCTCATCATTAAAAGAGGAGCTGAGTCCAGGAGACTCAGTAGAATTTATTTTAACTGCAGCAATGAAAGCTCATTTTCTGAGATCACACTCTCGGGTGTTTTGCCTTCCTAAATGTAAAATGTATTTAATGTAATATGAGCAATAATTAGCAACACCACTGATCCAATAGTACTGTTCGAGAAACTCTGATTTTACATAAACAAATGTGCTACTTTCATCACTATTTCTCCAAGACTGTTAACATTTGTATCTTCTGATGCCAGTTTGCAGAGGCACATGAAATAATCTTGAGAATTCACTGTACATTTTTATTTAAAGGGTTAGGATTATGAGTTTTATAGGTGACACAAACGTAAGTGAAGAGGGAGATTCTGAGCAGTACAGAGTGTATTTATGCCCTATTCAGTCTGTAAACTGATATCAGCTGTGGTTCTTATCATCACCCCCTCATTACGCAGGGCTGCACTGATATTACAGGGAAGCACTTTCGGCCTCTTGTATTCATGCAGTGAATCACAGAACAGGCAAAAGGGGTAAGAAACATAGATGATGGAGGACCAAGCTGCTTTTTAAACAGCACAGGAAAAGAATAAACAAGACGCATTTGGTGGGGAAAGTAAAAAATATGGGATGGCAGAGTTGTAAGATAAGTAAAGGTTGAAAAGGGTGAGGAAAAGTGTCCCAGTTTAAGACACCTAGAAGATCAGAAACCACAGTGCAACATCGTCTCCGCGTGTCGCGAGGGAGACTTCACAGCAACCGAGGTGCAACTCATCACCCGCACACGAATGATGTTACTCTGGGAAATCAAACTATTTTTTTTGTGTGAAGCGTGAGGGACAGGAGGATGGAGGCGTAAAAGGAAATATGATAATTAGGAAGAGAAGCAACATTTTCGCCTCAAACCCGCAGAATGTTGAGGAGAGGCGCTTTGATTTTTATGCGTACTGTCATGGAGTGCAGCGGTGAGGAGGTGAGAGAAAGTGTCATGTAGAGGTGAGGCATGCCACAAGGGTCACACAAGTGTCAAGGCAAGAATTTCAACAAGATATGTTTCAAATTAAAGAAACTGGTAAAAGTTTCTGGAAAAGTTGGCAATTTTCCATCTGCTTTCCTTGGAAAAAGGTTCGTGACAACTAATGTTCTTCTTCATTCTACCAGCTGCTCCTGGGGAAGCATTTCTATCACAGTTGGAAATTGTTGTCAAGTAAAAACATGTCTAAAGTTCTGAAATTCAACAACATTTAATGTTTTAAAAATAACATATTTAAACAAATTTTAAAAATTGCTCTTGTTGACCTTAGAGTGGCTAAACTTTCTTGTATGAATGTTTCACAACAAACAAGACTTGGATTTCAGTTTAGGTTTGATAAGTGCTGATATAACGCTAACACTGCTAGCTTCAAGGTAATAACATGTTTTGAAACTCCAGGTCTGAAAGACAAAGCCAATGAGGAAGTGGCAACAGGACACGTAGTCTGTTCTGGTTTGCTACGTCTTATGCTAACAGCTTTTAGCTAGCAGCATGCTAGGCGTGGTTTCAACTGCAAGAGCTGATGAATACTAACGAGCAAAGGAGTTGTGACAAATCAGATACAGGCTTTTCTAACGTGGTAGAACTCAGGTTTTATCGGCACCTGCGTAGTTTGAGCGATAAAAACTGGTAGAGACGTTGTCGTGCCATTTTCACACCCACTATGAAGGTAAGAACACCTGTAGAGCTAAAATATTCAACAAAAACCAGGTTTGACCTGTTTAAAAAAGCCTTCAATTAACGTAAAGTTTTCATGTATTGTTTTTAGTTTATTTGTATCTCTTTTAAATAATAGTATTAATTATATTTCATGTTATTCATTCAGTTTTTTGTTGTTGTTGTTGTTGAACTGTTGTTTCTATCCCAGGTCACAAAGTGCTTCACAATATTGCTAACAAATTCTTTCTTACTTGCTTTGATTTCATATGAACCAGTTCACCAGCTCGCCAACTGTCATTAAAACAAATTAGATGAAAAAAGTTTGAGGAATAATTCCCTGTATTTTCCTACACAGAAACAATTTGCATCATTTGGATAAATGTATGAAAACATCTTCCAATTAGCTTCCAAAAGTTGAACATAATAAACCTAAGCAAAGACATTTGGTACTTAAAAATTGAATTAACTCTGTTTTAAGTTCAAAACGTCTTCTATTTGTGCTTGTTTGTGCTTCCAATGATACAATACTCATTTCCTTGTAAATAGACTGCTGGCTTCTATCGTATAGTGACTGGGAATTGACATCTTGCCCCAGATTAAACTAAATGTGCACATATTCATATCAACTCTGTACAAAATGATGCACGTGAACAGAAAACGCCTGTCAGCTTTGATATGAAGATGCCTTCATCTCACATCTCCTCGGTTTCAAAATCACTTTGTCACCGAGTTCATGAACTCTGAGAAACTCTGCGAAGATGGAAGGAGGTAAAAGAAGCCATGCAAGTGCCAGAAATATGACATGAAAATGTGCAGAAAAAGAAGTCCCTTCGTGAACTCGTTTTATTTCTGAACAGCTTTCAGTCGCTCCTGTGAGGGGAACTGAAGTTTTGCTGAGAAAAGATATCATATCCCTATTACAGGAAAGGGTATTTTATCTATATAGTAGGCAAATCTCTTTATAGTAAGCAGATGTCACTGGGGACTGGCAGAGGTAGAAAGTTCAGCATGTTGGAGGATGAATAAGCTAACAACTTTAGAGACAAGTAAGTTTTCCACTTCCTGTTATGATGCATTAACCACAGTTCTAGAAATGAATATCTTGCCAAACACTTCAGCTATAGATTCCTTATTAATGTAATGAATTTATTGTGTCTTTCTCTGTGCAGACCAGCTGTTTGGAGCACATAAATAAATCATTTGATCATTTCCAGTCAGCAGCTGTTTTACTGAGCCAATACGGAAGAGAATTTTATAACGACTTGAGTCGCATTGGTGTGGCAACTGTATTCAAATCACACAACATCAATCACAATAAACATTATATACAATTCTATATCACATCTCTTATTACCGTATGCTTCAGAGTCCTTTACAAACTCACTATTGTGCTTTTGAAAGTACCACTGAGTGCAGAAATGCACTCTGCATGCATAATGCAAGGCAAGTTTTTTTCTCTCAGCACAGCCTTGTCAGGTCAAATCCATCTTCTTCAATGAATAAAACGAACAAAATACCACCATATTTCTATCAAATTACTTTAATGAAATGATCGATAACTGCATAGACTCATTTGTTTATTAGAAACTACATTTCTTGATACATGAAATGTACTAATTTGCGTTAGAATCATTTAATAAGATATCCTAAATGTTCTCGCTAAGTAATTTTTTTTTGTTTTGTTTAGTTTTCATCTCTACATGCAGACATTGTTCACAACAAATAATTTTCTGTCAAACGCAGCTATCAATAAGAAGCTGTTTTGCAACCTTAAATTTTAGTAACATTATGTTTGCTTCATTGCTTTGTACTAATGCACAGCAGCTCTAGTCTGAGTCTGTAAAGGCAGATCTTTTTAATAACTGAAGTTGTTTCCATGACAGACATTTACTTAAAGTCTGAGAAATAATATTTACTTGTGTCAAATGTATGTTTCTTTTTTAAAAATAGGACTTTCTATGCTCCTATCCCCACCAACGCTGAATATGTAAAACTGCAATCTGCAAACATAAATCAATAAGAGACACAAGAGTGATGATTCATTTGTTTTTAAGTCAAAACCTGTTTAAAGCAAAAGTCTTAAAGTAGCCAAATAAGGCTAATCTTTGTTTAAAGGTTTTAAAGGTGAAATCAGAGGAAACTTTCTTTAAAATCAGAATTCTATATAGATCCAGATCTCTATCAGCAAAAAGATTAATATTTTTCTAGCTAGCTTAAAGTATGTTGGAGAACTAGTAAATTAAAGTAGACTTACAAAACCGCAAATGTAAGAAAGAAAACGATAACAGACTTTTAATAAACTCCAATTGGATTTCCATACTAGTCTGAGATACATGTACTAGATAGATGGAACACAGGCGTCGGTGACCCTTGTGACTTTAACAAACCTATTCATGCCTCGGTCATAACATCGCCTAGAACTTCCAACCCATATGGTCAAAACTAAAGAATCATTTTGGATGAAAGGTGAAACATTTTCAAAAAACAAAAAAAGAAGTCCAGTTGCCTTTTTGGTGGAAACATTTTTGGATTGACATGTCCTTAGTTACTACAACATCTAATTTCCTTTTGGCAATAAATAAAGTATGATTGAATTCAACTGAATTCAAGCAGAACATGACTCATTTGCAGCTGCTAGCTTGCAAATTATCACTGAAATCCATGAAAATAACTATTTAATATGAAAATGACTGCATGGAAAACAGTTTATAAAACTGTATTTGCATGAGCTTCGAAATAATTTCAAGATTCAAACCTTTTGGTAGGACGGTAAAATCTGCTTTGAAGCTGGTCAAGCTCAGACTAGCCAAAAGCTTGTCAAGGTAGTTAGAATTAATCTCTGTTTCTCCAGACTGAAGTTGTTCAGATAGCCATTTACAAGAAATAAAATAATTGTTCATAACTTTTCCACTGAATCACAGTTTAAAAAATCCAAACTATTAATTTAAGTATTAGTCCCACATAAGGACAAATCTGTCTGTTTGTGGGGTTCATTTTGGTGCAGCAGCTTGATTAAGAAAGATTTACGTGTGATGTAATAAAAGTGAAAAGATAATCACTGTCAAAGCGTCAAAGACTCGTGATGGTGATGCATGTTGATCAAAATGAGCTGCGAATATGATCAAGTCATTTAAATGCTTTGACAGCAGGATACATTAGTAGAAAACATCTATGTTGCTTCTTAAAAATGATTGTCATCATTACACAATGTTTACTGTTTCACACGAAAAAGCAGCTGAGTATGTAATCTTATGTTAATTAATCTGCTTTGAATGCAAGAAATCCCAAACAGGTGCTGGTAGCAGTTTGAAATTGTACCTACCAGGGATTTTCCATAAACAACTGTCATATCAGTGAACCATCTCTGCATAGCTAATCATCTGGTAGGAGTGAACATATTGCATGATTGTTTGGATCCATTTCAACAAACTGCATGCACCATACTGTGCACTGTAGTGGAGACATGGGGATCTGTTTTTCCACCATAATACAATTAATAAGATTAGTAAAGGAAGATTTGCTATTTATAGATAAAGATTTTTCTGTTTATGATCATCTCACTTCCTAATGTGTTGTATATGTAGAGACCATGTAAAGTTGGTCGAGCCAGTCAGATGCTTACACAAATCAAGATGTTAAAGAATATCAGAATAGCTGAATAAAGTGAATTTATACTAACAACAGGTCTTCAGATTCTCTTTCTGCTCATCGTCTTATACAAACTCTGTGCGATTCCTAAAAACTTGAATTATCTCTCTATGTGCAAGTGCATGTAAAACTCTTCAGTGTTTTTTTGGGTTCATCGTTGATCTCAGATGCATTTTGGGATATGATAAGATAAAATGAGATTGCACTTTATTGATCCTCAGCTGCAGGGAAAATTCATTTTCTACAGCAGCAACAAGATGACAGACAAAAGAAAGAATAAAGAACTCTGGTAAATATAACAATTAAGACTAAAGAAATACAGAATAAAGAAGAAATAAAGTATTTCCATATGTTTTAAACAGAAACGTGTTAGTTTACATATTTTGGTCTCAGAACCTCACTGATGATTTTTTTTTTGTATATAACACCTAGATTGTTTGCAGTTGTTGTTCTTGTTCATCTTTTATACTCCAGGCATGTTGAGTCCAATAGTTTGGGGAAACATAGGGCCTACCAGTGCTGCCTAAAGGATAAAGAATATTAAAACTTAACAGTAACTTTACACAGGCAGCAGCAACGAATACTGTTTTATTTTATTGCAGCTACAGCTAGCCACTGCAGGAAGTTGGAAAAGTTCATTCCCATGAGCCCTTGCTTCAAATGTACAGCAGTGACTCATGGACTTGTATTTGATTCACTGGATTTTTGCCATGTGGCAACCACTTAGGCAGATCATTATTGCCGAGTGTGTTATGTAGTTCCAGCGTTGGTGTTGCTGAGAATGTTGCTTTTTATCTTTACTACTGTGATAAAAGTTCATCCAGTAATGAATGATATTCTGCCAGTGTGTGCTGCAGGAGCAAAACTGTGAAAAGCAAAAGAAAGATAGTTCTGCCAATGGCGTCCAGTCCAGGCTTAAATGAACATGGGCTTGTTTTATAAGGTTGTGCGGATCATTAGAGATTAATTTGCCCACAGCACCTAATCTAACAAGCTATCTTGTAAGCCTGTGCAATTTTTATCTAAGAGACCAGCTGGATAAGTTGGTTGGTTTGACTTTGGTTAGGTTTCTACAACACTTATTGGAACCCTGCCAGGGTTAGCAGGTCAGGAGCAGCAGAGGAGGGCTGTGTAATGGGAGGAGAACCAGCTTCAGGCAGATGAGGCAGCACATCATTACATCATTTTTTGAAGCAAAACAGAGTGGTTAAAGCAACATAACAGGGCAATGTGCCAATGTCAGTTGAAGCAAAGACAGAAGTGTTCGAGTTAAGCACAGAACAGACTGGAAATTGAATCTTGTTGGCTGAATCAGAGGGAGCGCACACAGAATCGGTCATTAGAGGAGCTTATCTTGCGCTTCTTAGCAGACTTGGATGTGTGCACAGTACTCACTTACAGCATTTATCTCTCTCAGCTGAAACTCAGAAAGTTTTGTTCTTGGCATCAACAGACGCTCAGAAGACTTAAAAAGAAGTTAATCTTTGTTTTCTTTATTTCTAATAATTAATTCAATTCTTTTCTAATCATTCAATTCTTTAAATACATCCTTTTTTCCAGAATTTGAAATCTTTAATTGAGCTTCTAAGTAAAATCTAGGTATGTTACTATTAAATAGTAATGAGGAGTTCAGTACATTCTGCATGTAATTAAGTTCAGCCTTAATTGCATAATATCATTTACACTATCTGACCTACTGCCCGATCCTGATTGTCATTCAGTGAAATGAGCTTTTCGGGATCATAATAAAGAAGGACACTGATGATAATCGTAATGTATGTGTAATAAGAAGTACGCTAAATATTAACTGTTATTTAGCACTCATATTTTTATGAAGTGCTTAGGATAGGTAACAAAGGATTTGAAACCAAACTCATCAGAGACAGCTACAAGGGAGAAATGTTTAAATATTGAAAACTGAAATACTGACGTGTAACTTCATGCTTTAAACTGTACGATAAAAAGCAGCCAGAAAAAGAATTGATCTTCCATCGTACACAATAAAAGAAAGAAATCAGTGTGACACATCATGTGTAAGGATTTTATTTCTTAAAAAATTATAAATGTTTATATAATAGGGCTGATTAAGCCTCTGACTATAACTCAAATTAATAACCTTTTTTTGCCACATGTGTAAAGAGTCTAAATTATTTGTTTCCTAATGTTAAAACCTAAAATGAGGGATCTGATCTTATGCTCTGATGAAACTGTATATAATCTGAATGAAATCAGACATTCACACTGACTGTCAGCACTCACCCAGGAGGCTGCAGAGAGAAAACTACCTACAATTTTTGTGTGATAGTCGCTGAAAATTCTGGGAAACAGCTCCTTCACTACTGAAACAGCTAATATCCATCATTCCTGGAATGTTCCAGAACCGAGATCTCACTGAACCTATTCATCCTCCCTCGTTCAGTATCTGAGAGTGATCATTTACTGGATGGAGTAAACGTTGATGCATCCAGACGGTTTCACTAGAAATGATTTAATCAGCTGATCAGCTAACTCGAACCAGTCAGGAGAACAATTTCTTTGCATTTTCTTCAGAGTTAATTGGAGAACTCTGCTATTTCTCTGGGGGATAGTAGAAGGAAGTACCAAGGTGAAGAAAGGTGCATGAAGCATTTAAATATAAAAGCATGGTTATTAATCAGTTTTCCACACATGCTTTGTCCTGGTCAGGGTCACAGAGAGTTGAAAACCCTGGACAGATGGTAGGTGGCTATAGTCTGTCACAGGGTCAACACAGAGACACAACCATGAGCATTCATGTTATGTTACACTTACTCCACCTCACCACATATTGTTTACCATTTCATACCTGTGTACTTACCATATATTTATTACTGACATGTACAAAAATGAATATTCATATTTATGTTAATACATTTTCCTTTTTTTTGTGCATTTTTAGAATGACTTTTAAAAGTTTCTGTATTTGTGCTGCACAGTGGTGCAGTTGGTTAGTGCTGTTGTCTTGCAGCATAAAGGTCCAGGGTTTGATTCCAGGTTGAGGGTTTCTGCATGCAGTTTGCATGTTCGCCTCATGCATCTGCAAATCTTCTCCTGCTACACAAATGTCCTACTACTACATACATATTAGGTTAAATGAGATGGTTGTTTGTCTCTGTGTGGAGTCTGTGATGGACCATCATAAACACCAACCCTTGGTAATCTTACACAGGAACAAGCATGTACAGAAAAAGGATGGATGGACTTTCTATCTATATATAAATCACAGTGATGAGTCAGAAACATCACAAGTGTACCTCAGTACATTAAATCATTTGCAGTGGGGCAACTGCCAGGAAAGTATGAGGACACCTGAGGCAGGCAGCGTCATTTTGCAACCCGTAAAAGGAAACAAGGTGACAAGTGCTGCAAAATTACAACCTGGCAGAATATAAATTATCCTATAGCAGTGTTCACTCTATTGTAAATTTAGAATATGCAATCACCAAGATTACATTGTATGTTTTTGTCAAAGGAAGCTGGAATATCCACAGGAAACCCACAAAGACGTGAGGACAACATGTCAACGTAACAGAGAAACTTCCGTACAACTGAGATTTGAACAGCAACCCTTTAAATTAAAGTAAAACATTTAACAACCATTGTCCCCACCTTATTATTTCAAATGTTTTGTAATCAATAACACCATAGGGCATTTCCTCTTTACCCCTGGTTTGTATATCACATCTGTGACCCAACCAAGTTCAGTTACTGTAAAGCTAAAGTGATTAAATCTGACCTGCAGGTCAATCCCAGTTCAAACAGCACATTACAATACGTGCAGATTCAGATCATAAGTCAAATTACTTGTGGTCCTTGACCTTAAATTACTTCAGAGTATCTTCACTGATTTAAATGATTCTCATGTAGAAGATCTTTGAGCAGATAAAAGGAGTTACAACTTCCTTCCTAGTAATTTGCTTCTAAATGAAAAAAGATTCACTGGTGTAAATCTCCTGGGACTTCAACACAATATCTACTACTTTTTGTAGTCATTTTTTTTCCCCAGTCTTGGTAGATGGACCTCATATTCACTGCTGCTCTTAGGTTTTGAATCCAGAGCTGTAGACACAGATGACGGTCATGGTTCTGCCACAGACAGACTCACAGCAAAACACTCACTTGTGACTTCACAGTTTAGAAATCAACTCGGATAAGAGGATTATGTGACTGAGGACGACTGAACAGAACATTTAGTGTTGGCACCCAGAAAAAGCCTGATCAGCAGCTTAGGGTTATTAGGCAGCTTTGAGACTTACAGACTGCCTCTGTCTTTCATAAACTGCCTTTGACTTTCCTCAGCTCAGACACTTTCACAATTCTGCTCTTTGGGGAATTTTATCCTGTTCACTTCAGTTATTAACTCTCCTTCCCCCTCAACTGTTTTACACTTTGCTCCATCCTATTCTTCTGCTTATTCCCTCTTTCATACCTACGTTTGCAAACCATAAACGAGCCATCATGGGAGTGATCCTGTCAGCTGTATTTATCATGCACTTCCTATGTCGAAACTACTGCGTGGTTCGCAATTACACTGCATGTGTGTGTTTTTGTGTCTTCTTTTTTTTTTTTTACAGCCGTGCGGTCAGATTTAAAAGCGGAAAATAACGTGTATGGAACAGCTGAGTGCTGTAAAAGAGAACCATAAGTGCACCACATTTGATAGAGTAAGCAAAGTCACTATCCCCTAAGGAACTGTAACACAAAAGAAGATAGCCTACTTACAGAGTGAAAAGAATGACACAATCACCACCTTGTCCTGATAAAGTGAGTCATTAGTCATACACACTGCACATATTGTCTAGTATTAAATAGAAAACACGGTTCAAACTTTCTATTTAGGTTGTATCTGAATACAGCATGTCTAAATACTCCTGTTCACCCTCCTGGTTACACAAAGCCTCCAAGAGAGGAGAAAGTAAACGTTTCATGTTTTGACTTTTTTGTTCAGGTCTTCCTTCACACAGTATATAGCACAGAAAGTCTTTTCAGTGTCTTCGTGAGGGTTTCGGGAGATTATTAGGAATTTATTGGGTGCATCATTATATGTGATTCAGAGGAAAAGTCTCACAATTGTGATGAATTAGGTTATGGTAGTTTACCATCATGGTGGCGGGGTACTGGGGTGTATATACTGTAGATGGATGATCTGGTGTTGCTTGGTTGTGAAGATTTGCAGCAGGACTGGGCGTGCTGACATCAGCTTCATCGTGTGATAGTGTCACTCTGGTCTCTTTTCCAACATGTAGGTGCGTTCCGACTGTACATGGTCAGAAGGAGTTGTGTCATGGCAGGACATGGCTGTGTTTTAGGCTTACGCAGGATGATCCCAGTGGGAACCTGATGGTTAAAATGAGACAAAGGTGAAGGAGATCATCTCCATCTCAAGGCTGCTCATGACAGCAAGGAAAAAAACTTGTGAAGGGAAACCAAGCATTTGCAAAATGTAAACGTACTGCAAATGTTGGGTGCAGTGGCTGGTGCTGCTCTTCATACATATCTGATTACAGATTTGTTCAGATGACCTTTTCCTTAGAAAAGAAGCCATCAGTGCTATATCAACAATGTCCTGCCTCAGTTACTGAAAGCAGAACTAAGATGATTACATATATCACACCTCTTGTTGCATTAAAGGTGTAGTATTTACTAATCAAAGTGGTAAAAATCCTTAAAACTCTTTACAACTTCACATGTCTTTGATTAGGTCACAACAACTTTATGATTATTGGAAGACAAATTAGAAAAAGTAGAATTAAAAACAGTTTCTCAAAAGAATTTTAAAACCTTCTGAAGGAAGTTTCAGTTCATTTTCAAGAAAAAGGTTGCTCAAAATATCCAAATGATTATTGTTACATATAAAAATGGTTATTTCATTTCTAACACCTTTCTCCATTGCAATGGATCAGGCACATGTGTTGAGTCTGATTTTTGTAAACATTTGAATGCATTTTAACAGAAACGTTACCATCCTGGTGGTGTGCTAAGGACCTTAATCCAAAGTAGACAGAAAAACAGTCAAGTCAAAGACAGAAATAGATTTAAAAATGCCCTTCCATTAAAAACAGTTTTTCTGAGGTTTCTGTTGAATATTTTAGCTCCACAGGTGTTCTTACCTTCATAGTGGGTGTGAAAACAGGTCAATAACTTCTCTTTCAGTTTTAATCTCTCAAACTACACAGGTGGCGATAAAACCCGAGTTCTCCTGAGTTCAAACAGCCTGTATCTGTTTCGTCACAACTCCTTTGTTCGTTAGTATTCATCAGCTCCCGCAGTTGAGACCACGCCTAGCAGGCTGCTGGCTAAAAGCTGTTAGCATGAGACGTAGCAAACAGGAAGAGAGAACGTCTGATGTTGCCATGCTCAGCGGGGCAGGAAACAGTATTCTTTGCTCTCATAGGCTAGTTTGTTAGCCAATCAGAGTCCAGCAAATTCGAACAATGAATATGAACAAGCTGCTGACGAAGCCTGACGGAAGGAGCCAGAACCACCCGAATTTTAACACAGACAGATTGAAATGTCTGTTAATCAGTGTTTCCTGATGTTTTTTAGATATAAAATGTTTCATATTACTGGTTAATACTTAAGTAATAACCACAAAGTCCTGAAATGTGTATGAAATGGCCTCTTTAATAACTTGCTCAGCAAGCCTCATTTTCACAGGGCTTTCAGAATAAGCCCAGTGAATAAAGGAAAACCATTATCATTTATGGCGCAATAAAAAGCCAAAATGAGCAGAGCAGACACAATAACAGCAAGTAAATTGTAATCAGAAAATGTAGGGCTGTTGTGTGACAAGGTCAGGATCAAACTTCTTTTTATAACTAGAAAAGACAGAATCAAAAAAAAAAAAACAACTCGGAGGAAAACTGTAACAATATCCTGAAACACTGATGTAAAAAACAAGGAATATTAGTGAAATGTTAGAAACAGGGAAACATTGCAGTTTTTCATTATGACAAAAAAGATTTATAAAATCCAGTAAAGCCCAAGACTAAAACTTAAAGGTGCAACATATACTAAAAACTCTGTTGTTCTGACATAAATAACCTCTTCCAGCATTATATTGAAATCTAACACTCCAAAATTATATAATTTTTTTTCCCTCATTTTGCATTTTTTCACAATTGGCCCTCAGCCTTCATGTCAGATTTTGCCTTAAGCAAGTATCAGTAGGGTGTAGAAGTCTGACACTGATCACCACAAAAACCCTCTCAGATGATGTTTTCATCAGTTCTATTAATCTGATTCAGGTCGACTCACCTGGTAATTTTTTTTTTTTTTTACAATTTTCACTCGTCTCTGGTTTTGAGGACATTTTTTTTGACAAAACAAACAGGATTGAGTTTCAGTTTCATGGGGCCTGTGATTAAAAACATCCAACTGCAGTCTAAGAGGAAGAAATAATCCAGGTTTTGGTATTCAAATGGCATCACATGAATCCAAGAAGAGGAAATTCACTCCTTGAAGAATGACTCGGTGTAAATCAGTTTAAGTTCTTCATTTATCAAGAAAAGATTTTAGTATAGCAGATTTTCAGTTGTATTTAAATCATGGTTAAAATTGTGCTGTTTTTTAGGGGAATTCAGAAAAGTTTAACGTGTTTAAACTAAATTTAAAAAATGGTAACTATTTGATTTGCATTTTGTGACAAAACTGTACATTATGAAGTTTTTAATTTTGAACTCAGTATCGTTGAATTAGGTATCAGTTCTTTAGGAAAACATCCAAAACTTTATTTTTTGATGCAGGGTGGAGTTTTTTTATCATACATGCAATTCACTCAGTGTGACGCATCCAGGATGAAAGTTTGATTTCATGGTTCTCAACCACTGAGATGTGGAACACTTCCTTTGAGTTGGGGGGGTGAGTCTTTGCCTAAGGACGAGGAGTTTTCAGTATCTTGATGTCTTGTTCCTGAGTGACTGTAAGATGAAGCGGGAGATAGACTGATGGATTGAGGCTTAATCTGCAGTAATCAGGTCATTACTCCAATATGTTGTGATGAAGAAGAAGCTGAGCTGAAAGACAAAGCCCTCAATTCACTGATCTTTCTACATTCTGACCTTCACCTGTGGTCATGAGATTTCATTCATGACCAGAAGAATGAAATTCTGGAGATAAATGACTTAAAATGGTTTCTTCTGTAGGGTGTCTACGGTGAAGAGTGGATGGATGGATGGATGGATGGATGGATGGATGGATGGATGGATGGATGGATGGATGGATGGATGGATGGATGGATGGATGGATGGATGGATGGATGGATGGATGGATGGATGGATGGATGGATGTTTTTCCTTTCATCATTGTTTCTATGACAACTTATTGCAATGAGGCATAACAGATGAAATGGTTTCAGACTTTTAGAAAACACAACTCCGCCACCAACTTAGGAACCTTCACTCTGCTGTCATGATGACATCACATTAACTCGGATGCATAAAACTGAGATGAATGAAAAGTCCTACCTGATAAATCAGTTCAATCGAAAGTTTTCTGAGAAATGAAGAGAATGAATCACTTTTGTGTGCACAAGCAGAAAAAGTGAGAGAGACAGATGAGTGTATCAATTACGGCCTACGGCATATAGAAGGGAAAGAAAAAGAAAAGCAGTCAGATTGATCGATAGATGAGTGGCGGTCTCCTCTAATCGCCCCTCTGAATTGTTAACTGTGGAGACAAGTGCCACATTTCAGAGATAAATTTGTTTTTGCATGCACACACACAAAATTATTTACTACCCAGAAAGCATTTAAAAATAAAAGTTTTTATCTGTTGCCTGTGTTGCTTCCGCTGTGCACAAAAACACATGAACAAAGCTTTTAAAATTAAAATCTTGCACCGTCTCATCTCTAATCTTTTTTATTCATTTTTTGTTGTTTTATTTCACAGAGTGAATCTCCAGGTATTTTCAAGCTCTTGTACAAGTTCAAGTTAGTCACCTTTTGAGTAATGAAGGGTTGGAATTAATTGTAATTGTAATAATAATTGCACTTTTGTAAAACAAAAGATGCGCCTCTTTTGATGCACCTTTTGAAATAGTTCTACCAAGTACTAAAATCATCAACTCTTTAGTGATCTGTCCAGGTTTCATAAGAGTGTTCTGTTAAAAATTACATTATGTTTTTTGGCTTCATGGTACATAACAGTAAGTGGTACATGCTAATTAGCTTTCGACTTTCCGTTAGCTTATTTTGTTAAAGCTCAAGAAAAGATTTATTTCCTCAAGTTTTCTGGTGTGAATTGACGTTTTGCCAGTAAATCCAAGTTAAAAGGCTTTTCTAAATATGAATAAAATCTAATTTGAGTGGAAATGCAATTTTTATATAATTTTGTAATCGCTTCAGCCAAAGAAAACCAATTTCACTTTTATTGTCCTACTTCCAACAAATGAATTGAGCTTTTTCTTTCCGTAGAAGTGATAAAGATTTAATCCTTATTGCTACAGGGAGGAATAACAATGGAGTCAAGAGAGAGAGGTTAACCAACACAAATAAAGAAATACAGGCACACATTTGTCACACACAGACAAACATACATGTAGAAGAAGTGTGAATCTAGAGCAACACGTAACATGTAAATACAGAGTCACTCATTTGGAATTGTCCTTTTTATAATTCCATGCAGTGTACAGTGTACATGGACAGCATAGTATTGTCATAAATAGAACAAGTACTTGAAAAAGACAACCTTAAAACATGATTTTTATCAAACGTGCTGTTTGGTCACACACTTAACCACATGTACAGATATTTTTGTCTAATTCTTATAGAATAAAGACAATAATTTATTTGGATCAGAGAAAAGAGTGAGTTTGGGTATTTTGTGCAAGCCTGTCTAGAGAGACATTTTGGGCGTGTCCCACCAGGAAGAGGCATCATTGCAGACCTGGAATTTGATGTAGAGAACATATTTCAAGGGAAAGGTTTGGTGCCTTGTTGATGTGTGTTGGAAGAGGAGAGAACGGCCTGAGGATGATTGATGGATTGATCTACCTAATGTGAATCATTTTGTCATGTGAGACAAATACTGTGGTGAACATTACCCATCCATCCATCCATCCATCCATCCATCCATCCATCCATCCATCCATCCATCCATCCATCCATCCATCCATCCATCCATCCATCCATCCATCCATCCATCCATCCATCCATCCATCTGTTTTATATACCTGCTGGTACCCGTCCCCATTGGGTGGGAAGCAGGATACACACCCTGAACATGACACTAGTCCATTGCTGGTGAATGTGACAAAAACCATATTGAGTTTATATTGATATTAAATCTTGTTTAAAGCACTGTTATTATTAAAATAATTCTTAAAAATGACAAGATTAGATGAATTTACATGCAATCTGCAAATTAACTACACATAAAGAATACATTTTTTAAATTGCTTCCTGGATCAGCTTATACGTCAGTGTCTTCTGAATGCAGACATTATGAGCACAAAACATTGACATGCTCCCTGAAGCAGACACAATGCTCAGGTCTTACTTAGTAATCTACATGTGCAGATGTGAATAATCACCCAAGTGTCAGGCCTTGACTGACTGTGGCTCTGGAGGAAGTCAAGCAGAACAGCACCCAGCAGGGTCTCTTTCACTCTATTAGTTAAAGTGCAGGTAGATCAGTTTTATTTTATTTTCACATCCACACACTCAAATGTGCTTTTGTTCATGTTCATGTGCAGCATGTGCTTGATAACATGTTTTGTGATTGCCGTAACAGTTTTAGTTACTGTCTGAGTACATCTAACTGTAATCATGAATCATTGAACAGACCCTGTAAATACATCTTAAAGGTATTTCTCTTGTCTGTTCATGCATGGCTGTAATCAACCAGTCGCCATGCAGCCGCGGTCTTTTCACTTTGCTGTTCCCTTTTGTTCTTTTGCTCGAAGATCGAAACTTTCACCTGTAATTGTCCTTGCTTCCTCTCTGTGACAAACACCAAGAGACTTGAAGAATAATACTCAGATTGAAGGTGACAGCTGCCAATACTCGTGTCTGCAAGCGCATATGTAATTCTTGCATGATTGCATGTGTGTTTTCATGCAAAATGAGTTCTCGCCGACAAGCTTGAGTGTGGTTGGTCTGTCTCCAAGTCAGGATTCAGCCATTAGGATTGTATTCAAGTCTCAACAAGCTGAATCTCTCATCTCTCATTCATCCTGATGGACACTCTCCTGGGGAAACACAGAGGGGTGAGACATGTCCTACTCTGTCCTTCTCACTCACTTTGTTTGAGTATGTTTGAAAATGCATAGCTGTCTCTGTGTGTCTGAAGGACATTGAGTAAAGAAACGTATTTTTTCTCTAACAAAATGATTTTTTTCCAATATCTTCTGTTTGAGCAAGTCTAGGTCAAACTGACCTGAACAGTTATTACAGTTTTGTCTGATTGGTACCATGAGGTCTCATTCTGGTCCAGTGTGTGTGTGTGTGTGTGTGTGTGTGTGTGTTTGTGTGTGTATGTGTGTGTGTACCACTGAGCTCATGTTTTATAACATGATTTGCACATTATTTCACTCAGTATGGTTGCAAATGTACAAAGAAGTAAAAAGAAAAAAAAAAAAACTAACCGTCAGCTATTGAATATATTACATACAGGAAAGAGTTTCTGAGATTGAAATTTCCAGAATGTCACAGTTTAGCAGATCCACGGACCGTCGGCTTTATCACTGTCTTTATCTGTACTGAATTGAGCGGAAATGAGAACACTGTTAACCAGATGAAGCACATAAAACCTAAAGGTGGACTTGGGTTGTTGACATGGTCTTCACCAGGTTACCCAACCCTGTTTCCACAATAGCACAGAATTAAGAAAACCAAACCCATTAAGAAGGTAATTCAAAGGTTTTTTGGGCTGAAATATGCAGTTTAGCCATTAGATGTCACTACAGCCAGTCAAAGAACTGTGTTTTTTTTGTGGAGTTAGGTGGGAAAAATCTGTTGCATATATTTTTTTTCTTCTCAATTTTATAGTAAATACATTTCTGATTAAATTCGATCATTATGCTTGTTTTTCGCTCACTTGACCAAAGTGAGGAGATGGTATTAGCTAACATGTACATGACAGTGTAAGGGAGAGACCAGCTATGATCTATTAAATCGAAGCCTTCTGAACCTGGCTCAGTAAAGTATCACTAAGATCACAAAAAAATCCTTAAAACAGATATAGGCTACCCAAATTGTTAACCATTCTTTTTTTTTTTTTTTTTTCTTCTTCTTCTAAGTTCTGGTCCCATCTTTGTTGATATCCATTATTTTTCAATTTCTGCCTACTAATGCCAAGATTTATTAGAATTTTTGAAATTGGATCATTCAAATAGTTTCTTTCATTAGTGTCCAAAAACATACAACAAAACTACAACAGAACCTTGCAAAAACTTCAATTCCAACATTGCATTTTATCAAAAGACCAGATTTGATATTGTGTAGCTCTTTGGAAGCTCTCCAGTCTTTTCCTTTGTTCGTAGATGCTCTTGGATCAAAGTTTAGCTCTGGCTGTTTTAAAACATGTTCAACTAGCCCATTAGAAAAGCTGTTTAAGAGTCTCAAACATCCAGGTCTTCATGATTTTAAGTGCTTAAATGTTCAAACACTTAGGTCCTGATTTATCAAAATTACAAGTAAAGAGCACAAAATTGCGTGCGCCGCAAAAGTTTTGCGCCAAGGGCGTGTTCCTGATTTGCGGGTGATCTATTAAGACTGATTGTGCAATTGTTAACCGGCACAAAACAATATTCTAATAAGGAGTTTGACGGCGCGATTCTCCTGCGGGCGCAAGAAAGGCGCAAACAGAAAATGAAATTTGAGTCGTTGGAGCTTCAAATATGAACGGAAGAGGCAAAAAGATATATTGTTTGCGCCTGTTTTAACAATTGCAAACCTTTGATAAATCAGGCCCTTAGTGTCTGTGAGGCATTTTCTACTTGACACAATAAATACATAATGTCAAAATGAGATTTGGTCTTTGGTACAACATTTCTATTCTATTATTTTTGGTATTTTATCAGTACCTGATATTATGACCCTGAAAGGTTAATATTTCACTGAATAATTAAACACCTATGTCAGATTTATATTGAGAACCACGTAGTGAATAATACTAATATTCAGAATATTTCCATCTTTTATTAAAGCTTCTTCTTCATATTATCTAGCCAATATCACAGATAGCACAAAGCACAGCAGTAGCTGCAGTCTGAAATGTTGTCAGAATAATTCATAAACCTCTGTGGGCCAGTCATGTGCCATTAGTGTTTAATTACTAGATAGAGATAATCCACAGGTAATTACTTCTTTTTATTAATTTTTTATTTTGGACATCCCTCTCTTCATTCTTTTACTTTGTTACAGCTGTTATAGAAGCAAAGACTGAAAATATTCTTTTTAATTCAGCTTTTTTTTTGTGGAAATACAGTAAGAATAATGCAAATATGATGGTAATTTGTCAAAAACTTCAGGCGACAGTAAATTCTGTAATTAGCTGACTGTCTGCTTCATGTAATCAATGAGAAACAGTCAAGTTTGTATTTACGGGCCTCCCTCTCCTCTATTCATTTTGTGGATGCAGACGCTGCAGCTGGACATTCTTGTGCATTATAAACTGTCTTCTGTAATATATTGAAGTTGTAAAGTGGAAAGACACCAAGTTGTAGAATTGAAAGAACTATAAAGAAAGAAGGTATTGGAGAGGAGGGGTGAGCTGGGTCATTATGTTTCACTACTGAATACCTTAGTCGAACATTATTCTCCCTTTCCCAATTAAGCCCTCCAAAAACACATCTCTGCAGACAGGAGGGAGGCACTAGGCTAAGACCTTGAATACCTCCCACTGGTCTACTATCCCAGGATAAATAGTGGATCAGTGCAACTGCTGCACTGCAGTGTTCGAGAGACTAGCACCTCCTTTGTCAAGTTGAGAAAGCTCCAGCTGTTCTGTGACCATCAGGAGCCGAGGATGTATCCTTTACCAGAATCTGATGAGCTCACCTAGAGAGAGCAACGGTTTGTGGGAAGCACTTTCTGTATGGGTCTAATAGTTTTCTCATATCTAGATAATATTATAGACCATGACCTTTGTAAAATGATCATACATGCAAAATTTGCAAAAATATCCATGGAAACCTTCTATGATGGACACAAATCTTTGCACAAACACAGAGCACTCTTTTCCTTCCATATCCTCTTTTGCATATATTATTCTTTTCACAAACGTAAAATCTAGACAAAGAAATTGACCATGTTTTTCTTTTTCTACATTAAAGATTTTCCTTGTCCTCCATCATGATAAAATCTTTTAGGATGCCCCGGAAACTTCACCATGATTTGGCTCTTTGTCAATGAGATATTCCAATCTCCCCCACTATACGACTCATTTTTCATCACCAAGTTCCTTCCATAAATCAGTTGCTCTGCACATATGTAACATCCTAATCACTGGATGGTTGAAACTTTTTATTCTTTGTCCTGAAACCTCAAAATGAATACTAATGCAGTAGAATTTGATCAGTGGAAATGCAATTGATTTGAGTTTACTCAATGTGCTGAGCTCCACTGCATGAAAAATGAGAGAACATTTGTGTGTGTGTGTGTGTGTGTGTGAGAGAGAGAGAGAGAGAGAGAGAGAGAGAGAGAGGGAATGAAGCAGACAAGGTGTTCATGTCAAGTAACTCTGCAGAGTGTGTCCTGTAAGATTGTTGCTAGGATGCACATCTTTCTCTGAAGGAAATTAAATCTGGACGATGGCACAGCAGCAATCAATTAATCCTGCATGATGAAGTTGGTGTGAAATCGTTCCTTCTAACACTCACTCCAGCACACACAGACCTGAAACAGGGATGTGGCACCCTTTGAAAATGTCCTTTGTGTAATTAAAAATGTGCATTTAACAGTTTCTGTTTTACCCTTTTTTAACATTTATGACTGAGCTGTTTTGGGAAGGTCATGCTATATAGTGCAGCATCAAAAAAAAAAAAAAAATTACTTTAGAGAATGTTGAATTGCAGTGACGAACACCCACGCATTACATGCAGCAAATAATTGGCTGTACTGGATGACAGAGCAGAATGAATTTAAAGGCCAGGCAGCTCGAGTGGCTTGTAAACATTTATCTCTCAAGTAAGTTATTTGATTTAGCATTACATACTTTAAAAACAATCTTCCTTTTTTTGTCTTTTTCATTCATTTGAACCTCAAGGTTGGGAGTCAGCCGCGTGATAGTACTATATACTTTACATGACCTTCGTTTTTCTTTTCATTGCGCATGATGTAAGTAGGAAAGGTTCAAGGAGGTACAGGCTGTGATCAGGGAGGATGGCAGAAATATAAAACGGGATTCATGTATCAGAGCAGCACTAAATATTTTCTATCTAAAAAAAAAAAAAAAAAAGAAATTGATAGTGCATTATTTTATCTTTTACTCGACTATGATTTTTTCCATCTTATTTAAGCTCTTTATCCAGTGTTTTAACTTTGTAGTCGTTCATCTTCACTAATAGATTGACTATTCATGCATCTCATTAAATATAATACATCAATCTAGACAGTGAACCTAAAGTAAGTGAAAAAATAAGATGAACATATTAAGAGTTTGAACTTTTTTGGTGCCACTTTTGTAGGATTTGGAGAGCCAAAGGTATTTTGACTAAGAATTGGATGCAGTGATTCTTCTTTAGAAGAGACACAACACTGTCAAAGCACAATAAATCTGAATGGCTGTAGAAAAGAGAGGAGAAGCCTGTATGTATTTTGGTTAAAAAAAGAAGAAGAAGCCACTGAGGTGTATGTACACACTGGAAGAGAGCAAAAGATAAACAGTGAGTGTAAGAAGAGCTTATTCCCCAGTGTATCCTCCCTGGAGTTTGGCTCCCTTTATATATATGACAGAAAAATCAAAGGCCTGTTTGATCTCACTACCGGCTTTTCACACACTGAAACAAATCGACACGGTTCTGAATATTTTGGAGTTTTGATGATGAAATGTTGCAGTCTCCTCAATCAGTCATGCTCTGGAATTCTCAGCTCCTCCCTTTGGTGGCCCTTCTTTTCCAAGTTTTCGCTCTCATGTCTGGTTCGCTCCTTCACAGCTCAGTACCTCTCCTCGTGTTGAAGTGCAGCTGTTTGTGTCTGCTTGAGGCTGCCAGTTTTATGTATGGGGCAGATGCAGAGATGCATCAGATGAAGTGAAAGAGGAGAGGAGGAGGAGGAGGAGGAAAGGGGAGTGAGGAGCAGTATGCCAGCTTAGGTAATTCTAAATGCCTGCCATCACATCCCCATTGAATCTTACTGCTGCAGTCACACTGTTATAGCCTGTCAACCACTCCATCTGGTCCAACTTACACTCAGTGTGCTTATGTTCACCGCTTTGGCCCAGGCTCATTTTGGACCAGGCTTGTTTAGTTATTTGTCAGCTGTCCAATCAGATATGTGTTGCTGGACTTTAAACTGCCGCTTAATTGGCTGGGAGACAGAACACCAGGTCTATATGGGTGCTTAAGTTGGCTAATGACGGATGATGATGACTAGCTTGGGACTGAGAGAGCCTATCTGTGGGGTAATGGACACTGAATGGATGGTCCCCGCACATGTCTTGTATTTTCTATTTAGCCAATATAAACTACAACAACTTGTGGAAGTGCCTGTGAGATGAGTCACAAGTATACGGGGCTATCTTGATTAAATTCAAGTAGTCTTTAAGTTGAGATATTTTTGGAGAAGGCAAACAGAGACTACTTCATCACATGTATAAATTAGCATGAATCTTCTTCCAACATACTAGAGAAGCAAACATGTAGACACTTTAGAGTTTCGTGGACAGTTATTTTGCTTTTTAACTTTTTTCATGATAGTCTCTGGTAGTTTCATCTTCTAGTGGGGAGTAATAGCCTATCTTTGACCATATAATTGAGATGTTTGAAGCTGGTAAAGAATATTGTTCCTTCAGCTCATTAAATAATAACTTCACGGGAACAGTTTGGGGTGGGGATGGTACTTACTATTCCAACATAAAGACATGGATGAGTGAGTTTTATCTAAAGGAACTTGACTGACATGCACACAGTTCTAACCCAACCTGACAGAATACGTACCTTTAAGATGAATTAGAGTGCAAACTGCGAGTCAGGCCTTCTTGTCCAACATCAGCGTCTGATCTCACAATGTTCTTCTGGACGATGTACTGAAACTTTTATAGCTGCAAAAATCGAGTCAAGTCCAAACAAAACTTTACAGATGCAGAATGGGATGTCATATAGTTCATGTTCACTTAAAGGCAGAAGTCCCAATATGTTTAACAATAATTGTTGAAAGAAAGAATAGAAATAAACAAACCAAGAATTGTTGGGGGAGAGACAGGATTTTTCTTCATGGCCGGAGAATAACTCGAGAATATAAGTTATATTTTAGGACAAATGAAGACTATATAATGCCAACAGTAAAATGTTATCATATATGTGCCTATCCCAGACATGAAAGTTGTAAAATAGTAGGATACGGGACCTTTAAATTTTCAATTTACCATTGAGTTTATATGTTGCAAGTCCAATTTTATTTAAAAAAAACATTATTCTTTGTTCATCTCAACCATTTATCACAGCTGTTGTAAGAGATCAGCTGTTTTTTTTTTACTTAGTCTGAGACTGTTCCTTCATCCTTGTTTTTCTTACATTCTTCTTTTTTGGATTCTCCGGGGTTTTTATCACTTTTTGCTTGTGCATGTATCTGCAGTGGGAACATGAAAAAAAAATTATTTGACTCTGATTTGCTACCAATTTTTCCTGATGGCCAAAGCACATTACAGCAGCATCAGCTGCATCCACAAAACCCATTTTATAAACCACCATTATAATAAAAGAACACATCAAACTTTAAACATAATCAATCGAGATCAAGTATCCCTTTCACTCTGTATTTAATGTGCTTAGGCTATATATTTCCAGATTGTTTATTGTAATTTAATTGCAAACATAAATGTGTCTTGGTTTGGCTCCAGTCAGGGAGGCAGTGGAGACAATATACATTAGAATTAGTGACTTACAGGTCAAACAAAAATGATATAAAATCATTTAAAAATAATTCATCTGTCACCCTCAGCTGGTTGTGTGTAGAACAGTGATGCATGTTGAGATGATAAATGGGTTTGTGATACAAGTTTTAAATGAAATATGCAACAGCAAATAAGGAAATGTCATTAATCTGAAAAATGGGGAATTCGCTGTTACAAATGCAACGGGGCCACTTCAACTTAGATTTTCTTTAGTTTATAGATTAAAACCTGCAGAAGACTTTTACAAGTTATACATTGCTATTCCTAATTTTGTTTTGTATCAGTAAATGTCTGAGTCTAACACATAAGGGTGTTTCACAAGCATCTGTTAAAGGTACAGTGAAATACTCACACAACAGTTTAATGTCCCACCAATGTTGAACATAAAGTCACATTGTTACAGATCTCGATCTCTGCCGGCTGGTTGGTCACTAGTTTCTGTCACTTTTAAAACGTTGGTCCGGACCAGATTCATTATTTACACGCCCAGACTTCCTGTTTCCAAAATGAATCACATGTGAGTCTGCAAGGCTGCCAAGTCTTCAACACAAGCAGCTGTAATTCCACAAAAAGTAAGAAACCACTGCATCCTTCCAACTGAGCAGCCGAGCTGCATGTGATGAGGCATTCAAATGCACTTAGGAAGACTCAACGCTGAACAAATAGACCTTCAGACATTCTCAAAAATGTAACAAATACAAGAGATACAAAAGGAGGATCAACATTGGAACTGGCAACCCTACAGAAAAATCAGGGAGGGGAGGGGGTGAGTGGCTGAGAGCAGACGTTTTTTTTTTTCTACATGAACTGCGGAACTCGGATTTGACGACAAGGTCTAATTATTACATACTGTACCTGTAACTGGTAAAACAGACTTAACGTGTCCTACGAATTCTTTTATAGGTTATTTTTTCTAACTTCATCAGTAATGTTAGGGACCCACATGAACCATTACAAGAATATGTTTTTGTAACCAGATACATGACCACATTTGTATTTACAGCATGAACGTGAGTCCTTACCGCAGAGCTCACACCATTACAGCATGTAACAGTAGAAAGACAGACTGATTTTCAGGTGGGACAAGAAAAATGGTCAGAGGTATAAGTGGGGAAAAAACCAAGAAGATGCAGAGAGATGAACAACATAAAAGAAAGCTGTGAAAGTAATGAAACCCATTCTTTCAGAACCAAAAGCGAAAAAGGTCAGCTTGTCTGTTTGAGAGGAACATTCTTCTTTCAGCTTTACAGTTTGATCCTCTTTGCACCTTGTGTTTTGTTTGTATTTTTATCCACCTGCAGTATTTTTTTCTGATTTTTTTCAACATAGTTTGGAACTCATGTATTATTATCAGGGGGACATTTAAGAGGAAATAAAAAGCACAAAATAAATAGATTTTTCTCTGTTATGAGGATCTCTCAGTAGACTTGCACACAATTAAACCAGTAATTTAAACAGAACAATAACATGTTTGTTTTTCCCTGTCTTTAACTTTATCTCTCACTTCTGCCAGACTGCAGACTTGATTTATTGTTTTTTATTACATCCAGTTTTTTCCTCACGTTTGGTGTGTTTGTGTGTATTTTTTGATAATGTTGCTGATACAGAGATAAAGATGTTGTTTTTAAGCCCAGCTCACAGCCGAGGGGTGGCACACTGTGACGAGAAGGGAAACATAGGGGTATTTAACGGAATAAAACAATGTAAAACTGACAGATGAATTTAACTTTCAGCCCAGCTTAACATAAATATGAATACACGCTGTGTCGCACCAGAAACATTGTGTCAGTTTGTATTTTAAATGTGCCTCAAAGATTAAATCAATAGGCTCAAATGCAGCAAGATTGTTGTGATTTTAATAACAGCATTGGTGTACAGCTTCTAGTTCTCACACAGTCACGCCCATTTATGAGCACATTTTCATCTGTAAACTTCTACAAACAACCAAAGACCAAACAGGTTGGGTTTGGTGTGTGCAGATGTCTTGCAGTACAAGTGATTTATAGCTTGCCAGCTCATCCCAAGATGAATTCTCCCATGAATCATTGCACCTGCAGTGTTAATGGCAGACAGGGTTGTGCTTGAAGCTCCTCCTTTCACTTGGCTCTAAGTAACTTTGTTTGAATTGATTTTTCCCCAGTTCTTTTTCCTTTAAACTTAACATTCAATATATAGCATCTCAACTCTCAGATATAAAAATTTACATTAGAGTTAATCATTAGCTTGGACAGTTTTATATATAAAATGAAAAGCAGATAAAAGGATGAACATAATTCCTTAGCCTAATATTAACATCTCACAGCGTATGGAACAATAGCAAACCTACCAAGATGTAGCCGTCCATCTAAACTGACAGGCCAGGCAGGGAGAGCATCAATCCAAAAAACAGCAAAGAAACCCATGGTAACAAGGAGGAGCTGCAAAGATCCACAGCTCAGATGGGAGAATCTGTCAACAGGACAGCTATTAGCCATCCACACCACAAATCTGGCTTTTATGGAAGAGCGGCAAGCTAATTTTGAAAGAAAGTCATAAGAAATCCTGTTTAAAGTTTACCAAAAGCCATGTAGTTGGTGAAATAGCAAATATATGGAAGGTGGTCAGATGAGACCAAACTGGAACTTTTTAGACACTATGTTTTTCTGAAAACTAACACTGTACATCCCACTTAATCCACCATTCCCACTGTGAAACATGGTGGTGGCAGCATCATGATGTGGGGAGGCTTCATCACTGGTGATAGAGAAGCTGGTCCAAGTTGATGGGATGATGGAGGGGACTAAATACTGGACATTTCTGAAAGAAAACTGTGAGAGGCCACAAAAGATTTGAGCCTGGGGTGGAGGCTCATCTTTCAGACGAAGCCTTAGCTAAGATGGAAGGGTTTAATTCAAACCATATTCATGCATTACAATGCAGTATAGTTAAATCCCACACCTGGATTCAATTAAGTCTCTGTGGAAAGACTTGGAAATAAAATGGTAACAAATGCTCTTGCAAAGAAATATGGAGGACAATTTTTTATCTCAATATATGCAAAGCTGTTACAAACAAACACCAAACTACTTGTAGCTGTAATTGCAGAAAATGATGTTTCTACAAGGTATTGAGGGGGGCTGAATATTAATGCATGCTTCCATATATAATTAGTAAAAAATATTTGAATATTTCCCATCTTTTGGAATTGGTTATATTTTGTAGTTTGTGGTTGCAACATGACAAAACAGGAAAAAGTTAAAGGTCTATCCGCCTATCAGAAACTTACCTCTCTAGAGTGTCACTTTCTATAGCATAATCATAGTTTGTAATTTGCATTTATTCAATATGTGTATTCATATTTGTGCAGATGTGTTTACGTTGCCCATAAATTAGAGTTCACATAGTGCAACGTGTGTGTTTAATTCTAACAAATCTTGTACTGTGATGTTGGAGCTGTTGTTTGGTAGCACAGTCCTCTCTGCTCTCTCTTTGCTGTCGTCGACTCCCGTGTCCACATCCTCGCTGTAAGTGCTGAGTGGTGTTAGTTTAAGCCCAGATAGACCACAGGCGTGCACACATATTTGTTTTAAAAAACGCTAACGCAGCTCCAGTTGGACAGTCTTGTCAGGCTTTGCAGAGAGCAGGACACTGAAGAATTTGCAGTGGGATTTTCTGCCTCTCTGTCTTTAATCACAATCCTAATTAAAGTATACTGGCTAATTGTGGCTGAGATAGTGTTTCTTTATGCTACCTCCATCCCTGTGCTTGTGCCTAATTATAGAGCTAATAGTCTATTGGTCCAATCTACTGTGGATACAGTTCTGAAGCATGAGCAGTGAAGTGACTGATTACAGACCGTGTTCATCACTCTTGGTCCTGTCCGAGCTTTCCTTAGAGACCAGAGATGGAACTGGAACACAGTTACCCGTCTTGTCACTCAACTCTACCCACACCAGTCAATAGTTGTCATTTCATGCTAGCTTATAAGACTTCTTATCAATCTCTAGAGTTATACCCCGTTGATCCGCCGATGCACGTGCACGTACACGTGTTATAGATTCCTTCCATGCATGGTCTGTTCTCTCCAGCCAGGCTGTAATATTGACAACTGGTACTGACAGGCTTATAACCCAAGGCTGGTGCTAATGTTTGTGTATTCGTCAGCCATAACAATGAATAAGCTGGGCTAATTGGGCACAGTGAGGCTCTGAATATGCTGAAGGATGACGAGGAGCTGCTGGAAGACAAAGTACTGGCTGTGCATTGAGCTGTAGACATCATGTTGAAGCTCTGTCCTTGCAAATCCCAGCAAATCAAATTAGGAAGTCACACAGATCTTCAGAGATTCTTTTTATGCTGTAAGTTACTATTTTCACTGGCAGCTTGTCTGTAGAACGTTAGTTCTGTGCAGATGGAGCTTTTTTTTTATTTGAAATAATTTGCAGAATGCTTCACCACAAAGAACATCCAACCGTTTAATGAAATGCAAGTGACCTTGCAGGCTGCTGTTAGATGCCATGTTATATTCCTGATGTCACACAGCAGAATATCTTTCAGTTCATTGTGCATTCTGTGGTTCAGTGAGACAACAAGGTTTTCAAACACTCCCTGGAAAATGAAACAAAAAACTTCCTTTTAAATGTTTTTATTCAACCCAAGCTGCCTTTTATGATTCACTGATTATGTTTTATCTAATGTGGACTGGGAATTAATGCGAAAGTCTGTGGTTATTCAGTTTGTTACACAGGGACAGGACACAAGGGTAGCTCTCTCTGAAGACAAGCCTATTCTAAACACAATGTCTTTTTTAATGTTCCTCTTAGTTTCTGCGAGTGTGTCAACGTCCTTGTGTCCTTTTTGTAATCCGATCTCTGTCACGTCTTGATTCTTTGTCAGATGAAGCCTCTGTAGGCAACAAATAATAAACAAGGAGGTTAAAAGAAAAGAAAAAGCTTAAATATATTTGGGACTCTTCAGTGAATACTTTGAAGGTCAGTAGAAACTTTGTGATCTGATCAAGAATACTACCAGAAAAAAAAAGAAGGATGAGGAGATGGGTGTGTTGGGAACCTTTTAAATATGGATATATTCAAAGATTCATTCACTTTGGCATCTTGACAGCAACACAAAAGCCTGCATGTCACTGGGCGGCAATTGTTGGTGACAAAATGCCATTTGTGAGGGAGTTTCCAAAATATCTCAAAACATTCATAAATTTCCTTCCATGAATTTTTGACAAGAATAATTTGTAATGTAAATCTTCTCTTGTAGTCGTAGAGTTGCTGCATGAGTCTGGAACCCTTCTTGACATCATGAGTCAGAAAGAGAGAGATGTGAAACATTTTTAGGAAAGTTTAGAAACCTGCAAAACTAAGTGACTGAAGATGAAAATTGTGTATTAAATGAGGAAATTGCAAACTAATTAAGAGAATTTTTGACTAAATTGTGCAATATTTGTGAAAATGCTGCAAGTTAAGTGCAGTTTTAAGAAGCGCAAAACTGTCGTGTCAATTCAATGCAGTTATACTGAAAATGACCATTTTCTTGTAATCTTATGCTAGTAACAGCCACAGCCCTATCACAAACCCTCAAACCTTCAGTTGTTTCAGTAAAAAAGAAGATCCACACAAGGTACGCACACTCACACTTTGGCTTCTTCAACAGCAAATCACATTTGAGTCTTCATCCACCATATCAGATCCTTGATTGAATTAGATCAGCATGTTTTGGCCTTAAGAGGATTTTCCCACATGCATTTTAAATGAGACTGTAATCGGTACTGTTACTATCACTGCTGCAATTCAGAGAAGATTATTTGTGCGGATTACAGTCAACTGTTTAAGATATTCTTCATTTAAAAAAAATGACGCCTATCGGGAAAGTAAATGAGAAGAAGGGTTAATGGTGAAACAAAAGGAGCATCTTTTTTCTCTCTTTTTCAAAATGGCTTTGAATTCTTAAAAGGGGTGAGATCTTTGTGGCATTTTAGCCCAATTCTTTCTACTGACCTCATTCCTTTTCTTTATGTGTCTCCACTTTTATATCCACGTTAAGTATATGTGTCAGTGCCGTTGCTGCAGTGCCCCACCTCAGCCCACTGTCTGTCATATTGATCTGGACATCTTTAAGCTCACCGACTGCATTCAGCTTCGAGGAGAACTAAAAAAGAAACTTCAGTTTAAATTAAAAAGCTTTACATATGCATGCGACTGATACCACCAAGTCATCACACGGTTCAGCTTTTGTTCAGGCTTTTGTCAGTGGCTTTTTTTTTTTTTTACTGTTTTGGTTTTCTTTTTATCTTTTATCCTGCTGTCTGTCTCTAATTCTCTGGTTAGACTACAAGAGCAGGAGTGAGTTTATCTCACTCCTTCTGCTTGATCCCCTCGGTGAGCTCGCCCCTGCCTCCTGTCTCTCTGTTCTTCGGAGCAATTACCTGGAGAGACAGAGGAAAAGACAGAGGGAGCCGCTTCTCCTTTCAGACGCGATCCGCCTGCAGGGCCTTGAGTGGGATGGCGCGAAATGCAGAAAGCCCCTCACGCTATGCACATATTCAATCGAGTCAAGATTGATATTAATAGTAGCAAAAAAATATATATATAATGAGACACATAAATAGAAGTCAGTCTCTAGTGGATTTAAACAAACACAAACATTTTTTCCTGATACAAATAGTGCAGCGTAAAGTGTTGACAGAACGTGTCAGTGAAGGATTTGGACCCGGCAGCCAGGAACATATGGCAGAACTTAATTACACTTGGCCACAGATGTGCATAATTGATCACGTAATCAATTCATTAATGTTCCCACCCTGTTTGTTACTTATGAAGCCTGTTTGCTTCAACAGGTTGGTTAAAATGGCAAATAGTTTAAAACCTTTTTATTTTAAAATTGTATGTCTTTTTTTAATTTTATTTTATTTTTCTCACAGTGACACAAAAAAGTGCCCAAACCAGCAGAATACACGCAGTTCACTTTAAAAAGCGATTGCTCCATCTTCCACATCTCAATAGCAAGCTTTTTTTTTTCTTCCTACAACTCCTGATTCACATGGCATCCATCTGTGTGCGCACACACACACACACACACCGAGGCAGGTGTGTGAGCGTGTTGACAAATGGAAATTAATGAGGTAGAAAGATCCCCGTTTTCGCAATGGAAAGAAATTTAGCTGATTATTCAAATCGGACTTGGCTTTGTAGCAGTAAAATGAGCTTGGCAGTCGTTCAGAAGAATTAAGCAGCAAGAAAATGTAGGGATTAAAAACTATACTTTTTGTTTCTTTTTCAGAAGGAGTTCGCCAAACCATCCTATGTGTTGACAAGTTTCCGTGTAGAGGATGTGAAGGAAATGGGGTTGATTTATTTTGGATGAAGAGATGAAGGGAACTACCTGCCTGTTTCTGTCTATCTTGCTTTCAGGGTGTTCAGCTCGAGCAGCAGAGAGCAGAGCAGACCAAAGCGGTGATTTAACGCATGATTGCTGTCTCACTCCATCAGCATCATGTTATGACCAACATCACTGTATGACATTTTATTTTCTCGTTTCATCCACTCAGAAACTCTGGATGTAAAAAAAAACAAAAAAAACTGAAACAGATATTTTAATGCTTGAAAACAGATATTTTTCGGGTGACAGTGTATAAAGCACTAAAGCCCTCTATTACTTTGCTCCCTGTAATCTTGTATTTCTGCCACAATTTCTTTTTAGCTCCTCCTGCTGCCGCTTAGGAAAAATCCCTTTTTAAAAACCCAAAATGAATGGTTCAATCGAGAATAGTCCCATGATTTTTGGTGGCAGTATATCATCTGTGTAGATAACGTTTGCAAAAAACTGCAAAGACATACAAAACAATGGAGTTTTGGCAAACAAGTGAGAAAACATAGCTTTCTCTGGACCTCTGATGTTTGGGCATATTTCACAACAGAAACATCATTCAGAGATTAAACTGGTTAACCTGGCTCTGCCAGATATACTGTATGTGCAGCCCCACATGTCCACTCGGTGCTACACATACATCTGGGATTTCTCTGTGTAAAAATATCTAAAAAAGGGAGGGACATCAGGTATTATATTTAAGCTGATTGGAGGACACGCCACCAAGTGTCTGCCTATCATGATTTGTCTTTAGCCAATCACAATAGATCAAGCTTTTGCAAATGCAGTCGCAGGAGAAAAGCACACACATCGTTACCATCAAGAAATGCACAAACTGCTTACCTTTGCTCATTTTACAACCAAGAATTTGTTTCTAGTTCTCCTAAAACCGGATTAATAGCCGTTTTTATGCGCACATCTACCGACGCAGCCATGTTTGTTTTACTTTGTCTGCCTGGGCACCTAGCTGCCAATCTTACCCAAACACCCGCCCCAAAGCACAATGCTAACACATGGTCCGAACATTTTTTCACCGAAGAAGACGGTTTTAGTTGAAGCTGTACAAGGTGGATTTTCGTGGGTTTTAAAAACTCCAGATCTTGCCAGAATCCATCCTGCAGCGCAAGGTCATAAACTGGTCACTGAAAGTTGAACTTTACCTGAATGAACTGCCGTTCTCATGCACCATTAGGATTTTTAAAAAGATTTCACTATAAATATTGTATATTTACTATACAACTTTTGAGTTGTCTGAGTTTTCCAAAAGTGTATTTTTACTCTCACTAATACACTTATTATACAGTTCACAGGTCTAAACATAGGCACGTTTGTCTTCTTTAACCCAATATGTATGTGTACCACCCATTTCTCCTCAAGGATGATTCAAATGCAGAGAAACATTCTCACTCAAGGGGATCGATCAAATCTCCCCCCACTGCGAATATAAACCTTCATAATTCTATAGACTTACACTGTCTTAGATCAGAATTTGCTCTTCAAAACTAAAACACGCTGTATCTGCTTCGTTTAACACTGTTGATTTATTTATTATTTAATTTCCCTTCGGGGATTAATAAAGTATTTTTGATGCATTTGATTTGAGATGACTCAACACTTCTGCCACGACAATTCAGCATCTTTCTTAATACTGATTTTAATTCTGATTGTCTTACATTGACTGTTTGTCTCATGAACATTGTTATACAGGCTGGGAGAGAGTCACAGATGTGAGGTTACCATGGTTACCATACTGAGCCACTGGCAGCAGCTTCAACATTTTATTGTGTTCTTTTAAAACTCTTTATACAGTTTATACATCAGAATCTAGACATTTTTTATTGCATAGATTAGTGAGTTTATGTATCTTTAAATTTCTGGTATTGGAACTGTCAGAAACTTTATAATTTGAAATTTTTATTTTACAAATCGTTTAACAAAGTAAAGCCTAATGGTCATTGTATGTTTTTTTTTTTATATTTTATCATCTTTGCTGCTGTATTGACCCAGTTTCCGTCTGAGCATCATTAATTAAACATTATTCTATCTTAACTTCTCTTGAAGCGAAACCTCCGGGCTCTCCTGCGCTCACTCCGAAGCACAACAGCACCCACACCGAGTCACAAATGACTGACAAAATCTTTTTACTGTGTGCTACATAAACAACATCTCAGTCAGTAAATACTGAGCCAAGACTTGGAAAGTGGGAAATCGTTAAAGCCAGCAACAATGCTGAGTGACAAATGACCCTTCAATTTCTGGTGACTTATTCAAAAAGGGAGGAGGTTGAGGTTAATGTGTGGAGGGTTATTTGCACATTTGAGTGCTTTGCTGCTAAAAAAAAAAAAAAAAAAAAAAGAACTGTGTGTTCCGCTGAGTGTTCTGGATTTCTGTTTTGACGTTGATGCATGGCAGCCCGTCCTGCTTACATACAGTCAATTTGTAATAACAGTATCTGCAGGCGAAAGAAACGTGTCACATCTGTACAAGCATATAGATTAGTTAAGTGTGAGCAAACATGTGTTTGTTTAGCAAATCTGAAGGACATCAATAAACATTTTAAAAACTCTGAGGGTTTGTTTAGGAAAGCTACATTATGTATGACACTCACACACATCAGATATTGTTGGAGGTGCGCTCTGGTAGGTGGATGTAGCACGTGTCGGCTAAACCTCAGGTTAGAATGGAGAAGAAAAAAAAACAAAATAAAAGCTTGGCTATACAACATGACACACTGTCCAGCATACAAAGATAAACCACCTGAAGAGGAAAAAAGAAAACAAAGAGAAAATCAAACATTTACTTTGAGATAAGCTCTCTGGTGTAAAAAGAAGAGAATGTGTAGAACAAAGAAAAAAAAAACAATAAAGATATTAAAGGCCGATCGAAGCTGATATTACCCACTGAGATTAATGGTCCTTTTAAAGCCCCAACAGATTCTCCTTGTTTGGCAGGGGCCACTGCACATTACAGGTATTGACTATCTGTGCAGCTCCATTTTACTTTATTGAGCATTATGTCAAACAAATTGATCACAAGATTTGATGCTTTTTTTACACATCAGAAATGCAAATAAAGTGGATTTTTCTGCATATTTATGTAATTATAAAAGGCTGAAAATAGGACTTTTAAAATGCTAATATTTGTGTAAAACTAATATAGTCATCATGTTAACCTTTGTACAGTAAAGATCACAATAAGAGGGTGGCTGCGGTGGTGTGTGTTTGGAGCAGTGAGGTGTTTTTAGGAAGAAATCCATTCAAAGGCTGAACTATGCTGTAATTTATGCAAATAGTAGCCCCTCCGCACCTGATCCTCCCTGCTTCCTCTACAGTGTTTGCTCATTTCAGAGCCCAGTGGACAGTGTTTGGCTCGTTGCACTAAAGAGACAGTTCCTGCACATTTTAACCGTTAACAACAAAACTCCCTGGGAGAGTTTTTAATTTGATGATGAGTTTTACTCTCCGTACTCTTGCTCATTTCATTTTATTTTACTCATTTTTGGTTTACTCTAATGATTAAATGATGTTTATTACATCTCTGCAGACTATCAAGTGATATTGTAAATTTTTAGTGTTTGTTTGGTATTTGATTGTGTTTCTTTTTTTTTTTATTTATGACTGAAAAGTTTACTCTCCAGGTCCAAAAATGAATGAGGAACATTTAATTTCTGTGATCGCTGCTCACATCTTGAAGAGCACATTCATCTTCCTGCATTCTTAACAGACTGATCTCTCTGTTTCAGTATTTATGTAATAGATCTGATGCTTCAGCTGGGACATGTTGTGTTTTTTGTAGCACTGGAGGACTTCGCTAAAATCAACAGCACAATTTTAATCCTGGTGAACTTCCATCTGGGAAAAGAGACATTGACATCATGCAGGGCTCATTCTTGTTTGCAGTAAATTAAATCCCATTTTCTTTGTTTCAATTAAGATCTAATGAACAACAAATTTTAATGACAGTGTTTGTGGAAATTACGGGGTTTGTTTTGCAGCTGGCGCCATTAAACCTCAGGATGTTATTTTAAATGAGCTGGCGTTAAAAAGGAAAACTGCTCAAATAACTAAAAAAAGTTTTCAATAAGAAATGGATTATATTAATACAATGCTAATATTTTGTAAGTTATTTAAAGGGGCTGCACGGTGGTGAAGTGGGTAGTGCTATTGCTGTGCAGAAAGGAGGTTGTGGGTTTGCTAAATTGTCATTAACACATTCTACATTGACAGATTTGCAGATGTGGACTTACAGGTACAATGGATTTCTCTATTGATACTTGTATGGAGACTTCACAGTCCACATGGTCACATGTTACTAAGTTCAAATGTCTTCTGCATGTGTGCTTTGTCTCTCAATATTGCAGACAAGTATTGTCAGTTGTGAAACAGTTTCTCACAAACGATCTCTGATAATGGCGCCTACATTATGTGGACTGTGGGTCCACAAATTGAAACACGCCCTCTGTGGATCCACCATTCAGACGCACACACACAAACGAAGCAGCTGATCGACATGCAGTGGGCTCTCTCTGTGATCCTTTGACCAAATGAGATGACCAAGCTGCCATCTGTGAAAGAAGTGTCACTCTTTTAAAGTTTTGTTCCATAAATCACTCAGCAGTTAGATGCTTACTACCCCCTCCAAAAAAAAAAAAAAAAAACATTTCTGACAATCAGTTCATCATACTGGTCTAGATTCAGAAGGAAGAGCTGATAATTTGTAGATTTAGTGCTGTGTTTGGATCTATAAAGTACTTTTATATGCCATCAAACTCACTCTGACACGCATTGTGACAGATATTTGCATTATGACTTCATAATATCAAAAAGGGCTAATATCTTCATTTAATTTATCCGGTATTGAATTTGTATGTGAGACCAAGTTATCGAAGTCCTGAGTTGAGAATAGTGCAGCTTAGTGGCAGCGTATCCATGATGTATGGCCTTTATGCACTGATACAGCTGAGTTGTTGTGATATTAAAGCAGGACTGGCCATACTGACCTCATGTCTATAGGACATGACCGCATCGCACGGTAGCATCATGGTGTGATGTTGTAGCACGTAGCTGCATTTTAATGTAATCCAAGAGAGTTGTGCTGCAGTGGGGTGTGGGCATGTGATAGGATCTATGTGGGAACTTTCTGCAGATGTACAGAGCGTGGGAAGGAGGCAGGAGCGCGTCTTGGGATGTGGAAAATAGCCTGGAAAAGCTTATTTAGTGAGCCTTGAAGCAAAACAGCAGCATGAATATCTTCACGCTGAATGAGGTTCCTTCAGATGCAGCGATGTCCCGAGGTCGTGCAGGTCATGGAGAGCGTAATTGGTATCAATCCAGTGTGAAAGGGGAAAAACAGCCAACAGATATGAGCATAAACACAACTAACTTAGTCTAGTTAATAGATGTTAGAAATTTGAAACAAAAAGGAATTTATTTGCATGAAGGTCACTGTTAGAAGGTCTGGTGCTGTTTGACATAACCAGAAGCACCAACTTTGAGTCAAGATGTCAAAGCTCCTCCCCCATCCAACCTCCTGCAGAGAGACTGTACAAACTCTGAACATTCTAAGGTTCTGATTATTTTTACTTGTCTGCCAGTTTAAGATCTGAATACAGTTTTACTGCTGTTTTGAGGTAGGTTCATTGAAATCTTTGTGTTGATATCTTTCCTTTGTGTGTCTACATCGATGTGTCGGTGCATTGGTTATCATCAGCAGAGCGCAGCATTTAATGAGGGAAATGGGAAGCAAATAAATATAGTGCCTTTGAAAATGATTTCATCTCATCCCTTTATTGCCTCTCATTTCTATCCATTTATTGCGTGGTACGGATAGAAGCACAGAGAGGGAGAAAATTTGAATCATTACACCCCACTGTCAATATTAGTTTACCCCCTCTTCAGCTTTATTTATTCTCTTTACCACAGCTGTGTACTGGGAACTCTGTTTTTGTCGCAAACACTGCAAAAGTGACACACTAGGGCAAATCATTAGGAACATGTATGTTCAAGTGAGATGCAAACTAATAAGGTGCAAGTGATGTGCGTGCTTCATGTGTATTTACTGTTGTGTAAAAGTTTTTGGCCCTTCAGATGTTAAAAAGCAGAAAGTAAAGGTTGTTTTTCTATTTCCATTGCTGAGTACAGTTCTAAATTCAAAGAACCATTTTTTTTTCTTTCAGTATTTGAAAGATTTCCAGTAAAACAGCTGCAGAATTTCTCCTCCTCCTGCCATCACATACTGACGGGCTCCTATGCCAAACTGAGGAGGAGGGTTCTGTCTTTAACAACTCATAAAACACAGGAACAGTTTGATGGAAGATTTTAAAGGATTTGACATCATGTTTTTTTTAAAGTCCTGAAACTAGAGCTGTCTAATTTACTGAAAATATCATCTTGATTTAGGTCATTTTATATTTTGACAAGTATACACATGCCGGTAGTTCATTTTCTGTAAAATCTAATTTAGATAATCAAGACATGGAAAGTGTTAGTTCTTTTTTAGCTTTAAATTAGATAATTGAAAATAAAAAGCTCTCATTCGTGTGTTAGTATGTTTACTCTCTTATTTAGAATATCTGGGCAAACGTTTGACAAAGAAATACATTTTTACATGGAACTAAATGATAAAGGTGATGTTGACCAAACCACTGTAAGCATGTTCATTCATTCAGCTGAAGTATGAGGATGTTGGTGACGTTATCGGTAGTGACACATGCTAGATAATCCTCATTCCTGCGTCTCAAGACCACCCCGAGGCCACTGGTTATCATTTCTTTTGTCTGGTTATCTGGAAAACAGCCTGTGTTGGGGACTGGTTTCATTTGCGGTACAGTTTTCTGGTGCCATGTTAGATTCTTCATAACCGAATCATGTCCATTCAACAGAGGTATCTCCTTATTAAAAGGAGCTACAGGACTTTGTGTGCCTGCATCTATGTGGGACTGTGGTGACTTCTACATGTTATAAACCAACACCCAAACTGTAAACAATAGATTTTAGACCATCATGAAATAAACAACAGAATTTAATATGAAACGAACATGTTTTAACTTAATCATTAAAAATATTTTTTCATATTCTCCAACCCTTCCCTGAAACTGGCAACCAGCTCATGCCCATGTGTGGGTTTTTCTATCTCAGTCTTCAAGGCCATCACCGATTTCCTTCAGCAAATGCAGAGAAGTTCATTGAATTTGAATGACCTCTTCTTTTACAGGTCCGGTTATGCAAATATTGGAGGAGAAAAATCACATCTTGTTTAAATACTCTTCTTCTTCTTCAAATATTGGGCCACAATGGGAAAACTTTAACCATATCTCTTTAGTAAACACCCCATATGTATGTCATCTTGGTTCCCCTCAGATTGATGCTCTACAGTTGAGACCATCAGCTACTCTTTCCTGCAGGGACATTATCTGATCCCAATCTGCTGCACAGCGTGATACCAGCAAACACTGGACAGTGGGTGTTTCTCAATGTCAAGGAACCTTGCCTACCGAGGCAATGCCTTAGTAGAGGAGGCGTCTTGCTTACGAGGACACTGGAACAGACTTCACTCACGTGACCCCGGCTGCCTGCTCAAGCGCACTGTTTATGTCCCGCCCATCGCCCATGGAGCTAGAAATGTTAATAAAAATAAAATTAAATATATTTGCAAGCGAGTTAATACCTTCTAGCCACCGAAGCTGCAACTACAAAGCAACTAACCAACCGTATAACTGCTTTGGATTAAAAAAACAAAACATTTTAAATATAAGCCCGATAGCAACAATCAATTAACTTACATTTAAACCTTTGAAGTAGCTGCTACCTGCTCCTCAACCACCATTTTTTGAAAATACCACGATGTATTCTGGGGAATTTGTGACTAAGGGAAGGCATCAAGGCACGTCCCATGTATCCTTGGTATGTTAGCTAAACAGCGGGCAAACCGAGTACAGATGCCTCGGTAGCACATGAACATAGGAATGCGTCTTGGCGGGTCCCGATGACGTATCTCCTAGGCAACCGGGACGGGTCCAAGGCATCAAGGCAAGGTTCCTTGGCTTTGAGAAACACCCCGAATTTTAGCTCAAGCTCTTCAGCTTTTAATTCTGCTCTCCGTGTACTGTGACATACAGTGACATTTTGTAAAATGTATACCAGTACTAGGAGTGATTTGTTGAACTGCATCCTCTTTACCCTCTGTTTCACTGTCTCTGACCATTCAGTAGGTCTGAATGTAATTTTAGAGATAAAAAATTGGAATAACTTTGTTCAGTTTTATTATTTTAATAAGAACTTTTAAGAATGACTTTCCAACACCTGTTTAGAGAGTACAAACTGTAAATAACCTGTTACACATTATAGTAATGTCTATTATCATGCTCTGTTTCTGTCAGATGAATGATTAAAGCAAACTAATTAACACAATTTATCGCCAGTCATTGCAGTAGGGAGAGTGGGCAGGAGGCTGAACATTTAAAATCTGCTCTTTTCAAATCTCCAAACACCATCGTAATGATTAAAAAGCAGCTATGCGTGACTTGTTGTGCAAATGTTACATAAAAAAAAACTTGTAAACTAAACCTTCCACAACGTTTGTTTATGCAGAAGTAGGTGAATGATTGATGACTTGTTCCATGTGATTTCATTTTATATTTGTCCCTTTTGATTATGTGATTTATAGCCACCCAACCTCAGTAAATCAGGAATATTATCACTCATGCAGGTAAACTGACAGTTAGAAAGGGCTACCAGGTCTTGAAACCTTGAAAAATAATATAGCAATAATTTTAAACACACACACACATGCACACACGCTCAGCTAACTGTGCACTAGAGATACACTTATATGTTTGCATCTACAAGGTTATACAAGCAGGAAACGTCCCTATATATTACACATAATCTCGACTGTGTATTCTGCACCGCTGCAGTCTAGAGTCCAGGGACCTTTTACAGCATATTCGTGTTTAAGTTGAGAAAAATGGACATTATTCAAGGAAGAGTTATCAAATCGGACTTTTAAATTGTATACCAACACTCATCTCACATTCAGTGACATCTCTTCTCCCCTGCGTGCCCTCAGACACTTTCTTGTTTATTTTCTCTGTTTGTTGTCTCTCCAGGGAGGATTTATATGAAAGGTCCACAGCCTGGAGATATGCTCTTTTAATAGCAACCCTAAACAAAGTCATCTACAATGTTAAAACCTTTTCACACACACATATACTCACACATGCACTCATACTGCTCTGTTTGCCTGAAGACATATTGGAAAAAGACTGAGATGTGTGTGAAGTAGGAACAAATCTGACTGGATAAGAGGAAACAATAGAATCTTTAACCTCAAGGCTCTAACTAACAGAAGACAGAGACAGGTGCAGTTTGATTAAAAGGAAATGAAGGTTAAAAGACAAGCCGGGGTTTAACAGGATGGGGTCGTGGCATTAGGGTGTTATAAAACATACCACTCAAATACTTATGTACTTCTCCTCAACTTCAAGAACAAGCCAATTTTTCATTTTTTTCAAGTCCTTGCATATGCACAATTCGATTCATTGTTCAAAATGTTCATTAAACCATGATTCATAATTTGCATCATAAATGACTCAAACATGCTAATGAGATGCACCACATAAGCTATTTTGGGACTTTGTTCCCAAGGAAACTTGTTTCGTTGTTTCATAAGTTTGGAGGTGAATATCAAAGCAGGATGCATTTATGATATTTCTTTTTTTTGTTCCAGCATTGCAGCTGTGTTACGTCACCAAGAGCCAGTGTTTCCATTCCTGGTCTTTTTCTCTGAATATTTCACACGACCATTTGCAGAGTTCCCTCGCAAAGAAAAGGGAACCATAATAAATTGCACTCTGCTACATCGCACAGCTTATCCCTACCTTTTCACTCCATCTTCTCCTCTGCCCACATCTTGCTCTCCATCTCTGCCTCACTACTCTCACCCACTCTGCTGCTTTTTTTTTTTTTTTCAAACCTTTGGCTCTCAGTCCCCATCGCTCAATTTTTTTTTCTCTTTTTGGCGCCTCAGTCTCTCGTTTTTTCGGTCAGAGTGAAAATGTCTAAAACATGTATGTGATGTAATCCAAATGGACTGCAGTTGACTCTCCCTTAGGATGAAGAGCTGAAGGTAGCCACCTCCATCCTGCAGCCTCTAGCGCGACACAACAAGGCGCCCAAGTCTGCATCACTGTCTTTTTCTCTGACTTTACAGCCATTTTTGTCACATGTTAATAAATGAAGTTTAGTTATCATTGACCAGGACCTTTTCTCTGTGTAACCCTGTGGTCATTAGTTAGAAAATATACATAAAAATCATTCGGATGCTGTCTTTAGAGCAGATATTGAGCTAACCCTGAACTGCTAACTTTACATTTTATCATGCTCTTACATGTTGGGGTGAAAAGTAAAACTCTACATTTAAGATAAAAGTATTTTTCACAATGTCGGTATGTCACATGAGTTGATCTCTAGCAAACCCTACAGCACTAACTATCAAATACAGCAGATGTGAGTGGCAGCTCAATGCACAGCTGACCTTGTGAACTGCGGTGGCCCTCCGGGATGCAGACAGGTGCTCTGCTGATCAAAGGCTGCATACGCGCAGTGAACTTTTGTACCTGCATACATCAGCCTTTTTTTTTTCTATTCACCTCTCGCTAACTTTCTCTCCCTCTCTGAGGAATAAGCAACCAAATGTGTCCTGTCAAGTAGCAACAACACTTTTATCTGCTTAAAGGCAGACTTGCAGAGGAAAGAAAGAGATGCTGTAGAAACAATTTTGTGCTCATGCAGTTGCTACTGAAGATAGAGAGCAACCAGCCAGGAGATAGGCGATAAGGAAAAGGAAAGATCTTTTTAATAGCTACATGTGGCTGATGAAGATGTTTGCTGTAACACAATGGACCACTAGACTCCACTCCATCTCTTTCTTCTAGGTAGTTTCTCTCTCTTTATCAAGCCTGCAGCTCCTAGCAACCAAAGTTACATAAAAATATGAATTTAAACACAAATTACACTCCATAACCCTCAAGGCATGTTTTTACTGTATATGAAGGCACAACAACCCACAAAGAACATAAATAACTGATAGTTTCTTTCCTATTCTTTTTGTCTCAGTAACATTGGCTGAGAGAAGCAGACATATTGATCTTTGTGCCTGGCAGTATTGTATTCAGATTTACAGAAGTTTCCCTTCACCTGTCCAATTTGGGAAGAGAGTGGAGACGGTTTGGGATTATTTAAAAGAACCAAGCTGACCTGATGTTGGTTTGTGATGTATTAACAAACATTAGAACTGCTTTGTCAATTACTTTGGGCGCCTCAAGTTTGGGGATCAGAAGTGACCACAAGAAACTGCCCTAAATTATTATCATAATCAAGTTTTCCCTGTTCTTTCATTGGCCTGAACGATTCAAGGTTCAACTCCTATTGTGTCAGTCTGTTGTTCAGCATTGTTTTTTTTATTATTTTGTACAGTAAATGTAAATGTACATTACATGACATTAAATTAAGTTAGGTTACATGGTGGCGCAGTTGGAAGCACTGTTACCTTGCAGTGAGAACGTCCCAGGTTCAAAACTAGGCAGTGACCTATCTGCATGCAGTTTGCATGTTCTCGCCCTGCATGCGGGGGTTTTCTCTGGGGGGTCTGGTTTTCTCCCACAGACCAAAATTATGTATGAGGTTATTTAGTAACTCTAAATTGTCCCCAGGTGTGAGTGTGTGTGTGTCTGAATGTTTATTTGTCTATGTTTGTGGCCTTGTGATGGACAGGCAATCTGTCCAGGGTGTCCCTGCCTTTCGTCCAATGACTATTGGAGATGGGCACCAGCTCCACATGACCCTGAATAGGAACAAGCAGGTGTAGATCGTTTCTGACTGATTAAATCAAATAAAATAAGGCTGCATGGTGTTGCAGTTGGTATTAAAGTACATTACTGAACACAAAACACATCCTTGCTCGGTCTAAAGTTTGTTTATTAGCAGTTGCTGCAAAACTTCATTAATGTACTGTTTTATGTTTTATGCCACTGTTTGGTATTAGGACCTTGTTTTAATACCGTACAAGTGCCTTCATCTGTTGTTAGCCATATGTCCAGCAATAAAACATTAGCCTTTAGGCTCACAGTTAATGTGGTGAAATTAGGTCTATTGTTCCATATCGTTTCCAGACCATAAAACCATTATTATGATCCAAGTAGCACATTGACGGAGTTCTTATATTGCAAAGAACGGAGTCTGTATGTATCTGTGTCTCTACTAGAGACACAATGTATGAAATTTAATACAGTGCAAACACATACTGGTAGTGATTAATAATATTTACATCTCTTATCACTTTAGTGCATACAGACTATAATAATCCCTGACCTGCTTAAAATAGGCACAAGTGCATGACAACAACCTGCGTCCTAAAAAAAGACAAAAGCCTCCCTTTTTCTGCTGTGTGGCAGCACAACTGTAGCACTGCACAATAGAAATTTGGGTCAAGTGCTGGATTGCAGCCGTCTGGCTGTGGAGTTGAGTTGTGGCTTTTTAACAGATTGGATTTACCCTCTCATCTGCTCATGGACAGGCACTTACTGTAGTTCACATAATGCTGTGAGTGAGCGAATCGAGCAGCGCGCGGCATGAGTGCAAAGGGAAGAGATGGAGCTGGAGTTTGCTTTTAGGAATGTTTTTGGGAAAGTATAAGTCAGAGTGTCTTTAGATATAAAACACCAGAGTTGTTCAGTTGTAAGTTAAACTCATACAAACATTGTTTTGTTTTGTCTGAACTGGATCGATATGGCAACAGCACTTTGACAGGTTATTCTTCCATTTTCTTTCACTCATACGGTTGGGTTGCAGACGTAACCCAAACATCTCTTGCCTCAGTGAAACTCTCCATTTGGGGGATCCCAAGTCATTCCCAGGATATAAAGTACAGTCCCACCAGTACGATCTGGGTGATGACCAGGAGACATCCTAATCAGATGCCCAAACAACCTCAAGTGATGCCTTTCAACGAGGAGGAGCAGCTGCTTTACTATCTACCCTAGATATAAAACTGAACCCCATCACAGCGTGGCTGCCTCTCCCAGACAGATTCAGTTACATACAGTCAAATTTAATCAAATTATCATACTAAATAATCAGGCTCTGTAAATGTCAAATAGTAAAATATTATCCAAATATGTAAGCCAGCAGATCACATTGAAATTGCAATTAAACAATCCTTAAAATACATTGGGGTTCCTGTGAACACAGAATTTGGCACAAATGTTCCTTTTCTGCAAGCAGAAGCTGACGAGGGTTATGAGGTCAAAGTAATATTAATGCCATTAAACTGTTTTATGGTCATACATAGGCTCATTAGCATTTTATATAAATCCTTAATAAAGCAAATAAATGTATACCCTAAAAATCAAAGGTTAACTGCATTATATGGATTCAGCTGGTCCAGTAGAGCTGTCTGCATCCAGTCGATGCCAAAAAAGACAGTGCGGTGAGTGGATGCAGACACAAACCTTGTTTGTATCAGCTAGTGGTTTTTTCCACCACTGCAGCTATTTTCCCATCAAGGAGTTTCAGTCTGAAATTTGAAGATCTGGTGTCCTTAGAGGTGCTAAAACTCAACACTATAATAACAATTTAAAAGAAAAATATCTGTTCCAACTTGATGTGTTTGTCAAAGAAAAGAATCTGTGAGGTGGTTATTTTAGTTTCAAACTTAGAACTTGTGGAAGTTACACAGCAACACTAAAAACCACATAAAACAGTTTCTAGGCAACTAGTTTTATAGCTTAATTTTTATCTCACCTTTTCAGAAAAAGACACAGATGACACATATGTTACTATAATAATGTAAAAGTATTTGTTCAAAATTTGTATTGTGTAAAAAAGATTTATTGTTAGCCAACTAATGAAGTCATCTATAAATCCAGGCAATTTGAAATAACTTAAAAATAAAATGTTTTCATGTATTTACACAAAAACGCATCTTTTTAGTCTAACGTTGGACGTTCCACCAACCAAAAATCTGTTTCTTAGATCCCATTTGATTAAAAATAGTGTTTATCAATGTCATGCATTTGCTTTCACTCACTAATACACACATAAAGCTGTAAAACAATAAAGACCTGCAATCCATCACGCACTTATTCACAATCCCACCGATCATTTCTCTGCCTTCTTGCTGGCAGGACATTGAGTTTGTGGGATAGACACTAATGCTATCTCCTCTGAGCAGCAGATAAATCAATGCCACACTTTCTGTCAGTCAAAAAGCTGCTTCAGCTCCAAACTGATACAGCAAGTTCTCATCCCTGCTGTCATGATTAGTTCACTGATGCACTGGCACGACTGTTAATGTTTTGTTATAATGTTGATTTTAAGTTCACTTTCAGAAGGAAGAAGAAAATTATGAACAAGACTGTATTAGTAGTCAATCCAACGACATCTGCTAAATTTTGAACCTCAGAATTAAGAGAGAGAGTAAAGGCGGTTTTAGTGGCTCATACCATCGGTTGCCCGATTTCACCTCGTGCTTTAATACAAATTGAATTTGATGTCATCTGATTCTGTCCCCGTCTCTGTGACGCTGCTATAATGAGCTGCACTCATGCCAGAGTTCAAACTAAGTCTTCAGGCTGTTTGGTGGGTGGCAGAACACACAGAGTGAGAGAAGAGGAGCTCGGTGGAAAAACAGCAAGGCTGCATGAAAGCAATTTAGATTCAGCTCCTTTTTTTAAAAACTCAAGCTGCATGACTTCACAATCACACACCAGAACAAAAACTAAATACCCAGAGAGGAAAAAAAGATTATTTTACTGTTGGACTTTGCAGCAATGTGAAACTGAAACTAACTGAGATTGATTATGTGTCATCTTTACTTACAGTATCACTGCACAACAACTGAAAGGATCAATTCTGTGATTCAGATTTGTCAAAATCGTTTGCACAGGTTGAACTCTTGTTTAAATACATGTGGGTGTGTCTGTGTGTGGTGGATGTGGGTGTGAGTGTGGGTGGTAGTGGGGGGGCTTTCAGTCTTTGATCAATGTTTGGTAAAGAACACAATTTATTTTTTACAATAATCTGGAATCATGAGCTTTACGATAATTTAACATGTGAATGAACAATTTTCCGAGAGTCTCATCCAAACCCTTTAGTTTTTATTTTGGAATACTAGGTTCATCCTGTTTCACTTGTTGATGACGACGTTTCCAACTCAGAGCCAGAATCCAGAAGGTTTGACAAAAGTAACAAACACTAACTTCCTCAGTCACTCTTTGCATTAAAGAAGTATAATTTTAGCTGGTGAAAACATTTACCAGTAGTTTAGTTGAGTGAGCACAGCAAAATAAGCCAAAATTGGTGCGGTTGTGCAGAAAGAAACATGAATTTTAAAGCCCCTTGTTTTTTTTATTGCTTCTTGATCCTGTTCAGTTCAGCAGAAAGTTGGTGTCTGTCTTCAGCTAATCATGGGTGAGAGGCGGGGGTACATCCTGATCAGGTCCACAGACACATGAACAACCATTAATGCTCATACTTACAATTTAGTATTGCAAATTAAGCTAATATGTGTGTTTTGGGTAACCTTGCGCTGCAAGATGGAATCTCCTGAGATTTAGAGTTTTCCAAACCCACGGAAATCCATCTTGTACCACTCCAGCAAAACCGTCTATTTCGTTCCAAAAATTATTGAACCAATCATTGTGCTTTGGGGCGGGTGTTCAGGTATGATTGGCAGCAAGGGCCCAGGCAGGCAAAGCAAAACAAACATGGCTGCGCCGGTGGATGTACGCATAAAGGCAGCTATTGAATCTGTTTTAGGAGAACTAGAGATGATTTCTTCATTAAAAAATGATCAAAGGTAAGAACTTTGTGCATTTTTTCATGGTAAAGATGTGTTTTGCTTTTCTTAGTGGTAACGATGTGTGTGTTTTTCTCCCAACTGGATTTGCAAGAGCTTGATTGGCTAAAGACAAATCCTCAAAGGCAGACACTTGCTAGCTCGTCCTTCAATCAGCTTAAAATATTATATCAGATGTCCCTCCCTTTTTATAGACGGTTTCAAATGGAGTGGTTCCAGATGTATGTGTGTCCCCGACTCGACAAGAGGTGGGGCTAAAGATAGATCTGGCGGAGCCAGGTTATGTTTTGGGTGTGTGCAAGGGAAAGTACCTGAAGGATGCACTCTCCATGCAACTGTCTTTATGCAAGACATCAATGCTCTCTTAGGTACGTTGCTTATTTCTGTAAATGTAAAATGACAACGTTTTCTCCTGGTATTTGTTTTGCAGGTGTGCAACAAGGCAGAAGTAAATATGTGTCCTTTGGTTTTATTCCTGTTGTGGATCTTTTCTTTATTTGTTTGTCTGGTGATTTTTCTCTCTGGAAGATTTTACCCTCCAAAGAAACCCCAACATATAAATGGCACTTTGTCTCAGGAGGAAAAGAAGAAGCCATAAAATGTTGATTCACATCTTGATCTGTTTAAAGTCGTTAGACCTAACGTCAGCACAGGCATTAGTTTGACTGTGCTCGATGGGGCCCTTCCATTTATTTCATTGACTTTTGTTGTTTCATGACATCGGCATCAGTTTTAGAAGCTATTATCTCTGTTTTGATTAATAAAAAAACACGTTTCTTTGCTGTTTTCCACAATAATTTCCACCATTCTACAAAAATGCTCTAAATATTAGTCTCTCCCTCTTGTACTCTAAGCCAAACACAGCAGTGACACAGACAAACTTTGCTATTGATCTCTTAAACGTCTCCAACATTTCCTTCATGTCCCAATGGAAAATTAAAGCAGGATAGAGAAGCTTATTTCTTCTTTCCTCTCCGTTTCCTTTCCTGTCCTCGCTGCACTGCTGCCCCAGACTGCCCTGCAGTAATTCAGAACTTTGACACATGCGCCAGCATTGTTTCTCTGTGTTCCCTTCCCCATGTTTGTGTGTGTTAGCAGCTCTAATGTGCAGGGCGTGAGTCTTTTACAATATGTTCAATATCTCACCACAGGGCTTCACAACCCAGACGACTCTAACGATGCAGAGAGAGAGGGAGAGAGATGGTGGGATATGGCACTGAACTATCAGTGCAGAATAAACCCATTTGTCTTCCTATTCCCGTATTCGCAACACCCCCTACAGCCTATAAAACCTACCACACAAAAAAATAACCACACGCACTCACAAGGAAATATTATATGTTCCATTTTATACATGCTGCAAAGTTGAAGTGTTCAAATTTCAAGACGTTTACCACTCTCCTCAGGCTATGCTTCAATTACCAAACCAACAGGGCTGGAAAGTGAGGACTTATTACAGAGAATCTGGATCCTCTGTGTTTGTGATATTGTATGATCTATGACTGCAGTGTTGGAACTTCCCTGCAGAACCATTAAAAACCATTTTAGGTTTATATGAGACAGATTGAACAAATGGGTTAGATCACTATTATTTTAGGATCAATATTTTTTCTAGTGTTGTATCTGAGAATCTTACCCAAAATGGACATAATATCCAAAGAAATATCGTTGTAAATCCAAATCGGGGTGTTTAGTAAATCAACATTTTGCAAACTGTTTATTTATCTAATTCTTAATCATCTTCATTGTCCAGACAAAACAAAATGTAGAACCTTTATTTACCTTGCCAGATGCACCTTCTCATTTAATTGAATTCAAACTTTTGACTGGTAGTGTATGTCCAACATCTATAACAGTTAGTTCCAACAATTTGCACTGTATATATGACTCATTACCCCAGGAACATTTAACATGGTGGTAATTAACTGAAGCATTATGGGAGCTCCCTAACCAACACAAAGACTGAAATTGCATAACATGTTTGCTAAAGTCTTTTCTACCTAAATGGTTGCCACATGGCTAAATAAATAAATAAACCATAATTTCTGTCGTACTTGAAGGGCACATGGGAGGTTTAAACTGTCATTTCTAACTTCCTGTAGCGGAAGGTTGTGCTGCATCGTTAATGCTAAACCTATAGGAGGCTCAAACAAAGCCATCTGGAGTTTTTCTTTGTTTTTGAAAACATTTTGCTTCTGGTTGAAGCAGTGTTTTAACTTTAGTGAAGCCCTGGCAGCTTACTGGTTGATGTTCATCTTGTTTATGTTCCATACGAAACATCTTTAGCGTTCTTGTGATGAGGTTGTCAATGGGAACCAACTCATGAATGCACCCTGAACACATTAGAGAAACTAAACTAGTCTCTGAAAACAATTGTAGTCCGTGTTTGATTTATCCAATAAAAATATTGGTGCAAAATGTCCTCAATGTCAAAGGTATGCAAACTAAGATGTTCTTATTTTTTTGTTAAATAAAGTTAAAAATACTTTTTCCCGAGTTCCACCATTAATTCCCTTCAATTTTTGCTAAATTTATATCTTTTACTAAATTATAACGAAAGCTAGTTTTAAGATTTAGTAATGAGTTTGTATCACTGCAGGATATTCTGAAACTCAATAAATAATTGATTTCTAACTTATAATTCAGTGTGCAATGTGATATCCTGTAGATTCAAGAACAAAAGTGATGAGTTGAAGCAAAGGCAAACTTAAGTCAAGTGATTAACCGAAATGCTGTGCACTGGACAGTTTGTGAGCTGATTTGTGATAGTTTGGCAGGCAGACAGTCAAAAGGGAGATGTGTGCTAATATTTGCCTGGTTATCTATTGATCCGTGCAGACAAGTGTTGAAGCTTTGTAGATTTTTGTGGCCTGTCTTTGGGGCTCTGTGGAAATCAAGAGGATATGCTCTCACATCTCAGCGTCTTAACTGGTTTTTGTTTAGAAGGGATTTAATCTCATTGGCACAAACTAAAGTGTTAAAGGTTTTAAAACATTCCAAAGTTGGCAAACAGCCTGAGTGATTAACAGTGGCTCCCAGATGGTGCTGTGTAATTTCACCAAATACAGTTAGCATTTATCTGAAATAAATTGAAACATTTGGTAATTTTGTGCTGTTTAGCTAACAGTTACAACAGCTTACGGTTAATTTTGTCTAAATGCTCAAACACTGATTATTTGACAAGTAAAGCTTTTCATTGTTCGCTTAATAACAAGTATCAAGAAATCCTGTCCTCAGAAAAGTCAACAATCGCCATCAAACCTTCAGAAAGTTGTTGTTGGATGTACATTTACAGCTGGTTTTACAGTAGGCCATATTCAAGATGGCTGTCACACACAGCTGATCAAAAGAATGACAAATACAAACATGGCTACAACCCTCTCAGTTTTACTGATAGTAGGCTAAAATTTGTTGTATTTGTGTCTATGAGTCATCCCCAACACATACTCCAAGCTCCATGCATCTTACCAAATCTTTCCTTTAAACCTTGTCATCAGCTTTTTCTGTATATCTGTTACCTCATGAACCGCTGGTCAGATATTATCTAAATTTAGAAAGTAGTGATTGGATGTACATCTAAAACCAATTAAATTTTGGAATCAGTCCAATTCAATATAGCCACCAAAAGAAATCTATCACCCAAAAATGATCACAAGTCATTCCAACAGGTTTTGAGTTCATGTAGTAGAAGCTGAGACTCAACTCATAGTCTGAGTGCTAAAAGACGCAAAATCTTGTGATCTCATGTGAGATTACACACTTTATTTTCAAGACTGACAAAAACTTCTAGAACGCCATCATTTCTAAAGAAAAGATGATCTTGGTTTCAAACTCTAAAGGCAGTAGGCTATCTGCATTTCTTCAAGGATTTGTATTTAATTGTTTTAGGATTTCTTGCTTTGCACTAAATGCATGTACATGGACTATTTTTAATCAGTTAGAAATACAGTGATCAGATCATGGTCATGAAAACAAACAGGGCCTGCAGGATAGAAACACAAAACAGCTAAAGCACAGTAGGAAGCTGTATGTGGGAGGGCAGAGATATATCAGAATGGACACCCCGAAGGAGCTTGGTCGTCTTCTTGTTCTGTTGTGACTGGGAGTTTTTTAATCAATGTATAAGTGTGTTATGTTCTGGGTGTCTGTATTTGTGTGTGTCTACAATGAGGAAGCAGGACAGACGCTAAGTACCTCCGAGCTCTTTGCATTCATATATGTTCCCCAGAGTATGTTGGCTTGTTTTTGAGAAACCAGAAAGCAGACCCTTAACGGGGGGAATTTTTCGAACCCTTTGTCTATAAGGTGAGTTATGTAAGCAGATGAATCTAGATTAATATGTTTTCAGTTTCTCAGCTGACAAAATGAGATCAGTCCAGCTGTACTAGATTCACCCTTTTCTTTTTTTCCCACTTTGCTCTTCCTCACCACCCACCATCCTGCTCTCACTTCTCTGGATGTATACCTGCCTGCCAAGTTTTCTCTTCTCCCACCCACCTGAGCCAAACACCTGTGTTAGCACCAAGTTTGAAAAATGTGGGACAGGATATCATCATACGCAACCAGACTCAACTTCTCCAATGCTCCATAGCAACCTCACTTTGCCTGTTGGCCTCCTCTACCTCACCAAATCACTTTTTAAGGAGTCTTTGAGGTAGAATCTGCAAGTTATGGCCCAGATTCATTAATATCAAACCAGTTCTGTTTTCTACTCAAGTTATTGCACATTATTTTGCGCTCACTATCCGCTCATTCTCAGCATTAGATTCACAAAACCAATAGTGCTGAATCAAACACGCCCATTATATACAGCAGGTATGATTCGTCTAACTGTTTTTGCATCAGATGGCATTTGTTCTGCATGGCTGCACAATATATAGAGAGATTTCTGTTACAAACAGAGCAGGAACAAATGTAACAGACAAGAAAAAAAAAAGTATTTTCTCACAGTACATACTGGGTATTAATTTATGAGAGGCATTCCTTAAAATTGTCTGAAAGATATCTCTCTGAAACAAGAAGAAATTACATTCAGATTACAGTTTAAAATCAATAAGAGTCATTTTGTGCCTCTAGACGATGACTGCACCTTCTTATTTTGATAAAAAAATTTAAATGTGATTTCTATTCCAGACAGCTGCGGGCAGCTGTGTGCTCTCAGTCCTGAGGGGAGAGTTGTCTGCTGCCCGTCTTCAGCCACACTGAGACAGAGGGACAGATACTGGGGGGGATTGGGGGTTTGTTTTTTATTCACTGGATGCAGCTCTGTCTGCTGTAATATTCTCCTAATTGTTTTATTCTGTATGTAAAATGGCAATAACAGAATATGATATTTTTCACAAATGATGCTCCTTTTCCATGTTTTCCTTGAGGTGCAAATACCATCAGCTCTTGGGTGACAGTATGTACTCGATGCCAAGTTTGTGTTGCAAACATCTCTGAACCTTTAGAACCAGATGCTATTTACAGTCACAGAACTTTACATAAATATGGGTGGGTTTTCCCTTGAAATGCATATATAATACTTCATTTAAATGTGGGCAAACTGCACTGGCGCAGAGAGAAGCTGTCTGGTTGGCAGCGCAGAATGAGACGCAGATGTCTCTTTGCGATAGAATTAGACAGAGACTCAAAACCGCAAATGGTGCTTGCCAAGGACATGCAATCCTTAAGTGAATTCAGGCCTATGTATTTAGGAGGCTAGAGATGTGTTAAAACCCCTCTGTACTTTCTGATTCACATGCAGCTGAGCACGGACAGAGGCGCACTGGGCATTTTGCAAAACTTATTAAAAAAATCTGGCTTCTTGGCAGCTGCAAGTCGTGATCACCCTCTGACAGCCAGCAGATGGCAGTGAGAAGGTTATCGCTCATAAATGTAACGATCTGGCAGCCAATCAAAGACCATGTAATATTAATCAATGAAAACAATCTGGATGTCATGAATTTAAGTGTTTGCTGAGAGAAAACAGGCACTATGTTCTTTGATATTAAATGTTCCTGCTTTTTTTATAGCACTTGAACCCATCCTGCAATTTTCTATTAGTTTATAAAGAATAAAGAATTTTTTAAGTCACTTGTCATAGTACAGTGCTTCCTGAAGGAACTTTATTAAACAAACAAGTAAAAACTACCTGCTAAATTGCAAAAAGAAAAAAAAAGAAATTTACTGAACATTTTTCATAGCTTACAAGAAAGTAATGATGATTTCTTAAAGCAAATGTTATAAACTATATAAAGATTTGATGAAGTCACATGTGCACATTTAACCTGTAAAATTACTCCATTTCCATCATGCTCTGTGCATTAGGCTACAATCTACTGCAGTGTTTTCTCACAAAGCTGCTCTTTAACAATTAACATTGTTCATTATTCAATGTTTGCGTGTGAGAAAACTGTTTAAAAATGACATCAGCGGATCAAATGTATTTTTCCTGGCTATTGTTCATCATCAAAACAACAACAAATCCTCCATGTCATAAACAAAACGCAGCTAACGGCAGTTTATTTACTGATTAACTAATCAGCCAGTGACTAATGAATCAACGATTCATTTGAGCAGAAAGCATTCTTCGTCTACTACATATTAGCAATCATCATGCTAATTTGTTTTCATTGTCTCAAATTTCAATTCAGCAAAACCAGCAGAGAGCAAAGCAATAACGTGGCACAGTTTTATCTCTCGAAGCCAATTAACTCCGTAACTCTCCCCATACAGTCACACAAATACGAGTTGAAAACACTAACACAAAAACAAACATGGGCAACATACAGTTAAATTGTTATCTGTAATATACATAGTGAATAATATGTGTGATTGTGGCCATGATGACTGGACATTAATCTTTTGGTGTGTAAGGCAAAGTTTCTGCTCCATTTTGTCTTTTACCTTAACTTTCTAAAAACACTTTCCTAGATCCGTTTTCTTTAATTTTTTCATTTTATTTATTTATTTTTTTTTTGTAGTCTTTAGGTTTTTGTCCGTTTATTTCCTCGTAAAAATAATAAAGATTATAAATTACATTTACCTTTCAGTGTATATTTTATGAGATTAATATCAGCCTATGGTTCTCTGTCTACCTTTGTTCAAAGGTGTGGCCATATTATCCCATGATGCAACCAGGGGGAATTTTGGGGATCAGAGTTTTTGCACTGAAGGTGCTAAAAATCCTTACTACACAGTCATGTTTCTTTATAAGTATCCGCAACAAGCTGCAACTAATGTATTTCAAAATGTATACATACAGCAACAATGTAAGAACAGTGACAACCAACAGAAATTAACATCTGGAGAAATTTGTAGAGGTTTGCGTTATTTTGTAGTCAGTAAAATCACCTATTTATTTACATTGAGGGGGTGGGACTTAAAATGAATACTGCATTCATCCACTAGGGGTCACTGGTTTTGTTTTTGCTTCAACTTTCGTGTTATATGCCCGTGTCTAGTTCTAATATTTACAGTCTATGATTTACACTAATCTTTGGCTTCGTGTGGGCGAAATAACAATATTCATCAAGGATTAGAGGGTGTTGAAGATCTGCTACAGTAAATTGCATTGCACAGAACACAGTAATCAATGACTGTGTTGCAAAAAATCCACCAACTGATTTTAAAAATTTCAAAAATGTTATTTGGCTTTGTTCAAGATATTTTTTTGCATAAGAAATAGTTTGATTGTGCTGTTTTGTTACTTTTACTACCATAAAAACTCTTTACTAGGGCATACTGGAATGCTTGCAGTGAGAGAAAACAGACATTAGATCCTTGGAGTCCTCTTTCTTTACCCACTTAACCTTTCCGCTCCTTAAATGTAATGTCTCATTACTTGGTTTAAAGTCCAGCCTTCAGCTTTTGCTACTGCCATGGAAATCATTAACGAAAAGAGGAATGCTTTGATCTAATCTTTGCGGTGCTGCCAGTTGTCTTCTTCAAATAAGGGAAGAGGGCCGTGACAGTCAGAGGGACACCAAGAAGTTGAAAGGAAGGGATGACTGACACGAATTAATAAAAACACATTTTACAAATGCATATTTTACACAGTAAGTGGTAAAAAATATATATATAATTTTGTGTATGTTTCAACAGCATCAAATGTCCTTATCTAACATCTTTCTAACAGGTTTTCAGTGGTGAAAAGGGTTGATAAAGAAGCAGCTGCCAATCAGAAGGAAGCGCCACAAAAATCCTCGGATAAAATAGAAAAAAAAAAGTATTTTATACAAGCTGAAACAACAAACAGCAACTCAGCAACCTTATCGTTTCTCTTGTTTGACCACTGTTGTTTTTGTTCTCACAGATCCATAAATACATTTATTACTAGTGTATCTCGGCACATTCTCAGCTTAGATCAGAGTCAAAGGGATTTTAGTTTCCTGTAAATGTCAACTCGTAGATCCTGCAATAGAAAAAAAGGACTTTAGAGAAAGACTTTGCAGAAACAGATGCAGGTAGAAGCTCATTCAAATCATAAAGACATTACAAGGAAAAAAGAAAAATGAACTTTTTGTGAACGTGTGGAATGGAAAAGGCGTGTCTGTAGCTGTTTGAAGAACTGCATTTGTTAAAAATCACATCTGTTTCTGTCCCTCGTCTCTGTCACATTCACACTGACACAAATTTGCTCTTTGTCTCACCGTTCAGTGAGTCATCAGTGATGTGATCAATACTGTGTGTCTCTTCCTCAGATAAAAGTAGATAAAAGAAGGGGGTGAAATTAGGCTATGAAGGTGGTATTTGTCTTGACTGCTAATACCACCGGCTGACTCATTCCCATTTGGGAGTCATTTTTAAAACTTGTAAGGGCCACATTTGAAAATGTTGTTATTTTAAAACACTAGAAGCGCCATGATGCGTCATTCAAAGTACATCAAGTGACGCCCCTAACACACACCAAAAAGCATCAGGCTGCAGGACACATCACACTGTAGGCTTTAATATGATTTGTGTTCACTTTCATTTTATCATATACAGTATATTTACATTTTGAATAGATAACCTCAGAAATATACTCTTTAATCAGGTGTTATTAATTAAACTTAACTTTAAACGTGACCAAATCATAAATAGTAAAGTCAAGTTTATTTATAGAGCACTTTAACACACAGAATGACAGCTGACCAAAGTGGTTTACAGCAAATCAAGAAATAAAGCAGAATAGAAAATACAACAATAAACAAAATACTTAAACAACTGTAAAATCAGGAGTAGGGGCGTTGATACAACTGATGTCAACATCAATAACCAAAAGCTAACTTAAAATACTGGGTTTTCAAACGACATTGAAACGGATTTACAAAGGTGGATTGTCTCATGGAGAGTGGAAGATATACTGTCCTGCTGTTAAAGAAGAAAGTGCTACAACATTGATTGTTTTATTTTGAAATTTTTGGGGGTGTTGGTTTGGGGCTTTTTTACGGGGGGGTTTGCTTAGTTTCTACTTTATGTTTACTTGTTCAGGGTGTACCTCGCCTCTAGCCTAGTTACCTCTAAAGAAAGATGCAGGTTTCAGAGAAATATATAGACCCATACATAGGAGTAAGCACGTATGGAAAAATGAATAATGCATGTTTTATTTTATTTTCTGCTGTTTTGTACTTTAGGATTCACAAATATTGTTTTCTCTATTTTCTATTGTTCCCCTCTATCTTCTGGGCTCCTCACACCTGTATCTCATCTATTGATCTCCTCACCTGTCACTCCACTAATCAGCCCTACCATCATGTATTTGCTTAGATTAACTCTGTCCTGATGAGAATCCTCCACGCACACTGTTTCTGTAATCATCTGGTTTTGTTTTTTCATCTCTTCAATTCAGTCATTTTATGTTTCCATCTGAGAGCTGTTGTTTTTTGTTATTTTTCCATGCTACCACTTCATAGTTCTTGGCGTTTCCCAACTACTGATGGAAATTCTAGCTTAAGTTTCTTGCTATCTCACCTAAGAGAGCTGGTTCTGTTGGCTTTGCATTTAGTATTTGTTAGTACTGGTTCACATCTGCAAGTGACACAATCCCCTTTTATTTCTTGCAAGTAGTGAGGGAGTCAATAGGAGCCTCCCAATAGATTGTACCACCATTCCCTCCTCTTATAACTTGATGGTATATTCCCTGATGAACAAACCTATCAGATAGGATCAGGAACTCATTGTTTACTTAGTCAGAACACAGAGCCGGATTATTTGCTGATGACATCACTGTTTTCTATTTAATTAACAAACATTTTGACTAATGCCTGCCTTATATTCTTGGACAGTGAACACACTCAGATTAAGGGGAATAATCTGAGATTATATGCACATCAAACTAACTCTAGTCTGTTTTGGTAAGTCTGGAATTTCTTCACTCAAATACCTTCAGACTCACTTAGCTCCATATTCATTCTTACTCTCTGTAGCATGTTGACTTTGATTTACACTGACTACACTGGAAAAACATGCAGCAGAAGATCCATACAACATTGATGCAGCACTTTTCATGTCTCTGACCATGTGACACGCCTCAGTGCTCACTTTGCTAACCGAGTGTAAGATCTCATCCGTTTGTCTCGAGTCTCCCTCTGATTGAACAGACGCTTCACCAGCTGCTGACGCTGGTTTGCTAAAACACAGAATCTTTGTGTCACATTGTGACCTTTGCATTGTGTTTAGTGCTGAAGTTTAATTTAATTGTGAAAAACGTATAGATATATTTGAACTTTGTACAAGTATAATGTAGTTCTATTATTTCTCTCTTTAAAAAACACCCAAACCTGATCCTTCTTTTACATGCTTCTTCTGACCACATAATAGTTTACACTTTCCTTATTATAGTGGGATATGGGTATCAGAAACAATCTGTCTTTTGCTGTAATTCAATATCCCCATAGGCTTGAAAATTAATTATTTTTCCTCATATCCTTTCAGTGCGTACAAACTGAGAACACTCTCTTGTTCTGTTTTAATTGCTATGGGCCTTTAAAAAGTACAGTCGGCAAAATGTATTTACTATATTTTTTTTTATTAATTTCTTCCAAGTTTAATTATCTAAAATATATTCTTGTATTCTTCTTCACTTTATTAATTTGATTAATTTTTTTTGCAATAAAGAGAAGCCAACTTGTTGATGTTTATTTCATGCATTTATTCATTGTAACTAGAAGGTGTGCAGTAAACATGGTAACGCTGCGGTGAGAGAAGATTAAAAATGTGTCCAGTCCGTCAGCGGAAGAAGAAAAAAAATATTACTCATTTAAAACAAATTTGCTTTGCAATAAAAAAGCAAATAACTTGGTAGCAAATATGCGGTCGACTAATATGTAGCAAACAAATGCGCTTCAGTAAATTTAATATGTAAAAAGACTTTTAACATAATAAAATATAAAATTGACTTAAATTTAACTTTCATGTAACATTCCTGTGTTTCGTTGTTACGTATGGAGCACCTGCAGCTGCAACAAAGAGGACACTGCTGGTGTTGATTATGGCATAAATTAATATCTAATAAGACATAATGACATTAGCTAAATGTTCATCTGAACTGAAGGGACTTAAAGACCGTATTTGTTTCATTTTGTTGATCTTTAATCAGGACATTGGTGTCTTGCTAACATATAAGAAAGAGTTCCGGTTAAACTCGTATTTAAAATGAATTATTACATGACTAACTTCAAAGCTGAAGTGGTGTTAATCACCATTATGATGGCTGTTTTTAGGCAGTCATCCATTTGTCATGTGTTAAAACTCAGCAGGCTCAGCACGATATCTGGAATGGAAGTGAGTTCATTACATTTTCTGTTTTTACTAAGTTTTTTTTTCTGTTCCTTTCTGGCATGTGCTTTCTTTCTACATGCAGAACATTTTATAAATACATTCACACACCCACATACATCCTCACCGAGTATACTTTACATGTCTGCTGTGCATGCTAATCTAAAGCTGGGATCATTGATCTGTCCTGGTGATTGATGGCAGCAATTGACGAGGTTTTAACCTCTTTATTTGCATTTTAGCAATAAGGTTCATTTGCACACCATTATACTTGTATCCATTAGTGTGCACATAAACCCTCCTGTTTGTAGGGATTCACAGTAACTTAAACTATGTACACGGATTTACACAAACTGCTAACTGTCATTTTTTTCTGCAGATGCTTTGCAAGAATTTAGCTTTGAGAGGACTTTGTGTTGTGCAGGGTTTCTTTTTTTTTTTTTTTTTTTTTGCAGTTAAACACCTATTATTCTAAATTAGGAATGCAGGTGTGTCCAAGAATTTTTGTCCTGTCACTTTATGTAAAAATTAACAGGCAAGAAAAACAGTAGTGCATTTTCAGTTCAATGTATGTCAGACCAAGTTACTGAAGGCTACAGGACAGAAGAGTCATGTGACAGACTCATCACAGAGAAAGAAAAGATGTTTTACAAAGAGAAAACTAAAATCCACAGGAAAGACAAATTTTGCCACGTCAAGTCAAAAGCTAAGCTGGAAATAATTAATTAATCATTAACTAGATGCATCAGTTTGTTGCCTAAACTAAAGACGTATTTGAGAAGTTTGGAATGAGTTATCAAAACTGTTTATGATGAAGGTTTGATTTTGAATTTTAGAAATATTGTCATAAACAGCAAACCAAATTTCATGTCAGTCCTGTTGTAAAAGACGGGTGTTGTTGGCTGGTTGGAACCAAGAGGGTGGAGTCTATATTTCATACAGTTCTGCAGCTTGATTAAAGGGCGTGGCCCTACAATGGTTTGACTCAATTATTCTCTGGTTTTGTTATTTTAGAAGCTGGATATTAAACATAAACAACTGGATCTAAATGTTCAGTCATAGCCAAGTGATTTTTTTTCATCCCTTCTCTTAAAAAGTTATTTAAAACTAAACAAATTCAATATATTTTTCTTGAAAGAGTTCTGCTTTGTTCAATTTTTTTTATCATAAAACCAAGTTCAAAGTCCTTGTTGACCTTTCTGTGTTTTTAATCCTGTTTAATCCCTGACCTCAGATCATCCCGGACCTGCTTCACATAAACAGGCTCCCTGTTGCTTCCCTCTCTCTCTCTCTCTCTCTCTCTCTCTCTCTCTCTCTCTCTCTCTCTCTCCCTGCCTTCCTCTCTTTTCATGCTTCTGTATTTATCACATCTCAGCGACTGATGCAGGATTTCCCCAGTTCTTTTTTATCCAGGTACAAATTCTACATGAAATCAGTCACACAGGCATGTGTTTCAGATTGGCGGAAGGTTCTTCAATATTTCAAATATTGTCTTTGTTTTAACGACATGTTTGCCACCATGGCAGATTACTGTACTATAAATCCCTTCTATTCCACCATCGCGTGGCTGTAAAACACAATAATCTTTTCAATCAAGATTTACTAAATCATTTAGAGGAAAACTTCTAGAAAAATGGACCCTAAACATACAACAAGAACTGCACAAAGTGCCACGTGCAGACAACCCCGTCGACATGACAACAAAGGTGAAAAGCAAATTACAGGATTTAATGGAGACCCGTTCATCACTGTCATCATCAACCCAAAATAATCAAACAATAAATATAATAAGAGATTTATCAGACATCCCCCTGAAAAATAGTCAAATAGTCCAACTAATGAAACACTGAATGAATTTGTTTTTTATTAAAAATGTTTATGGATAAAATGATTCATGACATGATTCTAAAAGCTCTAATGTTTAGTGTTTGTCTGTATCTTTTCTAATATTTGTAAGAATTATTGTGTTTCTCCTTGACAGGTTAATGACTCACTCATTTTTACTTCATCTCTTCAGAACATTATTCATTTATGTATCTATTTGTTTGTTTGTTTAGTCTTATGTAACTCCCTGTCTTTTGCTAGTTTATCTTCTTCTGTATTTTTCTTACAAAAACCTTTTTTTATTTTTGTAGAAAAATAGTCATTATGTGCTTATGTCTCATTTGTTTTCCTCCCAGAATTCAGGTTTTGTTTATCGAATGTTCTTGCAGATAAAAACTGAATGTGGAGTTATTTATGAGTTTCAGGGTCAAGTTGGTATTTTCTGATTCCAACCATATTTATTTGAATACTTTCTATACTGAATCAGAAGTGTATTCTCATTGAAGTATTGACCAAATAGCATCCTTTTGTTATGCATATGTGATGGTTTAAGTATTAAAATGTATTAGAACATAAAAACTGTCTGCAGTTTAAAAACTGGAGCCTCACCGACTCATTTAAAGATGAATGTTTTAAAACAATATTGTGTGTGTGTGTTAGTTTTAAAAGGAAATAAAACAGTAAACAATTATTTTTAGATTTTTTTTTTTTGCTTAACCCAAGCAGTAAAAAATGTGACAAACCTTTTTTTCTGTTCATGTTGTTTTTCTAGGAGTGTTTGTGCAGCAAAAACCATAAAAAACTTGAAACATTACAACAGGTAACAAACAGGAACCATTACTCAGAGGCTCTGCACCAAATACTGGCTTTTATATTCCACTATTAGTTTAAAAATAACTTCAGGTCAAATATATTTATCATAAAAAGCTTGAAAGTAATCTGCATAGTGCTTATATTTACATATGCTTTAGACGTTTATTTTTAGCAGTTCTTAAAGTTTCATTTTCCAATTTATCATAAATGGGATTAAATATGTGAAATAATTATTTTGTTTATCCTTTTTCTGGTTAACCTTATGTTTCTTAATGATCATCCATCCTTATTTGGATTTAGAATTGGAGCTTTCTCTTCCAAAACATCTGCTGTAAAATAAAAGTACTAAGTTCTCGAAATAACACCAAAAAACAGCTTCTATATCATTTGAACTTCAGAGAGAGAGAGAGAGAGAGAGAGAGAGAGCTATCAGTCCAAGTCCTGCACAACAGCTTTGGAGGTGCACAAGTCACCTTCACATTTTTGGGAGAAACTAGGGTAATATTTTTTATTATTATTCAGAAAATGTTTGCTTATGACTAGACTATGATGGTCAAAGTCCCATAAACTCACACATTAGGATTTATCTCTAGTAAAAAATTTGCTAATTATGATACAATTTTGCATAAATGTCAAATGAATTCATCTGTTCTGGCATTTCAAATCTAAAAGGTAAAGGTCATCTTCACTATAAAATCCCTGACACTAGATGTAAGGCCATAACTCTGGAATGAGATGGGGGACTGATTTAAGGAGGTAATATTAGAAAAGTTTTCACATTTCCGGACCAATATTCGGACATCTGAAGTTACTCCCAGCTCAAAAATTCAGAAAAAAAACAGACCTGTAACTTTGTTTTGAGACGCTTAGATTATTCATTGAGTCAGTAGAGCTCACTTTCTAAAGCTCAAAAAAAAAGTGCCCCGACTTTTTATTTTTGTCTCCTGGAAGCTGGAAAATCAGAACTTCTTTCTTCTTGTTTTTGATTTGCTTTTAACTAAATTTCAGAAAGAAAAATGGGTTTCTAACGCTCCCTGCATTTCTTTCCTTACATTCTGACTAGAAAATGTGACATTTATTGGCAGCCTGAGATTTTAAAATTCAACGTTCTATACTTCTTAAATCAAAATTTGATGCGGGAAAAAATAGTTATAAAATTAGCTCATAATAAACAGAACTAAACGTCAGCCAAAAAATACATCACAATAAAATAAATCCCAGAGCTGATGTAGCACGCTGATGTAGCACGCTGCAAACTGTCTCAAAGAATTAGATTATTACCAACTATTCATAGTTGAAATGCAGATGAAATCAACATAAAGGGGTTTTAATCACAGGACATGTACATTTTATTTAGTTTTTTGGCACAATTTAAATAGCAAATCACTCACTTATCTAAAAGACATGCTAATCTGTTATGACATGACTAAGATATCTTATGTCTGTGCCACATTGTAAACTGCAAAGGAGTAATTAAAGTTCTGGATTAGGGTTAGTTTAAATCTCCTGTCAAACTATTTGGGAGTTAAACTTGTACAAATACAGAAGATTCTCCTCAAGTATCATTTATTTTTTACAACCTTCTTGAGACAAGTGCCGCAAAAGAAAGATGTTCTATTTTTCTATGTCCTGAAACCAACTCCAAAGAAAATAGCAATAAAATTACAGATTATAGAAAAAACGTTGATGCTGTAACACGTTTGTATTTTCACCATCAGACCTGCATCCCATCATGGTTAATGTTTTCATGTTTTTTTTTTATCATCAAGCAGAGTGATGAAGTCTCTGCTTTTGTCATCTGCTCAAAACAATGTCATCCCATTTGTGCACTAATAAAGCTGGTGCTGATTGGCTAATGAGGGAAGATTTGCTCTGATTTTTACTCCCTTCATGATTTTGTTCCCTCCTTCAAGCCTCTTTACTTTCATTCATGGAAGTAAAGTATATATTGTTACTGAGTAAAGAGGCGGTTTTCCATTTTTCAACCCTCTCTGCAGTCAAAGCTTTCATACATTCACAGACATGACTGTTTTTTGTAGATACACACACACGCACATGCAGATGTTCTTTGCCAGTTGCTCTTTACCAGCTGTTCTTCCCATCAGGCCCTGGCAAACCAGCCATGTTTCTCCCCCATTTGTTCCAATCATCAATCACTGCCCACCTTCAAATGAACAGACTCGTTAGAGAACTTAATTCTCCCATCAGCAGAGCTGAGTGAAGCAACAGAGAGACAAACACTGACACAGTGAAACACATTCACATGTGAAGCAGCGAGAGGGTGTGACGGGAAGTAAACGCCGCTGAGAAAGACACGTGAGATGTATCACAGCTAAAGTTTTGAGATGGAGGCTTTGAGAGCTGAACTGACAGACAGGAGGAGGGATGGAGGATCCCTCAGAGGCGATGGAGAGCAGGGTTTGTGGGTGTTAACATGGATGATGGTTTCAGCTGTGCAAATGGAGAAATCGGACAGATTTTCTCTTTTCATGTGTGTTTTTCAAGGCTGAGCCAATTCTTCTGTCTGGCTCTAACTCAAAAGACTCATCAACTCCTCTCACTCCTCCCTCCTTCCTTTTTTTTTTGTGTTCTCCTCATTCTGTAGATTTACAGACTTGTTGAGAACTTCTTTATGTTTCTAGGTTTTTATAGATGTGTACATGGCGTCTTACAGTAACAGTTCCAGCTCTGACAGCTTTACATTTTTAGCAGACTTTGTGTGTTTGTTTTCGCTGGTTAGCTTGTGTGTGTTGATAAGAGGTCAATAAACACTGATCTTGAAGGATGGCACTGGGCCGAGTTTTACCCTCTGTGGAAGACAGAGACACTTTACTAGAGGATTAACCACTGTCAAAGCTCCTATGTCGGGGGGGGGTGCTGCTGAACTCGTCCCTCTCTACAGTCTTCTCTCTCCATGTGTAGACGAGAGCATGCCGTATGTGTCCTGGCACAGCAGCGGGGATGCGCAGCAATGTCTGGCGGTAGCAGATTAGCAAAGTGTGTGAAAACAGCGGCCAACCTCTAAGACAAGAGAGGCGAGACAAAAAGAGGCAGCTAAGAAGAAAGAGAGGAGAAAAAATGGGCAAAGGATGAAGGAAGGAGAGGAAATATAGACTGATACGAGGGCGTGACTTGATGAATAGGGGAGAGGGGCGTTAAATAGAGAGCAAATGAGATTAGAAAAGGTTTAGTGAAATTTGAAAATGGGAGGAGGAAAAACTAAGAGACATTTATGAGGAATAGGTGTGGAGAGCATAGTGCATATAGGAGGAGGAGGATGGACAGATGAAAATATAAAAGACCCAAGATTTAGACTCACTTATCTATGAGGATGCAGTTCTAGCTCCCGGGGCTTCCCTCCTTCTCTTCCTCAGTCCTGCATTAAGTGAAGTAGTCTGTTAATTCCTGGGGAGATGATCATCGCTGTTCTGCATGCGTGCACAAGCAGATATCTGCTTAAACATTTTTAAATTCAAAGTGCAAAGCTGCACATGTGTGATAGATTTGTCCTTTAACATGAACAGAGCACACAGAGACTCAGATGCACTCACAGTCCTGGTTGCCACGATTCATCAGGGTCGTCCCCAGTGCTGCCTGTCATTGTCCCTGCCGGCCACCAGGTGTCACGTCAAAGGGAAAGTTGGCCGGCGCTGAGCTCCTGGCAGTGGACCAGGCTGTCCCCGTGTCAAACACGCAAACAAACAGCCTTCAAACGCTGTGCTTGCAAACACACACAGCTGCTGGTGCACCTCGGCTTTCTGTCAGATTGACAGAGAACGGCTGGCTTTACAGTGCCAGCCTCAGGCCTTCAGCTCCATCAGTCTCTGCAACATGAAACATAAGTACACACATAAACCCACCGACATGAGGTCAGACGGGAGGAAACATAATTAGTTTTCTAGTAACAAATGTAAACAAATCCCTTTTCATCACCCATAGAGACGCCCAGTGTCAGTCTCAATGAGAGATTCTTCCACATCTTAAAAATATCTGCACACAGTTTCATCTGCTTGTACTTTTGGTGAAAACCAATCAGCCTCAGTGTTGATAGGATTACAGTTGCTTTAGCTGTCCCTGAGACAAATGTGTAAAACACGGATGACACGCTCTTATAAACACTGTTGTAAACTGAACACAGCAACAACTTGACTGTTTCTCTTCAGAAAACATTTTTATTTTTACTTTAATTGTTTTGGAAAATTACTTGATTCCTCTCTTGAAACTTTTTTGTATATTAATAAACAAGATAAGAGGTTTTTTAGTTGATTTTCTCTTTATCGTTTTAAGGGCGGAAAGGCTAAGAGCCTGGAAATGATAGAAGTGCCTTTGTGAGTACCTGAGTGAGTGAATGCATATAAGAGTCGTGGAAATTGGATTTTGCAAAATAAATCCTGGTTTTATGTCAGAGGCCAGAGATCCAGAGTCAAGATATATGCAGTATTATAAATGCTAAAATTACATTTCTTTGTTATTACATTTAAAAATTTAAAGGCCTTCAAGGCATTCCTAGAATAAATGAATATCCTCCACCACCTGTCATGCCAGAGTTGTAAGCTAAGATCATAATAAATTCAGATATAAGGATATTAAATCAGATCTCATGCTATATCACAAAATCTTGTGGGATTTGTTAGCATGGAGCGTTTCAGCCAAAACCAAATGAAAATGTTCGCTCACTATTTGAAAAGTTCTTAATGTTCTAATTGTTTTTGTTTTTTATGGTTAATGAGCTGTGGTGGCCATCTTGACTGACTCCAAACGTTAATCAGCTGTTGTGAAATATTGTTATCAATAATCAGATTTATTTTATTTTCTAACATCAGTTATCTGTGGTCTTGAATCAAGTCGACTCTTTTACTTTCTGAAAGGTTTATAAAATATTTGTGGAATTATTTTAAAGATACAAACACATAAAGCTTTTTGCTTTTCAGTGGCGAGTAACAAAGTCATCTGTCTTAGATAGAGTTAATTAAACCATTACAATGATAAAACAAAAATCCTGCGGCACTTTGCATCAGGTTTATGATTTATAGCATTTACATGTATAATGTATGCACGACTAGCAGTTTATTTGTTATTTATGAGCTCTTAAATCTGCATTTTTCCTGCTTACAATCTCGTCCTCACCCATACAAATTATAAGATGGGCGTTGAACCATTGCAGCTCACCTTCAAGTCAGCAAACCTCTCATTATGAGCCATTTATGTTTATTGAAGGGATGTCCAGCAGTTACTCCCAGAGGAGGGAAACCAGCATGTAGCAGCTGTTAGTACCCAGCCAGGAGACCAGGAAAAGGAAACCGTGGGTTGGTAATGCCACCTCATTCCGTTGCTGTTCTTTGTTTACTTCGGGGGTTAGTATGTGTTGTTGTTTGTGTTGGGCTCTTGGCTGGAGAACAGTCGGTAAGGCTCTTCATGCCGTGTGTCTGATGAACTGAATGTGGACAGCTGAAACAGCATGATAAAGGAAGAGAGGTGGTTTCAACTGAAGTGAAAGTGAACCGAATCCTTTCATTCTAAGCACATGGAGCACCATATGTTAACACTCATTATAAAAACTAATTTACTGAAAAAAGAAAAAACCTTTTGCATTTCAACAACAATTAAAAAAGACGAAAGGAAAATGCTGATTATAAAACAGTTGTGTTATCTTTGGCACAGAAATAGAAAGATGGCAGTAAGTGGTTGTGCGTTTCAAGGCGTGACAACGAATGAAGGTGAGACTCGGCTCAAATATATCTGTCGCTTCAAAGGGAAGTGGAGGATGAAGGGCAACTGTTGTAGAAACCATGACAATTGTTTGTGTAATTGCTTGACTAGCCGTGACTGAGCTTTTACCCAACAAGTCAAACTACACGAAAAAGACTAAGACAGTTCTGGAAAGTAAACCGTAGCTTAGACAGAAGATTCGGTCATTATACAGTCATGTGTGAGTCAGACTTTGCACATTAAGAAAGGATTTAGTTCTAGAAAACCTTTATTTTGAAAGGATTCCAGACTTTTCAGACTTTATGCATGAACACAGACGGGTCTAATAATCTGCCACATTACCAATAAGTCTTGTGGCCACGCCCTCCCTGAATGCTACAGTATTTTCTTTATATTTTGAGATCATATTTGATATAATATTAAGAATAACTGTAGATGTAACGGTAAAATGTTGAATTATTTAACAGGAGCAGCGTCATTTTAAGCAGATTTCAAGCAAATGCTTGAATTTATTATAAGTTAATAAGTTAATTTATTAAAACAAAGATATTCAATCAATTTAACTTTCTTGAAAACCTAAATAGGGTGACATATGGAGAAATAACCTCACACACACTTGGAGATAATTTAGAGCTGCCAAATAAAATCAAGTATGTTTTTGGTCTGTGGGAGGAATTCAGAATCCTCGGAGAAAACCCACACATGCACAGGGAGAACATGCAAACTCCATACAACCTGATTTTGAACCGAGGACTTTCTTGCTGCAAGGCAGCAGTTCTACCCACTGCACCACCGTGCAGCCAGTGCAGTAAATTCATCAGATTGAGTCTTGGCATAACCAGTTCTGTTTGTTACTGCAGGTAAACTGCACATACTTGGCTGCATTATGTTGTAACCAATAATTTATATTTGCATCTCAGGATTTTTAGGATCATTTTTACAATTTAACTACAAGAGAGAAACAAATATTTTCGATTTATTCAATGCTTTCGAACTTGTCATGGTGACATTTTTGTGTCGGCTGATGATAATCTGAAGAGGATAAAATGATCTCTCCTGGTGGCCCATCTGGAGCCTGTTCTCCTTAACTGTGAGGAGGCGGGTTAGTTGTTCCTGATTTAGTTTACAGCTGCTTTTCTGCATGATTTAATCTAGAGTTTGTGTTTCTCATAAAAAGACTGAACAAAAACAGACCTTTGAAATGATCCATAACAGTCTGCTTACTTTACTGCAGTAACATCCGCACGCTTTCTGCCATAAGCAGTGGACGCACACATTACAGCAATTAACCAAAAAAAACAATAAGATCCACTTGCACGAGGGTAAAAAAAGTCACGGTATCTTTGATAAAACCTATTTGAATGGTGGTCCATGATGTGTGTAGGTTACTCAGTATGATTCACATAAATGGTAAAAGGCGAGAGCAGATCCACACCTGCTCTCAGGTTGAGCCAGAGGTGAGATGCTTGCTCCTGGATTTCTAGTCTTCTCATCTATTTTTGCAAAGAGAACCCATTTTCACCATATAGAAACCCCTTTAGATACTTTCTTCCACTGGGTTTTATTTTTAATCTTTATTTTGTCTTGTTTGTAAAAAGAAAAAAAATCTATAAGTTCCTATATACCTGCTTTCCTGGTAAATGTCCTGCTGCTTCATTCCACCTGAAAAAAACTGTCCTGTAACTGCACAAGAGACTTTGTTGCAAATATTTTAAAATTACAAATAAATGAAAGAAATGATAATTCTTAAAAGCCTTATAGGAAAAAATTGTGTTTTTATTTAGGTGGAATCCTGAGAAAATCAAATAATGCAGTAGATAACTCTCATTTACATAAACTATTTACATTTATTTACATAAAGCTTGTTTTTGAAAAAAAAAATACTATTGCTCAAGTTATAACCAATACAGTTCAAAATGTGTTTATTATTTGCTTATTCTGAAATCTACTTGAAAAAAAGTAACAAGAGGACAATTTTCTATCAGATCTTCATTTTTTCTTTTTTTTCTTTTTTTGAACTCATAAAATTGAAAAACATGAATAAAGTTATGGACAAGAGGGGAGATACGTATGACGAGGGGGCAAACAAAGATTGTCTTTGTGATGTGGAAGGTGAATACAAATGCCTTTTGGTCCAGATCAAAGTGCTGCCCTCCTCCCCTTACCCATCTGCTCATCTTCATCTGGACTCTTCTTCATTCCTTTCCTTGCTCCCTCTATTTAAACCCATCTGGTTCTCTGCATCAAGCACAACTCTTTTTTTTTCTGCCCCATTCCTTCCCCTACTTCTTGCTGTTTTCTCTCTTTATTTTCACCTGTCATCCGAGGAGTTTTCCCAAGATATTCTCCACTATACCTCAAACTTTTCTCTCTTTTCCTGTCTTGGCTGTGTGAGGGGATTGTGTACATTCAGCTATCTCCCAATAACCCATAAATCACTGAGGCTTGGCAAGACGGAGAGACAACCAGCCAGGGAAATACTATTAACACAGCTGAGCCACACTCATCCCCCCCTCCTCTCTCTCTCTCTCTCTCTCTGTCACTCCACACCACTTTGACCCCACTCCTTTTTGTTCTCAAGCCTTCTTCTTCTCTGTCTCCCATCAGCAGCAATTCTGCTTTCTGAAGATTAAAGCAGCTTGATTTTATGTGTTGCACTGACATGATGAATACAAACTAGGCTTTAGAGTGTCGATACATTATTTAGTTCCATCAGCTATGAAGACTGAGTGAGAGATCAATTAATTTACAGATTAATAACTTCAGTCTGTCTTGTTCATCCTTGTATCTGTTTGTCAGTTTGGGATGTCGTTCATCTGTAAACTGTGTGAAGATAAATGTTAAGAACAAAACTTAGAAGAAATAAAACATCATAAATTTTGTAAATCCAGCGACTCTGTGAGTAAATTTGAAGCAGCGATCTGATCCTGTGTATGAAATTACAATGACAGTCAGGGACATATTGTAGTGTAGAGACCACTATAGTACACAAATTACCTACATCAAAGAGACTGACTTCACTTCTTTTCTCTTGTCTAATTTTGCTTTGAAACTGTAAATTTGCTGTCTGCAGAGCTGGAACTCTTTCTGCTGCAGGATGAACAAGATTTGCATGATGTGCACGAAGTCCACAAACCAGAACTTTTGCGCTATTATTTTTTAATGTTCTACGGAATTCAGAATTTTAATACTGTTTTAATTGATTTGTCCCATCACTCAGTGTTATGTTTTTTGGATTTTTCCCTGGCATTGTTAGAAAAGCATCTAAAAGAATGTTGCAAATTTGGTTTTCCTCATTTACCTATGCATAGTGAAATTAGATTAAAATAAAGAGATATTCCTAAATACAGTATTTTAAGAAATATGAAAGCTTAAAAACTTTTCTTGATTTTGAGAATGTGACTTTTTGAATTAACCTGAGTTTATATCAAATCAAATCAAATCAAAAATACTTTATTAATCCCTGAAGGGAAATTCAAGTGTTGTTGTAGCTCAGTTCTTTTTCAGGGAGCCATAGAGAGTTCTTGCTGTGGACAGGAAGGATCTCCTGTAGCAGTCTGTGCTGCAGCGGATTATGAAGAATCTTCTGACTGAAGACACTCTGTTGTTGAGTTACTGTGTTCTGAAGAGGATGATGAGGGTTCTCCATCATGTTCTTCATCCTTCTTTGGACAATCAACTCAAGAGACTCCAGTTCAGTCTCCAGGACAGAATCAGTCCTCCTTATCAATCTGTTCAGCCTCCTCGTGTCACATACTCTGATGCTCCGCCCCCAACAGGTAACTGCAGATGTGATCAGCTGACTAACTCCTCTTCTTTTTTCGCTCCTCTTCAAATCTCTGTCTGTCCGTTTTGTTTGAAAGCCAGACAGAGACACGCTGGAGTCCGGGATATGTCCCTTTAGCCATGTCTCAGTGAAACACATGATGCTGCATTTCAACAGAGTTTCAAGTTCATCCATTTTGTTAGCAAAGAGATCTCACATTTGTCAATATGACTGATGTTAGTGAAGGTATAAACTTCCTCTTTCTCTCTCTTCACTGTGCTCCTGCTCTGCATCCACGTCTTCTTCTTTTGAGCTCATCAGGGATCCAGAGTTTCAATTTGAGGATTATTTTAGCGTTAGAAATGTCAGTTAGCTGCTCTTACTTGTAAACAAGTCTCTCGTTGCCATGGTTACGCATCATAACAAGTGGCAAAAAAGTGACAAATCAAGCAAAAAACTCAATCAGCACAGCACCCAAATCAGAAGAAAAGTATTTAGAAAATATTTCCAGAAGAAAAAACTAGCAAGAAATACTCAAAAAGAACAAAAAAATGCTAGCAAGTGCTAGCTAAGTCACAGAGCTACTCCAACAAGCTGCCACCAGTTGTAGCGCTATTCCGGAATACGTTATATGTTTTATACTTATAATTTTCTTCAATAAATCAACTAGTTAAAACTTTCCTGTTTATTTCTGATGGAAAAAAGTTGATGTCTTTAAAGAGTCCCTTCCATTAAAAGCAGGTTTTCTGAGGTTTCTGTTGAATATTTTAGCTCCACAGGTGTTCTTACCTTCATATAGTTGGTGTGAAAACAGGTCAACAACTTCTCTTTCAGTTTTAATCTCTCAAACTACGCAGGTGACGATAAAACCCAAGTTCTCCCGAGTCCGAACGGCCTGTATCTGTTTCATCACAACTCCTTTGTTCGTTAGTATTCGGCAACTCCCGCAGTTGAATCCACGCCTAGCATGCTGCTGGCTAAAAGCTGTTAGCATAAGACTTAGCAAACAGAAAGACACGACGTCTGATGTTGCCATGCACAGCGGGGCAGGAAACAGTATTCTTTACTCTCATAGGCTAGTTTGTTAGCCAATCAGAGTCCAGCAAATTTGAATAAAGAATATGAACGAGCTGCTGACGAAGCAGCCTGACGGAAGGAGCCAGAACCACCTGAATTTTAATGCAGACAGATTGAAAGGTCTGTTAATCAGTGTTTCCTAACGTTTTTTAGATAGAAAATGTTTCATATTACTGGTTAATACTTAAGAAATAACCACAAAGTCCTGAAATGTGTATGAAATGGCCTCTTTAACTTGAGCTAATATCAAAGGGGAAATAAATTAACAAAATCCTCCGAGCCACAGTAGTATCTCATAAAGAAAGTGACTTTATATCGGAACATACAGAGTAAATTTCTTCCATTGCCTTACTGTTCACTGTTTTATTTAGATAATGTATTCTTAATTTAATAAAAAGTCAAGCCACAAGCTATAGCTAACATTATGGATTCCTGCTATCTAGAAATGCCAACTACTTCAAATCAAACATAAAAAATTCTGAAAAATTGCTTTAAGTTGCCACATTATGATAATATATTCATTCAGAATTCTGAAATTGTGTTTCTAAAGCACCTCATTAAATGTACATGTAAATTCTGTCCTAGTTTAAAAACACATGCATTACTATACAAAATGATCCTTCACATTAATCAGTGTGACATATGTGTTTGGACTTTGGCTAATTTTATATTATATGATCAGATTAAATGGAAAAAAAAACATTAAGATGACAAGCTGTCTTAGAGAAAAGAAATCCTCAAAACAAAGACAACACTCAGTAGAAATATATAAAATGGTGATCCAGCAGTGGAAAAGATCAGAAAAATAATAAAAGTACTTTATTATTTTTATTATTAACAGTAAACTTCATCAGACTAACAGCATGTGTAAAAACAAGCAGGTATGTGGAAAGACTTGCATTTACTTTGGACTATGGGCAAATTTGGCTGCATGGTGGAACAGTGGGTAGCACTACCTTACAGCGAGAAGGTCCAGGGTTTGAAACCAGACTCCGACTTCCTCCCACTGACCAAAAATATGCTTGAGGATAATTGGCAACTCTAAATTGCCCCAGGTGTGTCTGATTGTAACCCGCCACTCACCCAATGACAGCTCGAGATAGAGATCAGCTCGCTGCGACCATGAACAGAATAAGTTGGTATAGATAGATGACTGACTGACTGACTGACTGACTGACTGACTGACTGACTGACTGACTGACTGACTGACTGACTGACTGCAAATTTGTTAATACCGTTCAAGTAAATAAATAACACATCATACGCCAACACCAGGTTTCAACTGGTTTTATTTACTTGCCCTTGAACACAACATCACTTGTTGCCAAGGAACGTTCAACATGATGGTAATCACTTGCTTGCGTTAAGATTTTCAGCAAAACCAACGTTAAACATTTCTCAACATATTGGAAAATAAATATCTGCCTAAATGATAGTTTCATGGCAAAGATCAACGAGTCACTGCCTCACATTTGAAAACAGTAGCAAAAACTCATGGGCGTTCCAAAATGCTAATTTTCTAACTACCTGTTGATGCTAACTTATAATGTTCAATCAGGTTTTTATAGGATTTTATAAATGTTGTCAGAGAGGTTGTTTGGTACATTTATAGTAATGTTTGCTAACATGCATTATCAAAGAAGACTAATTAACAAAACTAAACAGCAGTAAAAATTCATATAAGAAACTTCTGTTTCGAGCAATTGGAAATGTTTGTGCTGAGAGTTGCAAGTTTTTTCTATTATTGTTTCCTAAATATCACTGAGCAGCTCAAGCCACATCACTGTAAAAATGGCCCTTCTCTCTGTAGGCCATGATGCAGACATGTCTCACTGAAGGAAAGCCAAGACGCTGAGCTCCAGTCAGCCCACAGACAGATTATACTCTGTCACTGTGATGCATGGCTTTCATTTACCAGCTTGCTGAATATGTTATGTATAGTTGTTTATTGATATTCACTGCTCCTAAATGTCTCTCTGTATGACGGTTGTTTTATTAGGCTGAAATGCAAATGTGGACTTCTCCACGTCAAACTTATCGTCATGCTCAGTTATTTAGCAATAATACTTCATGTCCCATCAGCCCTTTCCTCTATCTGTTTTCTGCTTCAAAAATAATTGCCTGTTCTAATTATTTTGAGACCTGTTGCTGCCAACAGATTCAAAATGAGCTAAATAGTAAAATATCTCACTTTCAACATCTGAAATGTTATTTATGTTCAGTTGGGAATAAAATATGGGTTTATGAGAATTTGCAAATAATTGCATTCTGTTTTGTTTATTCACAAGTCAGCATCCCATCCTTTTTCTGGAATTGGAGTTTTGTTCCAAAAAATGAAGCAATCGGTGCACCTGATTTTAGATGTTGTGGCTGGCGTTCAGTTAATGTTTCTGAAAACTGAGAGAAGAACTTGAGATGTATCTTCAACTCCTCGGCTTTCCAAACAGATGCTCTGCTTGTGATATTGGGGCCAATTCACTGATAAACTGGTCTGAATGTGTCATTGTCATGTGAATTCATATTCATTTAAATACGTGCTTCTCACCATCAGGTCACACCAAACACTCGGAGATTAGAGCAGTCCATCTGTTAATACGATTTACCGTCATCCATACATGGCCACTTTCTTTCTACCTTCCTCTCTTTCTCTTTTTCTACAGCTATAAATGCAGAACAATATTAAAGTTCTTACATCAAGTCATAGGAGTTTCTTGGGAACAAGAAAAGAGATTACTGATATTGTTTAATTTCCCAGGGGTCCAATGTCTTAGAATAGCCCTGAAGCATATGGCTGCCTGCCTCTGCTTTTATGTGCTCCAACTTGGATTTGTTTGTGATTCTATGCATGTGTTGGAGTGTATTCTTAATGGTTTGGCTTTTTACTGTCATTATTCTTTTCTATCGAAGTAGAAATTTCTCCTTTACAGTCCATGTTACTTCTTCTTTTTTTTGTTTGTTTCTTTTGGAAGGCGGGGGTCTCTGTTTGTGCAGTGAACCTGTCAGCCCTTGCCTTTCAGCCACCTGTGTCTTCCCATGTAGTTTGTGCCCCACGGGACTGAGATGATTGATGTGTCAGGCAGTTTGCTGGCCACCTCTCTGGTCCTATCACCACAGAAGTCTCATCCCTTTGGTCCAAGCATGACTCATTTGTCAGACGGTGATTTCCAACACTTTTTTATGCACCCTGGAAGGTGGTACATTAAAGACTTTCTGCTAACTTTCAAAATGAGGATATTTGTTTTCTTTTTCATGGTTTAATTTCACATCTTTTTTTTTCTGCAGCTCTATTTGCATTAGTTAAAAATGTGCAATTAAAGATCAGTTTTAACAAATGTTTTTTGTGTAATTTTTTAGCAGTCTTGTTTGTTCTTTTGAAAGATTCACGTTTGACCTCAGCAGAAAACTTATTTTTAAACAATTTACCGTCTCTACAAACAGCATTTTCAGCTATGTGGTTTAACATGATCCTTTTTGGATTATGCAAGCCTTAATCACAGTCAACAGAAAGTTTTCAAAGGGGTCAGATGATAATCTCGATGTGATACATGCTGTTGTTTCAACATAACAACTAGATATGGGAATATCACTCAGAAATTTTAACAAAACAATTACTCCCTTGTAGCTTTTCTCATACAAGTTTGAAGCCCCGCCCCTGTGATGTCAATGAATGGATCATTATCCTGACTTAAACATAAAGACACCTCAGACAATCATTGATGTTGATTCACATATTGCTGCCGCATGTTCAAACGTTATTGTTATGATATGTTTATTTGTAAATAGTTATTTGATGCTTAAACGCTGTAAACATGTTATTGAGTGGGCGGGACCCTCCGTCTCAGTGTGCAGACTCTAGTTTAAAAATTACAACATGGCAGCTGTAAAGAGGACATCCTGACTTCACTTTCAGGAATGGAAGAAAGCGGAGAGGCATCCTTCAGTTTTATATGCTGTATATTGATTATTATATTAATATTATATGTTTACTTGAAAAATATTGCAAAATAGAAGTAACGTATTTATATTTCAGTTTCTTATTTTACAAAAGTTATTTGCCTTATGAAGGACAAAATAATGATAAAATAATTTATAAATAAATAAAAGTATGTTACAACTCATTGAAGCTTGTCTTCCCCTCTATTAAACTCATACTCTATGATATATAATGACTGGTCGGTCTGCTTATTATAAGGAAGTGGAAACGTCATTTTTTAAGGACTCAGTTACTTGTCTTGGCCTTGTTTTGCAGATTAAATTTCTTGCTGCTGTCATACAGTTTGGTAAACACCTACTCCCTGGGAGGAAAAAGACGAGACATTTCTCAAGCGAAGGAGAAACACAAGCATTGCTCCATGTTATCTGGGTAGGGACATGATAAAGTACAGTATTAAAATCTGGACAGACTTTTTTGTAAGCATGACTCATTACTCAGGCAATGCTCTGTAATATGTAAATAGATGTATGAATCCAGTGTCCCCAACACAAATACTGTAAATATACTTTCCTCGAGACTGAGCTGTTCATCGTCATCTAAACACACCTACACACTGACAAGCTGAAAAATACCTGTCAACGAAAAAACCTGGGCTAAACCTAAAATTGTGTCTGTACATGTGCTTCTGTTTACATGACGCATTACTCAAGCTCAAATTTAACAAGCCGCTGCCCTGTTACATGTCACCCTGCTCTTTCCACTTAAGCTCTACCAATAGCCATTTGCCTGCAGACGAGGCAATGCAACTATCCTCCAGACAATAGGTGTTAGCCAGTGGCAGTTTAAGAAAAATTAATGAGCTTTTAAAACGAATGCATCAACCAACATGTGTGCTGTTGGCTACAGAAACTGTCACACACACACACATAGAAGTGCACACTCCACAGGGAAGACTAGATCAACACACAGAGATGGAGACTGCTCAATCACTATGGTTACACAGATGGACCCGAGAGAGGCCGGCCAGCTCTGAGGCTGGAAGCAAATGACACACAAACACGTGTACTAATACAGATAAACTCACACACACACACCATGCACTGTTGATGAAATGCTCTTTGTAGTGCTTCTTCAGCTGCTATTTCTGAATGAAAGTTCAGTTGCACAGTCATCTTTCAGATCCTATTTTTGCTTCTCTGAGCGTTTTGTGAGGAGTGCCCTGCAGTGCTTCCTTGTACCGTCTGTCTCTGTGTTTCAGCCTTTAGGCTCTATAGAATATGGCCTCTGACAGTCGTGGCAGACACAACCTCTTCACTCTATAAAGTTTGATTGTCCCTTTTCTCATCAGAGTCTTGTGGTAGCGATAGCATTAAAGTGAACAATTGCACTCGTATGCGCTCCATATCCACTGGGACAGCTGGAGAATATATTACTATGAGGGAAAGGAAAATGGGGCAAGAAAAAAAGAGTTTAAGACCTTCCTGACTTCACTCGAATAACCTTTTGGGGTTAAATCGAGACATGGATTTTGACTCTTCTCACCTCTGCACGTTCTTGTCATTTCCTCTGATTTTCTGTCTTCCTTTTTGCTTTTCACTCTAATGCTTCTGTCCCTTGCCAGTCCTCGGGGAGATGCATGTTGTCATCCTTCCTGTCTCCGAGGAATCTGCAGCCTGACAACGCAGCAGTCCGTTGTTTCCCCATAGACCCGGGATGCAACAAGAGGGATAGATGTGATACGTAGAGGATCTTGTAGTAACAGGAAGGAGTCTTGCTGTATTGGAAATACATTTTAAAATGGTAGTTTGCATGTAAACACGTTTACCTAGTTTTAAAGTTTTTTATAAGCAAATAAAAATACTGCTTTCACATAGATGAACAATCCTCATGTGTCTATGTAGTATGTGTGAGCTGAATGGCTTCTCAGTTTTTTGGTATTCAGACTTATAGCTGGTGATTCTGGGTGAGACATTGAAAAACTGCCCACTGTCCCCTTTAGTGGAGTCCACATTCACCTGACTGCATGATAAAAGGAAAAGTTCAATATATACATGTTACTATTACATATAACTATTTTTATTGGCTCTGTGATGTCTTTCTGATCCAATTTTTGGAGTTTTAGCTAATTCCCCTTTTATTCTTCACCAGTGTCAATTGCTCCTGTGCTTATTTTGTCCATACATTTTTCATAGAGTCGTTTCTCTGCTTATTTATCATTGTCATCCATGCTGGAGCAAGGCAGTAAATCAGTGTCATATTGATAGTTTGATATAAGACTCACTGAAGTTTGAATCTGGTTATTATACTGACAAGATGGTTACGAAGATATTGTTGTCTTCACACTTGACTTTCCGTTCAGCTTTTCAAATCAAATCAGAAGGGAGCAGCTTTAATTTCTCACATCCTTTTCAGAGATGAGTTTGTTTTGCATATCAGCAAAAACAGGAATGTATCTTGAAACACGTTGAAAGACCACCTGTTCAGCTGAAACACCATCACATGGTATCCAGAAACAGAAAACATGTGGTTTGTAGAACTGAAACCAGAAACTAGTAGATTTGACTGCATTCAAATCTTTGAGTTTATCCTGTCTTAGAAATTTATTATTAATTGTAATATTATAGATGTAAATTCTGCACAGAATTCTGCAAAATTGTAGTTTTATTGTAATGACACTTCCTGGGGAGAATAAGGATGTTTTAAAGGCTAAAGTTTCCTTTTTTTAGAAACTTTATCCTGAGGTGCACATGAAGTTCTTTCATGTCATGTATTTTATTTCATTTGCTTCAAACACATCTTGAATAACAATGTCTTGCAACAATTTAACACATTTTTGCTATCAGTGAGTCAAACAAACAGATCCGAATGTCCCCTTCAGAAAAGAATGCAGTTTTCTAAAAGGTTACCCATGTCCATTCTGTGTTTGCGTTCTGCACTACATTTTCTGAGCTAAATATGCCAATTATGTTTTTGATCTGCAGAGCTCCTTTTATTGTACGTCTCAAAAAGAAAAAGTTAAAGTTGTAGCGCTGGAATGGGTTTATTTTATCTGGAAATGCCAATGTCATTATCAAAAGTCGCAGAGAAGATGGAAGATGTTAGACAGCTGTTTCATAAATTTGACCCCCAAACTACAAGATTTTGCTACTAGGGTAATTAAAAAGTACAAGGATGTTCCAGTCATTTAAGCACCTCAGCAGACATGTCTTTCAATGGGAAGTTCATACTAGTCATTTGTTTTCTCTCACTTCTGCTTTCACATGCAATTCTTTAACTCCAGGGCAGTGAGCCTTCTGTCGATAAGGTCTGCAGCCTCACTGCCAGATAACTGCTCACAGGATAATGTCACTGATAACTGTGAATTTTACCAGTAAACCTGATTTTTTTTATTATTATTATTATTATATGTATATTTTTCTATGTCTGGCAGTTCACGCTTCCAAAGATGGTCTCTGACCCAAAAAAGCCTCGTCAGTCGGTAAAAGCAGGTGCTGTCTATTATGTAAAAAACCACAGAATTCTCACAATCACTCAGTGAGATTTGGCAGCCCTGTTCTTTATTTTATTCCAGTTTGTTGTGTACGGTGTTTGTAGCAGTAGGTTTTAAAGAATCTTTAGAGACTGAGAGACTGGGATGTGGGTGAAGCGAGATTCACATAGATCCCACTTGTGAAATGTGGAAGAGGACTGCAGAGTGGTACCCATTAAGATGCTGAGGCTATTATGGGTTTTTTTTAAGGCAAAGACTGAAAACACGGATGCATATTTAGAGTGTTAAGCGCTCTAATGTCTTCATCTATGATGGTTATGAATTTTGCACTACTGACGTTGTTTGCTGTCTGGAGCTGGCCGGGTGTGATGCAGCCTACACGTTGGTGATATAGAGCAGGAAAGTTAGATCTTATCACAAGCAGTCACTGAAGACACATGTAAAGAAGCAGGTGTTGACTGATGTACTCACAGCTGTCACTTGTGATCGGATCACTGTAGATAAAACCTTCTCTGACATGTCAGTTCCTGACATAAAATATGTAACATGTTGTAAATGCACTGAGAGAAAAATTCCAAAGCAGCTCAGTTCATTTTCCATTTTCCATGTCCTTTTAATGTAAAGTCAATAATAACACTGATTAAAATGATGTTTTAGGAAAGCTACAGATCTCATCTTAACATGCGATAGTGGCGTAGATCAGAAAAAAGAAGAGGTGGATTTTTGATGGTGACAAAAATGTGGCCCCAGACAGAAACTGAGCTGTCTGGCCACGATCAGACCTGGAAAAGCGATGAACTTGTCGTCAGCATGTGACACGAAGACCGTCAGATGAAACCAGTCAAGTGCAAAACTAATCTACAAATCCATTTTGCCCGAGAGCAGCAGAAACATCTAGAGGTGATATAATTGTGCTCAGAGTTATGAGGACTGCCACAGCATTTCGTTTCTCACCGTTCTGGAGGTTAGATTTAACTACCTGCGCTTTTGTCTATTTCTAAGTTCTTTTTTAATGCCGATAATTGTATGAAAAACAAGTCCTGCGTAGGTAGGTAGGGGTGTGCTTCTTTGTATGCAGGAATAAAAACCTTGCTGCATTTTATAAGCAATAAGCTGTTGTTTGTGATCCTCTGTGGATGCATAGATAATGCATGTCTTAGTCAGCAGACTGGTGGGTGTTTATTATAAAACTCTGATCAGGGTAATTGACTGAGAGGAGGTGAGACTGAGGAATAGAGGTGAAAAATAAAGCTGTATTACATATAGTTGGTGTCATTAAAATCCAGCACATCATAGCTAGTTTGATTAAAGGCCCAGCATTCCTTCAAGGAAAGCCTCTCGCCTGCTGCGTTGAAGGCCAGAGTTTTAAGCTAAGATCATCAATGTGTTGTGAAATAATGGCATCACAGCCCTTTTGGACAAATCATCAAATTACCATTGAGTGTAATTTCATGTAATAGCTCTTAGAATATTTTTTGTACATCCCTTGTCTTTATTTTGGCTTGGAAGGTCCTATTAGGGTAAATTACATCATTTTCAAGGGAGTCTTGGGGAGAGATGGGGTGGGAAAATGGGTAAATGAGTAACCCCTCCAACTGGGCGTTGTCCAGGCCTCCTCTAAGCCACAGCCACCCCAAAAAAGCTGCGATGACCATCTTTAGTGGTTTTGACATCAAAAGGCTGTAGATGTACATGTGAAGATACATTTCGGTTAAAAATGGTTTTTCTGATGTTTCTGTTGAATATTTTAGCTCCACAGGTGTTCTTACCTTCATAGTGGGTGTGAAAACAGGTCAATAACTTCTCTTTCAGTTTTAATCTCTCAAATTACGCAGGTGGCGATAACACCCGAGTTCTCCCGAGTCCAAACGGCCTGTATCTGTTTCGTCACAACTCCTTTGTTTGTTAATATTCATCATCTACTGCAGTTGAAACCACACCTAGCATGCTGCGGGCTAAAAGCTGTAGCATAAGACGTAGCAAAAAGGAAGACACAACGTCTGACATTGCCATGCACAGCGGGGCAGGAAACAGTATACCTTGCTCTCATAGGCTAGTTTGTTAGCCAATCAGAGTCCAGCAAATCTGAATAATGAATATGAACGAGCTGCTGACGAAGCAGCCTGACGGAAGGAGCCACCCGAATTTTAACGCAGACAGATTGAAAGGTCTGTTAATCAGTGTTTCCTGACGTTTTTTAGATATAAAATGTTTCATATTACTGGTTAATACTTAAGAAATAACCACAAAGTCCTAAAATCTGTATGAAATGGCCTCTTTAAGTGAAATCTGCACAATTCATCATCAACCTTCTTTTGCTTTTGATAAATATGATTTTAGATGCTCCAATCCGATACAGTTATATGCAGATATACGAAGATCCAACTTACCAGAGTCAGTCAGACCTATGACTGTTTAATACCTTTGCATTAGCATCTTTTCTGTCCCCTTGCCCCCCTGTGACCAAAGAACCCAGGTAGTTAAAATTTTAATGAGCAGGATCCGTTTAATAATGCCACCTTAACAAGGATCATCAATCACGGCCTCATAACACTGACTTGAATGCAGACTTTATGCAAATGGAGGCATTACGCCCCCAGCTTTTATCCTCCTTTTTCCTGTGTTTGTACACATCTGTGGGTAAAGTGTAATTTTCTTGTTTACTGCTTTTCTTACTATTCTTCTGAAACTTCCATTTGTTGTTGATATCTAGTGCTGCTTCTCCCCTTGTCTGTTTTGAATATTCCTCAACTCTCCAGGCATTTTCTTCTCAGTTTTGTGCAGCAACTTGCAGATGTATCCCCCTTTTAATTCTAGTGTATTTGACAAGGCCTCCTGTGAAGGCTTTTCATGTTTCTCCAAACACACATTACCATACAGAAGCATAAACACACACACAGTTAGACACTAACAGTGATGGTGCACTCTCAGTCTTTGTTGCTATGACAGTGCTGTCATTTCCATCTAGATCATAGATTGGATGAGTTGAACAAGATGGCAGCACATAATACATCTCTCTGGTTCTCTTTGCTGTCGGTTGAAGTGAGAATGTGTGTGCATGTGTTTACTTATTGTAAATAGTACGGGGGCACACGTTTGTTGATATAGACTTCTTCATTCTTCAAAATGCAGGTGAATATAATATAAATTGTCCCATTTTAGAGTGAAGACTCGCTCAGTGTATCCGTGTAATGTATGTCAGATCAGGGCTGCTGGTTCATGACTGATTCTATTTTTAAAAAGCTAAGATTTGATTTGTTTTTCCAGAGAGAGCTTTTATTCATCTACAGTGGGGCAAAAAAGTATTTAGTCAACCACCAATTGTGTAAGTTCTCCCACTTAAAAAGATCAGAGAGGCCTGTAATTTTCATCATAGGTATACCTCAACTATGAGAGACAAAATGAGGAAAAAAAATCCAGAAAATCACATTGTCTGATTTTTAAAGAATTTATTTGCAAATTATGGTGGAAAATAAGTATTTGGTCACCTACAAACAAGTAAGATTTCTGGCTTTCACAGACCTGTAACTTCTTTAAGAGGCTCCTCGGTCCTCCACTCGTTACCTGTATTAATGGCACCTGTGTGAACTCGTGATCAGTATAAAAGACACCTGTCCACAACCTCAAACAGTCACGCTCCAAACTCCACTATGGCCAAGACCAAAGAGCTGTCAAAGGACACCAGAAACAAAATTGTAGACCTTCACCAGGCTGGGAAGACTGAATCTGCAATAGGTAAGCAGCTTGGTGTGAAGAAATCAACTGTGGGAGCAATTATTAGAAAATGGAAGACATACAAGACCACTGATAATCTCCCTCGATCTGGGGCTCCACGCAAGATCTCACCCCGTGGGGTCAAAATGATCACAAGAACGGTGAGCAAAAATCCCAGAACCACACGGAGGGACCTAGTGAATGACCTGCAGAGAGCTGGGACCAAAGTAACAAAGGCTACCATCAGTAACACACTACGCCGCCAGGGACTCAAATCCTGCAGTGCCAGACGTGTCCCCCTGCTGAAGCCAGGACACGTCCAGGCCCGTCTGCGGTTTGCTAGAGAGCATTTGGATGATCCAGAAGAGGATTGGGAGAACATCATATGGTCAGATGAAACCAAAATAGAACTTTTTGGTAGAAACTCAACTTGTCGTGTTTGGAGGGGAAAGAATGCTGAGTTGGATCCAAAGAACACCATACCTACTGTAAAGCATGGGGGTGGAAACATCATGCTTTGGGGCTGTTTTTCTGCAAGGGGACCAGGACGACTGATCCGTGTAAAGGAAAGAATGAATGGGGCCATGTATCGTAAGATTTTGAGTGAAAACCTCCTTCCATCAGCAAGGGCATTGAAAATGAGACGTGGCTGGGTCTTTCAGCATGACAATGATCCCAAACACACCGCCCGGGCAACAAAGGAGTGGCTTCGTAAGAAGCATTTCAAGGTCCTGGAGTGGCCTAGCCAGTCTCCAGATCTCAACCCCATAGAAAATCTCTGGAGGGAGTTGAAAGTCCGTGTTGCCCAGCGTCAGCCCCAAAACATCACTGCTCTAGAGGAGATCTGCATGGAGGAATGGGCCAAAATACCAGCAACAGTGTGTGAAAACCTTGTGAAGACTTACAGAAAACGTTTGACCTCTGTCATTGCCAACAAAGGCTATATAACAAAGTATTGAGATTAACTTTTGTTATTGACCAAATACTTATTTTCCACCATAATTTGCAAATAAATTCTTTAAAAATCAGACAATGTGATTTTCTGGATTTTTTTTCCTCATTTTGTCTCTCATAGTTGAGGTATACCTATGATGAAAATTACAGGCCTCTCTGATCTTTTTAAGTGGAAGAACTTACACAATTGGTGGCTGACTAAATACTTTTTTGCCCCACTGTACATCATTATGTTACTTTAATTGTTTCTTCTCTTATGTTTTTATCTTCAATACGGTCCCCTTGACACTGGATGACAACCTGCTAAGATGTAAAAAAAATTACTAGAACATCATCTTGGTGAGATCTCATAACCTGGCTCTGCTAGATCTGTGTGTACCCCCGTGTCCAGCTGGTGCTACGCATACGTCTAGGATTGGTCCGTCTGAAAAAAGGAGGGACATCTGGTATGATATTTTGAGCTGACTGGAGGACGCGTCAGCACTTGTCCGCCTACCATGATTTGTCTTTAGCCAATCACAGTAAATCAAGCTCTTGCACATCCAGTCGGGGGAAAAGCAGACACATCATTACCATCAAGAAATGCACAAAGTTCTTACCTTTGCACATTTTTCAACAAGAAATCATCTCTAATTCTCCTAAAACAGATTTATTGCTCACTTCTATGTGTATTTCTACCTGCGTGCCTGGGCACTTGCTGCTATATCTTCACACCTGAACACTCGCCCCAAAGCACAGTGCTAACGCATGTTTGGTCCGAACCACCATGAAGTCGAATCGGACGGTTTAGTTGCAGTAGTACAAGATGGGTTTTCATGGGTTGGGAAAACTCCAAATCTCGCGAGAATCCATCTTGCAGGGGAAAACTTTTTTGGCAAATATATTTAGATTTTTTTTTTCTACATTTGACACATCCAGTCACATTCTGATAGGTCATGAAAACAAAGCAGGGCTGATATTCTGTGTACTGGCAGCCTAAAGCATCGCAATGAGAGAGAGTTTAAATGCAGACTGACATCACAATATCCCCGTGGAACATTAACTATAAACAACAATGAACAGCCAACGTTTATAACCATTTAAAACACATACAAAGTGTATGTTCTGGTTGCAGTGAGAACACCATCACTAATGTCTCAGCATTGATTAGATGTTGCATGTTGGCAACACATTAGATTAATTAAGGCAAGTTAAAAGATGCCAGTTGACGCCATCATTTACTCGGTCCAGTCATAAATGTAATCATCTATAGATCTGGATGAAACTGTCCATGGATTACTTAAAATTTCACTGTCCATGAAGCGCTGGAATACAATATGAGGAAGATTACACGCTTAATATGGCGTCAGATTACTTTCTTTAATATGAGGGCGCAACTCACAACAAAGGGAGAATATATCAGGCCGGGGAGAAAGTAAAACCAGAGCAGTTTGATTCATAAACTAAACCAAACAGAACATATAACATATGTTAGTGGATATTAATGCAATAACCCAATCTAAAGCACATATATTTAATTAAAAAAAGATCAAACCTTAAATATGTATAATAAAAGTGGCAGATGAGACCGATTTTACCAAAGTGCTGCACCGATTTATTTTAATTTGTGGTACATTCATCATTGTTGAGAGTAAGACATACTAGTGTTTACATGAATGTAATAAAGTACTTAAATTTGATGTTTCTACACCAAAGCATTATAAAAAAATCAAATGTTTTTTTTGTGTAAATACTTTCTAAACTGCATGACACTCTCTGTGCCGAGGCTGCATGTTCTCAATAAAGGTCCAGTTCTTTATTTTTTTGCACATAACTTTGAAAGCGCTCATTAGATCGTTCATCTTAATCATATTTTTGTTACAAATAATTAGATTAGTTGGTTTTTTCAATAGGAATGCAGCTGTTCCAGAAATGATGCTGTGTGTCTGAATGTTTCCTTCTTGCTGCTTTTTATCTGTTTACACATGTGGGTTTTTTTAAAGTGGGTCATTTTCATCTTTTGGCCTCATTTCTCTTCAAACTGAACTCAATTCAGTTTGACATTACATACCTGACTTTCTATCCCAGAGGAGTGAATTTAAGACAAACAGCTAAATCACTCATGTTTGGGTATCGGTGTGTGTTTAAAAGTAATAAATTTACCTCTGCTGTGTGTACGAGTGCAGTTTTATCCACAGCTGAGAGTTCACTGTTTCCTGCGTAGCATTTAGCAGGCCTCATCCATTCCTAATTAGTGTGTGATCGATAGGTGGTTGTTGTGATGCAGTGCATGGGGAGTCATGTCAGAACAGGGGAACAGTGACATTTCTGCAGACAGGGATTGTTTGACCTTATTGTTGTGATTAGAATTCAGCCCCAGATCCCCCAAGAGATGACCTCACCTTGTTCACACTTCACCGGGATGCTGGAGGTTGTTAAAAACTCATTCTTCTCCAACAACCCCCTCCCTCATCCACTCTAGCAAATATTTTTTCTAATAGTTTTTTATTTCCCACTTTGCTGAACTGTCATCCAGAAATTATGTATCACAAGGTTTGTCGTTTCTTTGTTGTGGTATACTATTGTTTGGGGTCTATGTTTATGCAGAAGTACCTATGTATCTATACATAAGCTCTATCATCTTATTATTATAATATTAAAATGATCTCATTTCCCTTTGAAGATTAATAAAGTATGTTTAAATTTGAAATAATACATGAAGGATATTTTTTTGGTTTTGTCATTCATTCTTTTGAACAAACCAATATGTTTTTTTTTAACTGAAACACAGAAGTAATCCACATAAGCCTTATTCTGTATGTTGGTTATTTTTTATTGTGCAACCGAAGTTTTACGTATGAGAAAATCAAACGGGTGTGAAATTGACAATGAAGTTAAGGGATTAAAAAAAGAAATCCCACTTTTTATTTTACTGACTTGTTTATTTGGTGTTCTTGCTTCTTTCAAGGCAGAGATAAATGCGTGGAGTTGCATCAACAACATTTTCTAAGAATATTCTGTAACCCAAAATTTGCTGTTGAGTTTTTGGGGGTGATTATTATCTTTTTGTTGGTTAGTTGGTCAGTCAGTAAGTCTGTTGCTTCATGGGTCAGTTGTGTGGTTTCACATACTTTGAACAATTATTACAAATTTACTATTAATACTGTGTGATTAAAGTTTAGGATGAAACTGTGCAATAAAATCTATTTAGCAGTCAAAACTACCTTTGAAATTCCTTTTCATTTTGGTCAAATTTGCTAAAAATACTGATAGTAATCACACTTTAATAAAAATTCAGAGCAGCTGTTAAATTGTTTGGAGTAAATATTTTATTTTATTCTTGTGTATACATTACACATTAAGTGTCTCTTTGGCTCAGAATCATTCTGTGAAACCTTTTATCAGGTCTTTTCAGATCTTATTTATTACATTTTTGGGAAAGATTCAAAGATTTACAAAGATTTAAAGCAAATATTGTGGCTGGCCTAAAAATCAAAGTTTAATACCTCTGATTTAAAATAAAATTTAAAAAAATGATTTTACTTACCATTAACTTTTTTTTAAATATTTTGATCAAAAATTCATATGAACAAATCTTCATGATAAAAACAGCAAATTAATTATTTTGCATATCCTTAGCATATAAATTAACTTGAATTATGTTTCGTTAACCAGAAACATTTCATAAATGATGTTTAACAACACAAACAATCACTTCCGTTGTGGAGCCAGGTGCACCGTTGTTGGTCATGTAAATCTTTATCTCCTATTTTAAGAGTCACAAGCACTCATACCAGATTTGTGACTGCTTTTCTAAAGATTTTATAGCTTAAGGGTGGCAGCTCAAGGTTGCAACATCTTCACTGCAGTATCTTAGGGTGAATGGCACTCGTTTCTGCCAGAGTGGCACTAAAGATGTATTATGGAGCGCTGGCAGCAGGTGAAGCTTTTAGGATTGTGGATGTCGTTACCACATTATGACGGAATCAGGTGGTGGCGCACGAGAGAACCCAGTCAGACATGTTTGAAGTTAGTTGTACTCATCAGAGTTATTTCCAGCGAAAAGATCGCAGCCGGTCCGTCAATATGCTGGAGAGAAGAGATGAGAAGAGGGGAGAAGCAATCGTTAATTATGGCGCGGAGATATTGGATCCAGAGAAGGTATAATAGTGTAATGGTTACAGTAGTGAGAGAGGAGGACAGCTGTTGAGCAATGGCAGTAAAAATGAAGATGGAATGGTGAAGGGTTGGATAGCACCAGGGGAGCATTTTGGCTATCAGAATTCCTCTGTAGCCTCCTGCTGCTGCCAGCTTAGTGATAACATGCATGAGCAAACCTTAGGTGAAAGAAGATGGAGGAGATGAGGAGAGAGAGGGAGGGAGGATGGGAAAAGCAGGACAAAATTGACACACTTAAAAGAGCAAAGTGGTCTGAAAGCCTCCCACATCCTCCCACCCGTCATTCCCCTTCTCCTCACACAGAGGCCTGCTAAGGACGTTAGTATCCATTAGAATCGCATGTTTACTCAAAAAAGAACACCGGCTTGTCCTGACTTTACCTCCCACCTTTGTTGTCCACCTACGCAGCATGCAAACAAATATATCTTCTGTTTATCTGCAGATTAACTTTACTTAATTCTCTGCGCAAGCGTTTTCTTAGTATCTCTCATTGACCTGCCTTTTCATTACCTTAGAGCAGCCAGAGTATCTAAGAGGTGCAATTGGGAAACACTTTAACATTACTTGTTATTTTCCTTAGCTAGCTTATTTGGTGTTAAATTCAACTTACATTCGCAAAGTATCGCTGTTATTTGGAAGTGCTGTCCTGTCGTTCAGCTTTCAGATGATTTAAGAGACTCATTTACAAGGTCCATTTGCTTTCTGGTTCCTTTTGTCAGGGTGGCTTTCTCAATATCATGCAGGCGATGCGCTTTTCCCTTCCAGGCCGCTGTTCACTTGATGCCCTCATGCCTATTTACCCTCCCAGCCTCTTCTGCAGCATCTCTGATGGCGCATAGAGCATCAATGATGGTGCAGAGTGCCTGAAGGAGAGAGATGAAGAATGTTGAATGTAGAATACAAAAGAGTAGAGGGAGAATAGAACAAGCTATGGATGAATCAGGGGGGGAAGAAACACCAGTGTTATATTGAGAGGATTTGATGAAGGAGGAACATGACAAATGAAAGGCAGCACATGAGTAGTTATAATTATCTTGGTAGAAGTAAAAAGGCTCCCTCCTGCCGTATTCTGTGGTAAAATGGCTAGGACTGTGCTTTTGGCAGCAACTCTGACAAGCAAGATATCTCAACTAGAGTGGCTGGTCACCATTATAGCTGCCTCAGTGGTTCAGGTGGGATTGTTCTCTGTAAATGAGTCAAATATATATTTTTTTTTTTACGTGCATTCGATGAATTTGTCGTATTTTAAAAGAATAACACTAATGTGTCACTTTCATTCAGTCTCATGATTATCATAAATATTTTGGATGATAACCTGCTCTGCCAAACCATCAGGTGTGAAGTGAAATCACAAAACCAATCTCTGTTCATCCACATTTATCTCAGTATTCTATGAATGGCTTTATTAGCTAATGCTCGATGTCATTTCAGACGCTGATTTCAGATTAACTCCAGCAATCTAGTTACTGATTATTCCGTTATCCAAATGATCTACAAGCTAGTCATTGATTGACAACAATCATTATGGCTCATGTGATCCAAAAAGAGGGTGAGTTCTATTTAAATAATTAGCTTTTCTACCTTATGTCTTGTGAATTACTCTGCCATCATGCTATTATTGTAAATGTTCTTGATCGACATTAAAAAATGTTTTTTTTTTTATATTCATGATGTTAGAAAAAGCACATTGCTAGTTGTTTTAGTGGCTAAAATCATAAAATATAGAGAAGAAAAGCTGAAACCTGAACACAGTAACTACATTTTGAATATCTGTGATTGGATAAAAGGTAACATGTTTTAAAAATTATACAAATGAATTAAATAAGAGCTTAAATTGTTAGAAATTATTTACTATTTAAAATAAATCTATATATGCAATAATATACACTGAATGAAACACCGAGTTTATAAAATACAGATCATGGAGAGCTGCACAGTGAGCCAACTCTTCAGTGTGAAGGATTTTCAGATTAAGATACTGTCCAAACGTTTTACCCCATTATCCTTCGCAGGACAAAATACTAGCCATGGGGGAGGTATTATTTTCCATCTGAGGCTGCATTCTGAGGAAAAGAACAGGAAAGACATTAAAGCCATTTGTGCATCAGAGTCGGCGGTAATTATTTTGATTTGTACGCTTTTGTGAGCTAAGACAATAATTGGATACCAACTCTAACCCCGCTTATAAAAATAATAAGAAAAGAAATCAAGCGTATCTCTTTCAGAAATAGTTATTGTAAGTTTGTTTAATTGACATCACTAAGTTCAAGATCTTCAAGTTCCGCTGAAAATGCTGTTGACGAAAAAATATAGGAGTTATAGGGCTTAAACTATAAATATACAGTAAAAAGGAGAGAGAGCTTGAAATGTAAGATGGTTGGAGCATTTGGTTTAAATGTGAAACCAATATTAGAGAGCTACTTCAGGCTGTTTGATGAATATTTAATAGGGTGAATCCTTTAGAAAACACATTTACTTTTTTGTAATTACTGCGTTAAACAAAGATCGCTGCTTGTCTACTGTGGAGACTGATAATGAAACTGAAAGCAAGAACTGTTTATGATTTTATCAGATGGAATTGATTTAAATTAATTACGTAATGAATAAAGAGATTTTTATTGCTTACAGGTTACACACAAACAAGTAACACTGTAAAATATATAAACTGAGAAAGCTTCACCGATCACTGTTTTTAATTTTATCTTTAATGTGTGGGATTTAAATAAAATCGATTTAAATATTCTGGCTATCCCAGGTAATTCAGTCCATGTACTGACATAAATAATTAATGTAACAATCCAGTAGCTTATGCTGAATATTCATTAAGGACAGTGATGACCTCAAAGGATTATAGGCCTTGATTTTTTTTTTTTTTTTTTTTTTTTTGGGATGAAATGTTTTTCTAAGATTTGCAAATTTGTACGGGGAATTTAGACAAAATCATTCTTATTGTGAAAATTAAAACAGAATTACAAGTATACCTGCAACCTGATTAATGGACATTCATTAAATGTTTCGTTATCTCAGTCAGATCCATATGTGTGTTTTCTAAGAGACTTGAGATTTTAGGAACCATTTTTGGAAGAAGCCTAATCGGCCAGCATGAAGCAAGAAGAACCAGCAATTGTGAAGATTGGTGAATTTTCCAAATTCAAACACACCCTTTCAAAATAAACAAAGCTCTAAACAAAACAAGTACCTCAGACTAAAAACTTCCAGTTCTGTCTCACCAGAATGCAAGTGATGCTGCAATAATAGGGAAATAGCTTGACCTGGGAGCTTAGCCATTCAACTTGGAGTTTAACTTTTGAATTATGCAATAAAAGTAGCATTGATTAAGCTGCAAAGATCCACAGTAAAGACTGGAGGATGTTCACATGCGCTCAGCCCCGGCATCAGGGGGTCAAACAGGAGGACATTGCCCCCTCACACGTACCTCCTAGCCCCCTCATTCATAGGGCTTATGATCGCGTCCTCATCACCAGCCGCGGCCACCATGTTGGATGCGCAGAGTTGCTTTTTTCTTTCGATAACAGTGCACTCGCTCTCGGTCTTGCGGCTCAAATATTTGTAATTATTTCATCCGTTTACTCTGCTTTGCTGTGTTGTGGGGTGCAAGAGTGCACGGGTTGTTTACAAAAACCATAGTAACCGACACATTCAACATGGCCGCGGCGACCCATGATTCATTGCGCGATCATAGGCCCTATTCTATTGGCTGTCAGAGTGGTAATGATTTTTTTTTTTTTTTCAGCTGAATTTTTTTTTGGGAGTAGTCACAATTTGTTTTGTGTCTCACAGTGTATTAAAACATACTCAGCTAAATGAAATCCATAAAACTAAAAATAAAAATTTTAATGTGCATATGAGTATGTGTGCATATAATGTGTTTCATGTACATGTGAGCATATGTGCTTGTCCCGGTAATAATAGATCATATAGATTAAGTACAGCATATGTCTGTTTGAATCTGTGGCGAAATGGAATCAGCCCCTCAATGGTCGTCACATGCCCCCCCTCACAATGTGGTTCTGGAGCCGGGGCTGCATGCGCTGTACATTCTATACTGAGAGAGATAATCGGGAAAAAAAGCAGCATGAAAAAAACTCTGGTCAGATAAGACAACAATTATTAGAAATTTGTTTACCACAGTCATAATAGTAAAGCACGATCATGGCAGCATCATGGTGTGGGGTAGATGTTTCACTATGATGATAACTTTCAGTCTGCTGCAGACTGCTACAAGTGGTTCATACTCAATTGAAACATCTATTTTAATTTAAGGTTGTAAAAAAAAGAAGGTGCTGTGTTGTTGCAGGGTTCTCTGTTCCAGTTCAAAAGATACTCTTTACACATAAACTAATGACGTGGAAACAATAAATTAATGGATGTTGAACACCAACATTTTAATTCTATCACAACCAACCTGTATGTAATAAGTTTTACCACTTCTTTTGATTGAATCAACCTTGCAGAAAGTTTCGGCTTTTTCAAAACTCAATCCAATGTTTTTCAAAGTAAGAAAAATGTATTTATTTGTGTGGTTATAGGATTACCATGTACAGAAAAATAAAAAAATAAAAACATTGGGAAACCAGACAGCAAAATTGCAAATGGAATGAAGACATAGTCCCACTGATGCTGCTTGGTCCTTGTCCCTCGCCATCCCTGCAAAGATGAATTATGAAGCCACGTCTGACTCTGGTGCAGTTGTAGCTCACTCCTGACATTCCAGACGAGATCAATATTTGATTTAGAAAGTGTGACACCACCTGCCAGGGTCTCTTGGCGATCACATACTCTCACATCTTGCCTGAAAACACTGTTTTTTTTTCTTCTTGATACTATAATGATCTGTACAGCATCAACTCAGCTGCATCTCTGGCACTGCTGATCAAAATGTAGTTGGTCTTTAAAAAATTCTGGTTTATAATGTGAATGAGACGATGAGGATCAGAGCTGGATGTACTGATAGAAGTCCAGTGATGGAAATGCCTTCATTCACAAGGAAGACAGTTATATGCACAAATAAAGGACTTGCATCAGCTTGTTTCCTTTCTTTTTCAGTCTTTGTCCTCCCTGGTGTGATTTGCTCCTTAAATCAACTCCTTTGCCTCTTTTCTCTCTTCCTCTTGAATCTCGGGGTGTTTAGTTGTTTATGAGAAGAGGTAGGGAACAGCAGGTGCAAGGCCTGTGCAAAACGCCACAAAAGTGATTCAATTCGGTGTGGGCAGTAAATTGTTTGGACATCTGCGTGCTGCATGGCATGGAGATGAGCACCGGACAGGGCCGATGCATATCTCACACTGACTGTGTTGCTGACAAGGCACAGAGACACTTGGAGTCTCCGTTTTTATCTCTAACTCGTGAATTACCATGAATGTTCTGCAGACTGAGGGCATCAAACTGCAACTTTCTTGTGATTCATAAAAAAGTGAAGCACATGGTCTTTCCTTGGCCCCCACAGGATGCATCCCTCCCCTCGGCTTAACTAATTGAACAGATTACAAACCTTTCCCTCCTTCCTTCTAATTAGTGTGTCGTGGACTTAATGGGTCTGGAGCAAGTCTCTGGCCTCCACTTTTGCAGGCGATTAAGATCTCCTGCCACAGCAGTGACTGTGGTCATAACTTCATTAATGACTTGGCTGACTTTTTCCCACTCTGTCGGTGCCAGTCCCTCTGGGGAAGTTGGGTCTGAATTAAGTTTCCCTAAAGCATAAAGATTTTTGACATTTTCCTTAAATCTTTCTTGTTTCCAACAGAAGTTTTCTTGCCTTTTATTGTGTCTAATTTAGGTAAATCCACTCTGATTTTGTACAATCATGCATATCTTCAAAAACATCCTCTCATGGGGCACAGCAGGTGCATTCACTTCATTTTCTTCAACTTGCACTAATTCCTTTTGTCAATACTTGTAATATTCGTACATTTCTTGTGTTTTTGGTCTAAGCTGTAGGGTCCGTTCTCATTCGCCAAAGAGCTGGTCACACTGTTAAACAGGCTATACTGCAGCCTGGGATCTGACATGCTTCCTATCTCAGTGAATCTAATAGCTGTGAGTGTTCGTACATACGTTGGACAAGAAGTCGCTCCTACAATTCATTTCACACTTCGTTAGCCAGTGAAATTGTTGGTTGGATATGTAGTATAGAAGGGAAAATCAATATATTAGAGGCAGGTATTAGCAGCGCAGACGGAAACAGGCTCTGGCATTTGACAGATTGTGTAAACAGAATTACAGAGATGTACGGCGGATGTGCAGAATATCAACACGTGCAGACACACTAACGCATGCATGTAGTTTCCAGGGAATACTGATCACACTGCTCTTTGTTCCACAAGTCTTTCCTCACCCCCGGGATTTGAATGGAGTAAATCATCATTGTGTTTGAGATTGATGGCCATTCTCAATGATGCGGCCACCCATTCTATTTAGAGCAGCGGGTCAGGAAGCCAGTTAGGGATTCGACCTCCTTTGTTGCCATGTGACATCTCTATTCATCATCTAACAGTCTGCATCCTGCTGTCGCAGTCTCAAAGCAACTTTGAGCTGCACTTTTTGTGAGTGTTGCAAAAAATGTGAGTAAAAGGTTTATTTTCCAACTGGGGTAGACAGTAAACTTTAGAGTAAACATTTGATAAACAAGAATCTTTTACAGTATAAAGTATCATGACTCACTCTGTATTTTGATGTTAGTTCCCAGCTTTTTGTGGTTTTTGCATCATGATTCCTCTGATATTTTATTTTTCTAAATTTGCAGAATGTTGTTAGTTCATCTTATCATTTAATAATTTTTCAAAGATTCTCTATAGGCTACTGAGCGATGCAATTTTGTCCATACATACATAAATGTATTTTACATTTCTGGTTGACACAAACTTTCAGTGAACAGAATTTTAAATTAAAAACTCAGATTAGAAACAAAGCAACTGGATTTGTGTCTGATGCACTGAGTGCATGATGCAGGCTGATGAAAGGGGACTCTTGAATTTGGGACCTTGTAGAACCTGTTTTTCCCACCAGCCATGTCTGCCACAGGTTTCCTGTAGCTGCTTGAGTGAAAACTGAACCAATTGTTGTTTCAAAACTGAACAAAAGTTCAGAAACTGACATTTCTTAGTAAAAAGATTTGATATAATTTTGATTCTATTGCCAACATAATGATTATATGGTGTCATGAATAATTTTGAAATAGGAAAGAAGCTCTAAAACATAAAACTACCACAATTCAGGTCAGTTTTCGCTTTGTCTTTTCATTCATGCCATATAATTTCCTGTTCCGCTCCATGCTGCACCACTGCCATGATGGTCCACGCCTCTCACCTGTGTTTGTTAATTTACCCGTTATCATTAGGATAAGTTTTCTGTTCTCTGTTCAGTTCTATATCATGTCAAGTCCTTATTTTTGTTCCTTTAAACCTCCATTAAAATCATGTTTTGCATTTTACTCCAGTCTGCCCGCCTGCTGCTCTTTGCATTTTGGGTCCACCACACCACAGCAAACGCCGGCGCTACCGCTACATGACAGAGAGCACTTTTTTTATTCTTCATCTTGATTCACAGGGTTGATGATGTTTCAGCAGTTCGAGGTAAATGTTGCTCTATTAGGTTTTGTTAAAGTCAAGTTATGTCCTTTAAATCCTTCTTAATCACAGAAACATCTAAACACTGAGTCTGTCAGCTGAAAGAACCTGATTTTATGTCAGTTTCTAAAAATAGTAACACTTTGTGTAACGCATATTGAAAGGCTGTATTTTGTGCCTAATCGTGATTCAAATTCCATGTTAATTTATAACCAAAACCTTTAGAAAAAGTTTGTTTTTAAAATCATGGGTTTTGTGGATGGTTCATGGAACACGTGTGTTTTCAGAATGTTGGAAAAAACTTTTTTTTTTACCTGGTTTGTGCGCATTTGCAGTTATGATTTTGGTTTTCCAAAAAGGGACATTTTCCCCCCCATTTCTTAACACAATACTGTCCATTTATGTGCGTCTGAAACCACTCCAGATGTTTTTCATGTGTCGGTCTTGTTTCTTGGAGTAGATTAATGGTTTTCTCTGTGTGCTCTCCTTCCATTAACACCATTAGCAAGAAGAAGATATTTCTGCAGTGTTTTTGCTGTTTCCCATGGGGCTTCTAGGGCTGCACGCTGTGCTTTGAGTGTGATTTTTGCAAGAAGCCCCCCCACCTGCTACCTCCAGAGTCTCCCTTTATGGACACTTTTGTCTTTACTTCATGAGTTTGTATGCCTATAATATTTGAAGGGGCATCATCATAACCAGCATTATCAGTCCTGTCTCCTACAAAACACGTTCAAATGCGGAGCAAAGATATGATTCCAGTTCTCCTGTGATTATCCCAAAAACAATTTAGTACATACAGTATATGCTGTTAGTTTAACTCAGTGAAGCTTAATACCTTCAATAATAGTCAGAAAATTTTGTTTGTTGACATTTGAGCTATTTATTGGCTAATTATTATACTTTATGTTTTATTTAACATTAATAATTGTAATAATAATAATAAAATTGACACTTGCTTTCTGCGATAGTTTGATCTTTTGGAAGAGGCCAGACAAAACTTGTATCATTTGATATGCAGACATGGAGTTCTTAGAACGTTTGGAAAAGGCATATCAAAAACAGGCGTACCCAGGTTTGTTGGTACCCTTACACAGTAAACAACACAACAGTTTTCCCTCATCGTCTCAGAGGATGTTCGAACAGAAACGTTGTGGTTTGTCAACATGTATTTTTTTTAGTTCCAGTTTGAATTTGGGAGAATTTCTTCTGTCATTAGTGGAGCCTTCCAGGGTTTTCCGCCATGGAGGTTCAAAATGTCGATGGTGTGGTCAGAAATGGATGTGCTTAAACCTTCATCTTGAAAGTAGTTCATACTTGTTTCTTTTTACTCTATCTGTCTGATGAACCCAGGAAATGGTCTAGTAGTCTTTACCTTCAACACTGAGATTTAAAATTCTCTCCCTGAGCTCCTTATAGTTCTGGTCTCTGTTTATCTGGTCGATGTTCAGTGTGGTGAACACCAAACTACCCAGGAGCTTGTTTGTTCCCACTAAATGGCTGTGTGGCTGATAAAAAGCTGAACGGTACATGTAATCCTAATTAAACAGATTGAAACATGACTCTGTTGTAGGATTAATCATCTCTTTAAGTGTATTAACAAATCAGTCCAAACTATTTAGCAAATCTGTGTAAATAAACAACGAATTTTTGGTAACATTAGACAATTAGTTGTGACTGATTCTCTATTCAAGGGAGTTAATTATTCTTTAAATAAGCTGCAACAGTACCAGCATATTTGTCCATATGGGATATTTGATGTTATAGGGTTAATAATAGTTTCTACTATGTCAAATTTAATCACATGATGTTCCAATTGCTCTTATATTCACCGTATTCTATTCATTTTATTTGACGTTTTACTAGTTACTAGTTTAGCTGTTTTACTTTAAAAGGCTGCAATGCATTTACTGTGTTTTTGATGACATGAACTTTTGTCACATGATCTAAACTTTGTGTATTTTCTACAAAATGATGAGAGAAACTAACTCTTAAAGCCACTTTGGGTCTGAAAAAGAGCCACTGGGACGCAAGGTTGGTTTACAGCTGATGGCTGTGATGGTGAAAACAAGTTGGCACCTTTTAAAAACGTGTTTTTAGTTTGCAGAAACGAATTTGTAAATTGAAAGAGAATTCACACCAATGGAATAATGAAAAATGGAAAAAAAAAAATTCAAAAGCAGGATCACCAAACTAGAAATCCCATAATCCTTTAATCGAAATCCTCTACACACAACAATGAACAAGAAAATTAAAAATAATTCCAATTTAGATACCAGGATTATTTTCCTGGAGTCAATTTTTTGTTGTTTTTTTTTTTTAACTTTATATGCAAAATATATGTGAGGATGTTTCGGTGGTGAGAAATAATACATGGTTTGAACAATATTAAGATTTCCTTTATGACAGCCAGGATTGTACCTTCTCTATCAAATAAAAACAGTAAAAACTGGGAAGTTTTTTTGCAGGTTTGTCCTTGTACCACAGTCCTGTTTCCAATACTTCCTTGTCTGTCATCTGGTTTGGTCCATCTTATTTCAAGGTGAACTCAGTCCCTCAGTCCCAGAGAAGAGTTAAAGAGAGACTCAGAGAGGAAAGTGCGAGGGAGAATCCTCCAAGGTCACTGTCGGTGTCTCTCTGAGTTTCTGACAAGCAAGAGACAGGTTCAATTTCTCAGACTGTCAGGAGCGCCCTGTTTTTTAAACACTTGCGAGACAGATATAAGCAGACGAAGATGTTTCCTGACTTTTCCAGTATTATCCGAGGGGCATTCTTTTCTCCGGCCTTATCTCTCTGTCAGTAATGGGGCTTCAGTGATTCCTGCCAGATATCTGCCACAGATGGACTGTTGGGCCGGCAGATAGAGCAAAGCTTTCCAAGATACTGTAGATCTAGAACGGGCTGTTTCTCCACATGTCTCTGCTCCTCAGTGATTGGTAAATCCCACTGAATGGCACTTTGACAGACATTGCACCTCTTCTTCTTAGTAAAGCAAGAAAAAAATAGAAGCGTGATTGATCTGAGTTGCTGGAGGTGTTGCATGGGGAATTTTTCTTTGACCACCTCCTCAATCAAAAGTATAAAAAAAGTCTTTTTTTTTTCTTGCTGGTGTGATGAAAATATGAATAAAGGGGCTTTGAAGTGACGGATTATGGACATCTTTATCTCTTGACTCTAAGTCCCTTGAAGCTTTTATTGTTTTGTAGAACCATCCACCGAGGGGACGGTTGCAGTGTCGGAACTGTTTTTAGAATCTTCAGCTTTAAAGAAAGAGATGCAAACTCCAAAGACAGGGAAATGTGTGCGTGTGTGTATGTACGAGTGCATAATTGACCTAAACAATATTAGCTTCCTGTTGACAAATTAATGGTGAGTTAATTGCCTGGTGAGCAAATGAACTTATAGTCCTCACATTATCTCTCAGATAAAATCTTCAAAATGAGTTAATTCCCCCCAAAGGCACTCAGTTATCTCTTCGCTGAGATGGAATCATGTTTGGGTGATTTTAGAGGGGCAGGAAGGCTGATAAGAGTTGAAAGCATTAATGAGGAGTTGAGTCGAAGCAACAGGCAGGACTCCTGCTGTCCTTCTCTTTGGGATGATCATAACAAGTGTTGTCCCCAGTGAAGTTAAAGGAGACGCTCAGTCAGAGGTCTTTGAAGTATTGCTCTGTTATTACACAGATGAACTCTGTTGCACCAGCTATTTTACATCCAAAGACAGCCTCTTTCTATAAGAATTAAATAATAATTTTGCCTCTAAGAATGAGAGAAAGGTGCGTTTCATATGGTTTTAAATATTATTAGCTGATAAAGATCCAACACATTTCTTAAACAAATGATTTGGATAGTGTACTACAACGTACTACTGCTGCTGTGGAGTAGTTTATCTCTGACATTTTCCTTGATCTCCATTTTGAAACAGAATGTCACGTATTGAGATCAATTCATGTTCCTGTTCACCCCTCTGCAGCTCTTAAACAACATCTGTGTGTGTGTGTGCACGTGCATGAGTGTGCACCTTCATGCATGTGTCATTCCATGTTTCTAACACTGTGATTGCTTCCAGGAATATGTGTCCCTGTTTGCAAGCAGAAATAAACGAAAACATTTTAGGAAATAGTGACAGAAAACTTTGTAAAGCTGTTGTGGCCGTGTGGATACTTAAAACTCTATAATAATAATAATAATAATAATAATAATAATAATAATAATAATAATAATAATAATAATAATAATAATAATAAATTTTATTTATAGGCGCCTTTCTGGACACTCAAGGTCACCTTACAACAACAATTAAAAACATTTAAAACACAATTAAAATACAAGTTAAAAACAGCATATAGGTAAAAAAAAAAGTATTCTATAGTATTCTTTTTCTGTCTTGATTGTGAGCGTTACATTTACAGTTTGATTGAAGATGACGAACAGGCTGATAATGTTTTTACTTTGTGGAATTTGTGACAATCATTAGATTATCAAACATAATCAGACATATTTAGAACAAGTTAAACAGCTTTGATTATTATTTACCTGTGAATGACAGGCTCTTAAATAAACGCCTTCAAAGCTGTGCTCATATCAGGTGTAATTGGTTTTTTGATGCTCATGAAGCACAATTGATTGTGGTGATTGTTTGATGATTGTGTGCAGATAAATTGGCAGGACCTTCAACCCCAGTCTGCAAGACAAAAAAGCAGCAGAACTGGACAGAGACGTATTGTCCATCTTTATTTAAGTAATTTCTTGCAACTTGCAACTCAGTGCAAGTCTCAATAAAGGTTAGATAGCATCATTTTACTGATGTCAATGAGGATAATATAGAATTCACTTCTGATTATTTTGTGTTTTCATGATGTTTTCAGTGGATTCCAGTTTCCTCGATGCTGTTCGAATTAAAGTCTGGAAATCAGAAAGACCTATATGAGATATAGAGATACTTTAAAACCAGTCGTGCATCGTGTGTATCGTAATCTCAGACATCTGAACTATGTGCTGATAACAACATGATCCCTCTCCTCTTTACAATAAACAGCTTCAGGGATTTCCACAAATAATTTCAGATTGTATTTATCAGCCCATTTGACTGTGTTAACAGAGAGGTAACAGTATTTCTTCATCCTCTTCATGTCCTCTACATGTTTCCGCCTCTTTGGTAGAGTTTTAATTAGAATTTATGGATGCAGCACAGACTTGTGCTCACTGACTGTGATTTTTTTTCCGAAGCCTTTCTGAGCCTTTACGCAGTGATTCCAGCAACACAATATTCTGTTTTTAATTCATTTCTCTATGTAATTATCCTTTAGATTTCTTATATAAATATTACTCCTAGACTTTTGCGTTTATCGGCTTTAATTCTGATAAACTCAATCTTTTATTATTTAGATGCCAGCCATTAGAAAAAAAACAGTAGGAGGTGATCTCTCTGCGTTAATGAAATGTCACCGAACAGCGTGTGGTCGCTCAGATGTTCTGTGGTTTGTGGATTTGGGTCGGCACGTATTGCGTTGGGTTTCATCGTTGCACAGGTCTTAAAATTGACAGCTTTGCAGGACTTCCTCTCAGAGGGAACTAAAAATTTAAAACACCTGAAGTGACTGTTGTTTAATAAAAAGTTTCCGCTCTGTTTCTCGGGCTTTGGCTTGTAGGGTCAGTGAGTGCAGAAGGTTGGACTTTGTGTGTCTTCGTCACTCCTCGGATCGGCGGGCTGCGACACTCACACACACAGAGAGAGAGAGAGAGAGAGAGAGAGAGAGAGAGAGAAAGAGAGAGAGACTACCACAAACCCCGAACCTGTGCCAGCTGGGTAGCACATGTTCGATCTGCGCGTCCTATAGGTCTTGTTCATAAGGGAACCCAGATCGTGTGAAATTTCTGAAGCGCACGCGGTGGAAGGGGTCGCTCTTCACTCAGAGGAAATCTGCTTCCCAGCTGACGTGGAGAGAGCGCAATCTGGCTGTGGGCACCGCTCCGTGTCTGCGTGCGCCGGGGAGGAGAGGACAGGAGGTACCGCTGACCTACTGGGACTTTGACACCTTATAGTATAGATTATTTCTACCAGAACCTCCACCTCCCGAACAACAACAGCACCGGCTCTTCTGTTGGAAAAGACCACACACTGACTCTCAGCGATGACTGTGAATTGTTATCCACCGGCTCTCCGTCTTTTCTCCGGTGAATCTCGCCTCGCCGCCGCCCGTCCTTAGAATAAGGCTCGCTGGGAAACAACTCAGCACCATCACGTTGTCTGACAGCTGGGATTTACACTTTAACATGTCTTGACGTGGATGGGAAACTACAAAGATGATGACAGTAAGTATCGTGTTGTTTAAACGGCAGTGAGGTTACTTTTTTATAATTGCTCCTCTGGGTTTCATTTGAGGAGACTCGGACTTTAATTCTGACTGATCAAAACGCACGAACTGGGGTTACTTAGAGGGTGACATCCGCCTTGTAATACTTTGATACTGGGCGTTTCTGTCCTTTCTCTTCCCGAGGAGGGATGTTGCGATTCCTCCTGGGACTTTTTTGGGGAACATTACATCATTAGAGTAAAGCTGCGAGTGGCTGTGCGCAAATTAAAGAAACATATACCTAATATCATATCTAAATGATATATGGGGATTAAAAATAACCTTTTTGTTGCCAGATGTTATCGTGCAACTGTCACGCGTGCAGAGATGCCAGTTGGAGTGGGTTCGACACACGCAGCATAGTCTGGGCGTATACGATGATGAGGATGATAACCCCCTTTCAAACCACCTAAAGAGGACTGACTTGTGAGCAGAATGTTCTTTGATATAGAAAATAAACGCCCCCCCCTCACCCAGCCCCCCACTCCCAACTCGTAGCTGGCTGTGGGGTGGATATCGGTGCAGCTGTCAATTTGCATGTATTTTGTTGACCAGCGCCAGTCTGTGTAGTCTCTGCGTGCGCTTCCGTTAATCCCACATCAGATCCGAATTAACGCTTCAGCCTGGCGTCTTCAACCTCCCTCACCTCTCTCTCTTTATATCTATATTCACATGTTCGCATTACTCGCAGTTACGTGACCATTACGTATTGACGCGATAAAAGTAGGAGAAACCAGGGTGCAAACATTGGAATAGAAGAAACAGAGAGATCAGTGGCCGAGATTTCTAACGCGATTATAGCATTAGGGTGAGAAAGCCAACATGGCAGACCGCTTTTCAGACCATATACTGTTCCAGCACGCCTGATGGGCAATTTGGTGAGATTTCCCCCTCATGTATTTAATATTACTGGGACTTTATGTTTTATAAATTATCTGGATGGGTTGTTTCTCTAAATATCTTTTAATATTTGACCACATTATGATGTCATGTGCCCTGAAATCTCTCCCTTCTTGCTGTAATCTCAGATTCCTGGAGTGTTTTCATGACAGTAACCCACTCCCCCACCCCTAGATTGTGAAAGCTTGTCCAAGAAAGCTTTCACATTATATTACTGTTCATAAGCAAAACGTTAGATCTGGTCTACTGGGGTGTTTAATATTCCTAAAATGTAATGTTCTCAAGTATTGAAATGGCTTTTCCACAGCTTGCTGCTACTTTAAGGCTTTTTTTTCTTTCTTTATCTTATTTTCTTTGTCAATCTCATGTGCATCTGCATCAATTCCCTCTTTGACCCGTGCTATGCAGAAATGTTTATGTTTCTACATCCCATCAGCACTTTTCTTATAGTCTCTAAGATGCTGAGTCACATTCTTTTACTTATTTTTTTGTCCTTCAGGAAAAGCAGATGACCGCCCAGGTGCGATCCAGTAGCCACAACTTAAAATGAGGTTATTGTCGCTGGATATATTTTGATTCTGCCCACCCCTCTGCTGAGTCTTGTGCAAGAGGCAAATCTCTCGGTCAACGCCAGTAATCAGCAATCTTCATAATTAATTAGTTTCCCGCGCAGCTCTTATTGTGGTCACCCAGGATTGTGCTGTTAATTTTTCTTTGCCCTGAGAGAAATTTGGGTGCGCCTTGCTTTTCATTAAGTATTAAAAGTGGGGAAATGCTATGATGCTGTGCTTCTGTGGAGGAGAAAAAAAAAGAAGTAATAATGCTACTAGAGGAGGCTCAGGTGGAGATTTGTGGCTGGTTGTAAACAACAGAGACATTTTCATTAGCTGTGTTCTAATCAGTCAGGTGGTGATTGCTCCCCTCGCGGAAGCAACACGGTCAAGGTCGGGGAACAGCTTTTGACTCACCTGTGGATGCTGCAGTTTGCTGAACGGTGTGTTAACATGTCTGTCAATCACTCACAACACCCCCATTTTGCTCCTGTGGTGTTGTGCAGATGTATCTGTAGGTGGTGGGATATTTTCCTGACACGTCCAGCCGCCGGAACTCCGCCCTCGCTGTGGGTGTCAAATATTGCAGAAGCCCTTCCAAATGCACATGTATGCATTTACAAAAAACGTGGAATGTAAAAGGGATGAAATGATCTGTTAGGCTTGAAAAAACACGTGGAGGTGATAACTGCAAAAAAAAAAAAAGACGGTGGCAATAAAACTGCAGCAGAAAGGAAGTTCCTGCTGATCAGGAAGTGCATTGTGGTTGCCTGTCTCAAACCACAACACTGATGTGATTAATCCAACATTGCACACTTCCTTAAATTCTCTTTTTATTTCCCTCTTCTCCTTCCTCTCTCTCTTCATGCACTTGCTTATAAGTTATTGTCACCTATCAGCTTCATGCTTTTGTTTTGTGATTGCAGGATTATCGGGAGGATGGCATGGATCTGGGGAGTGATGCATCCAGTCGCTCCAGCTCAGAGTCCAACTCCAACAAGGTTACACCATGTTCTCCTTCGCTTGACCTGGCCACTTTGGAGGACTACAAGTCATCCCCCTCCCCAGATCTGGTCACTTTAGATGACTATGAAGAGGATGAGGACTACCAAGAGTACAAAAAGAAGGTAATAGAGGAGTGGGAGAGTGAGTATGGAGAGGATTATACGTCTCCACAGCCTTCAAGTCAAGAAGAAAGCAGAGATGGTGTTGTGAGTGTTAATAGCATTGAGGAAGGCTACAGGAAGGCAGTGAACGCTCGCAGCCTTGCTGAAGAATTCCAGGATGTGAAGACTGCGCCGCCCCTCCCGGTTCCCGGAGGACACACCGCCACCTCGGTAGCAGCTGTCCCAGATGAACTGAAACAGAATGGTAACCTGATTTTGCCTCGTAGGAACCAGGTCCATTCCTCCATCACACCAGAGGGAGGCACAGGGACTCCCAAACGCAGCCACCGCAGCTCCAGTCGGTGCAGGGGGAGCCACAGCAGTGACACGGGTGGAGGAGGTGGGGAAGGAGGAGGAAGTGGGGGGACTGAAGAGCTTATGCGTGGATTGAGAGATGAGGAGAGGGTAGATGAAGAGCCTCTACCCACCATGGACTGGGCAGCCCTGGAGAGACACCTTGCTGGTCTGCAGTGCAGAGAGCAGGAGAACCAAAACCTGAACCACAACCAGAACCACAACGTGGGCAAGACAAACTACACCTCGGTGAGTGTGCAAGTATTCAGATGTCGTTTCTTTGACTTTCAGGCTGTGATTGTTTTTGAGCTTTTCTCAAATGTGCTGGCCAGCTATAATCCAGCAGTTATCCATGTCAGATGGACTCTGGAAAACCCAAGATTAGGTCAACTGAGGAAAAGAAGATGGATTAGTTGACTAATGTAGCGCTAAGCTATGTGACAAATCTAATAACATTATGACAGTCTGCACAGTTGGAGAGAAATGGAGGCAGCAAAAGTGTAGCAAGTGGTCAATTAATCAAAATATACTTCATCTTAAAACCAGGAATTAGACTGATTCGAATGAGCTTTTTTCCTCTTTATGTTGAATAAAACTGATATTATTTTTGCAGCTTGGCACATAAATGTTAATATTTTATAGCTGTTGACAGTCATACACTGAAGATTTGTTGTTGACCTGAAGAATTTATGTGTAACCTAATTTCTAGACATCTTTGTTGTGGTTTTGTGGGGGTTTCGCCAGAAGAGGGCAGTGTTGTGTTGAAGTTGTCCAGAAGGCTTCAGGCCTTCATCGTAGACTGATTCATAGTCTGAAACACTTCTATGGTTTAATCCTTTACTGTGGGTCCAAAAGGGTGCAGCTTAAAAAAAAACTGTGAAGAATGAGACTAAACTGTTTACTGCGTTGGAGTTTCAACACTCTGTCGCTGAGAACTGTGGGCAAATTGAAAAAAGCTGGATTGTGATTTCCCCCATTGATATGCGAGCTCCAAGACCTTTTCCTCAGTGCACACTCACAATGGCAGTGGCCGCAGCTATTGTGAGTGTGTTGTGTGTGTTGTTTGCCTGTCCTGAAGACCTCCCAGACCCCCCCCCTCCTGTCTCCCCGAGGCACGTCAGGAATGCAGCGGGAGATGTGGGGGATGAAAGCAAGGAAGGAGGGAGGAAAGGACAGGAAAGAGGAGCAGACAGTTCAGGGCCACATGGCTTGTGTGTTTGTGTGTCAGTATTCATTACCTGCTGTCCATCTTAATCAAGAAGATCTCCTCCCGCTGTGCCTCAGACAGGAGGGGGGGGCCTGTCCTCCCATCCCCCTCCCTTCATTTGGGTTGTATTATAAATGACATCGGTGTAAGAAGTGTCTGAAAAGAGAGACGTGTGCACACACAAGCAAAATTATGCTTGTGTTCGTCACTGCTGACATACTCTCGTGCTCTTGAAGTGTGTGTATCAAATACAGATAATACTGTGTGTCTATATTTGGGGGGTGGGTTTAGATTTAAAAAAGTTCAATTTTCAGCTGAGATTTTATCCTAGAAAAGTCCATTGAGAAAAATGATGTTAGATTTACTCCTCCTACATCCTTGTACCTTTATTTTAAACAGGAGGCAAATTAATGGTTTTTTTTTTTCTTTATCAGAGCTTGGCCTCATTCTCAGATTTGCCAGACATATCAGACACTCTCTAAAAAAAGTGATTTGATGCTTGTAAAATATAATTAAATATTTAAACATCTGGACCCCGTAGTTAGAGAGTAAAAGCATATCAGGGTTCTCGTGGGACAGAGCAGAGTGGGATAGTCACGCTTCAGGAGAACTTTAAACCACCTGTGCTTAAGAAAGTCACGACACGACGAAGCTCGAGGCTACTAATCTGCAGCCGACACCAAGTGTCTGGAGACTGGTTTAGCTCGTCTGCAGCAGCTCAGACTTGTTCCTGTAAAATAAAAATGGGGAACAATACAGCAGGAAAAGCTTTTAGTTGTCTTATTCTGGTTCTATTTAAAGGAAGCTTATTATTGCAGGTGGTTCAGACAGGGTGTGGTTTCTAGCTGCTGTAAACTCAGTATTTGCCTGCAGGCAGAGCACGTGGCGACCTGCTCATAATTGCTTTGTAATATACTGTGGAGACACGTGACAGAGAAGGTTCCTCTGGGACCTCAAGCACACAAGGGTAGCATAACCTCTAACCCTTCAATTAGGTCCAGACTAATGAAAGATGACCAATAATATTCTTCTTCCTTTTCAGTTTTCGGGTTAAACAAGCAGACTGCGTGAATGGCTCAACTGTCAATACTCAGAAATGTTTTTAATGTGTATTTTCTTACTGGAGATGTATTAAATGTGTGCCTTCAGGCTACTTCTTTTCAGTCTCAGCGTTCGCACATCCAGAGTAAGTCACATGATTTATATACACCCTATGGGCAAACTGTGGTTTTAAAGATAGAGTCTCTGCAGAGGAAAGCAGCACTGGTTCTACTTCAAAAGTGCAGAGAAAAGCCGTCACTCACACATCTACTGAATCTGACAGATTTGTATTTCACATGTTAATGCTCACACTTATTTACATCTCAAAGGTCATTTGAGGAAAAACAACGTGCGTGAGTGTATGACTGCGTGTTGTATCATGTGTGTTAACAAAGGTCGGGACGTCGCGCTGCAGTTTTTGTTGCTTCATTCGAAAAGCAAAGTCGAGCTTTTCTTAAAGTTTCCTGACTGATCCCTTATTTGAGAATTTATAGGCAGTCACATCCCATAAAAATTTTGTTTGATTGTTTCAAAAAAGTAATTACTGTTAGTCAGTGATGTCTAAGCAGTGTTGGTTGGCTGTCGCCTTGGGAGCCACCTGTGGGAGGGGCGTGATGGTTGGCACACCAAATCATGATCCCACCTGGGTCACTGACATGGCAAGAGTCAGCTCCGAAATGAATAAGGATCAGTGTAAACGAAGAGATACTAGTGTATCGGACTATCTCTTATTTCACTCCTAAACAATTTCAGAGGAGTAGTGATGTTGTTGATCAGCTTTTTGTTTTCCTCAAAACTATTTACAAAATATTAAAATCTCATTTGTTCCACCTCAGCAATAAATCTGAGCTGATGGAAAGATCTAATTTTTAAAAACTGCTTTTCATGTGACCAAATAGGTTTTTTTATAGTTGTCGCATTGCTAGGTTTGTATCTGGTATCAGTATTTAACAGAAAAGAGCTTTTTTTGGTAGATTTGTCCTTTTGCAGCTGTCGCTGGAACCTAATAGGTCACTGAGCAACTTCTTAAAAGCAAAATTCTGCCCAAGCTTGTCATATAAACAGTGAAAAGGGCAAAATTCAAACTAAATGCTACAAGTGTGCAGCTACAGAAGCCCTTTGTAGCTCTGAGAAATGAGAAAAGGATGAAAAAAATCAGAGTAAGGTCTCGATTTATTTCTTTTTATGGGCATGTTCAGCAGCTGAACTGTGTCAGCAACCCTCCTCTAACAACCTAACTACTACCTTCACCCAGGACTCACTGTAGATTGTGCCACGTAAAAAGGAGGGGGGGGTGAAGGGCGCAGTAGAAGAGAGAGGAAATTATAGGGTTTGAAGTCTTGTGTGTAGTTATAGTAGATCTGGATGGATCCAAACAGTCAGTGTGAGGAGGTCAAACAAGAGTTCCACTAAACAGGAGAGGTGGGGGGGGGAGCACAAGGTCTAAGCTGAGGTTTAAATAAACAGTCAACATTGACCAGAAGCCTGAGAGACTGAAGGGGCGGGGCTTCAGACAGGTGCTGCTCGTGATAAACTACTGCTCTTTGTGTGAGTGTGTCTGTGTGTGTTTCTCAATACGAGCTGCAACTTGCCCGACCCTCTGAATGTTAAAGCTCACACACACACTCACCTCTTACACAAACTCACTGCGCACTCTCAGTATCTTCTGCTGATCCACACACACACAGATGCAGCTCACCACATAAAAACAAAGGACTTCTTCTTCTTCTGATGGTCTGACAGTGTTGGTAGTTTTCTCTTCTCTTTTGTTCCCTTGTCTCCATTTTTTTTTTTTTTTTTTTTCTCCTGTGGAATACTTTTTCTCTCAGATTAACCTTGGATTCCTCACAGCAAGTTGGGCATTTAACTCAGGTAAAGGACGATATGAGTCACTGGATTAAAGCTTGCTTTGGATTTTCAGCTTTACATCAACTGAAGAAGAAAAAAACTCCAGAAAGTAAAGGCTCAAAGTTCGACATGTTGCCTGGCATAAAGCTTGGATTTAATTATAGCTCAGGGCGCTACATTCTTCAGCTGTGACATGTTCTCCTCCGAGCTTGTATGTAACTGAAGACATACAGTAGACATGTTCAGAAAGGTGTTTCTGTTTATGTCTTTTTGCTAAAAACCAAATTTCTAACTGACCATCCAAAAATAAGGTTTCTGTGTGCAGTAACACTGTAAAAATAGAATATCCTTAAATATGTTCTGCACGTGTACCTCAATCCTGATTTGTGAAAGGCAGATTTTATGCTGAACAGCTGTTTTCAATCTTACCTGGACAGAGGAGAAAGTTTGTAGCTAAAAGACTTAGCCACAAAAAAAAAAAAAAAATCAGGTGATACAAACTGTGATGATGTCTCCAGATGTCTGCTGTTTAAAAATCTCCTTTTGCATACAACAAATAAAAAAGAGGCTAAAGGCACTCTGCACCAAAAATAGTTCATTCTTGCACCTGCTGAGCTCAGCGTGTTCTTTCTGCTAAAAGAACGTAAAAAGCAGAAGTAAAGCGTTACAAGATGCCGTGAATGGATACAAATCAGTGACTCACAGTCTGTCTGACGTCTCCTACCTTCTGTCATCCAAAACCCTGATGTGCCAACGTTTCTGCAGGGTGCTTCAACCCAAAGGGAGTCTTCTTTTCACCCTGAAATTTGCTTAAAACATAAAGTCTCTTTGACATTTGAGCTGTTCAGTTCTAACCTGTTTTACTTGCTGCATGTGCACCTGCATGTCTTCACCCATTGATATCTCCTAAGCTTCATGTTGTCTAAGTCCACGGCAGCTTCAAGGCATATTCTGGGGTTTTTTTTGTGCATATTGCTCTAAATGGGATCACATTTGATAAACTAGATAAACAGAGCCTGAAGGAGCTCCAACAGTGTTTTTACTGTGTTCACAATTTTTATGAAACGGAAGGTTCTGATTTAAGAAACTCTGATTTAAGCTTCTGTATTTTCTTTTTTATTTCCACTCAATATTTGGTCAAGTTAAGACATGAAACCTGCTTGTTAAGGTTTAGGGACACATTATAATTTAGTAGTTATACTCTGTCAAAGCAAAAATCTTTCACGTTGAATAATAGCACAGCCAATACGCATCAATGTGTTAACCAACGGGAATAAACCGACTGTGGTGCTTCTAAACATCGACACCTTAAACTAGTAATATTGCAAAAATCTAAGAGTTTAACAAGCTCAAATATCCCTTCCATGGTAGGAATAATCTCTCAACTACTCTTATCTGATGTCAGAGTGCAGCGTTATCACTTATCTGATAACTTCTCCTCTTCTGAACATAAAGAGACGTTTCTTTTGTGCTGATGAGGAGCAGCGAAACAGAATGCTTCATGTGTTGTCAAGAGCAGTTTGTTTGATGATTCAAGGTGTCACCAAGCCTTAAAAAGCCAGACATTAGCTCTGTGGCTGGAGATAAGTCATTATTACCGATGGTGAGATATAACCCAGAGCTACACATTCCACCAGTGGTTGTTGCACAAAAACACACACAAACCCACCCTCCCTCTGATTCAGTCAGTCATGATTCACCACAGTTTGAAAAATGTGAATAAGCTTGTCTTATATATTCCCTTCTGGCACGGAAGTCAGCTTAGACTCAAGCTCATTTTAGTTCTTGGTTGCAAATCTTCACCTTGTTTTTTTTTTCTATTTCCTGGTTTTCAGACGTCCCCTGTCCCGTATTACTATTCTCACGCCTGCTCCCAGCTAATTGTTTTCTTCCTCTAGCTGTCAGGAGGCATTATACCCTTAATGTTCTCACACAGCCAAAATCCAGCAGGAGACCATTTTCCACACTTCGCCTGGCTCCCCCTTTTCCACCCAATGAAAACTATCAAAGAGGACGTGCAGGCTGTGAGTGGCAGAGCGTGCTGCGGAGGAAATGGGGATTTATGTAGCAGCAGCTAGACGACCTCCAATATTACAGCTTCGTGTCAGTCTGCAAACTACACAGTCAGGAATACACACGCTGTGCACACGGGTGTGTAAGCAAAAGCCGAGCAGGGGGAGATGAAGAAAGAAAAAAAAAGTTTATTTCTACAAAGCTGCAAAATAAAGAATGTTGAGAGAGTGGGTTAATGTTTTCGTCGTGGTGAAGGACTTAAATCTCCATCACCTGTTCTGTGTGCTGCCAGAGGAAAGACTGAGTCATGCACACAAACACACGGAGCTGTGTTTGCATGTTTACATGGGCGCTCCATTTGGGTGGAGCTGAAACATGAAACATGGGTCCTCTCTCTGCTCCTAATTATAGAGTGTGTAATTGGTAGCGTGCACATTTTGGAGACAGAGAGGTGGGCTTCAGACAAGCTCTGTTTACATTTCTCTAAAAATACAAAGCATGTTTAACCTCAGAGGGAGAGTCTTTAAAGGGTAAAAAAAAAAGGTGTATTTTCGTCACTATGCCTCTGACTCTGTTATCTAAGCTGTAATCCTGTTCATGTGACTGTGTGTGTGTTACAGACATTGTTGCAGGTCATGCAGAGAGCTTCATCTGTTGCTGGAGGGAACAGATCCCTTTGATTTCCTCTCAGAGTCAAAAATAATCCGTTTATCTGACTAAAAAAGAATTCAGAATGCAAAATCTATGTGGATTGATAAATGATGTTTGAGTTAAAGCTGGTTGTGTTAATGATTAGATCAGTTTAATTGGGTCACTGTCCATGTGTCCAGTGTGGATCCATTGAAGATCCTTTGAATCGTTTCCATTATGGCGTGCTCGCTTTGTTCTGCCTTCACTGTGTGTTACGTGACTGTTTCTAATTAGAATATATGTCGATGATGTAAATGTGTCCTCTTGCACGTGCAGTCTGGAAGAAATAATGTGACGATTGAACAAGAATCAGGAAAATGCAAAATGATCCTGAATCTTAGTTTAACGGAATTATAATTATTTTTGTGTTGGCTGATTATCTGAGGCGGCTGTCGTTTTGGATTAACTCCAAAAATGAACCAGTTTTAGATTTAGATCTATTGATTAGTGTCTGAGAGTTTCTATAAAATACATCCAGTGGTTCATGATATATTTGACATATTATACATCTAGAAGAGGCGCCTCTACTGGTCATTTGAGGAAATGCGTTTGAATCATTCTTATTAAAAGAACCAGAAGAAGAAGAAGAATTTATAGAAATTTAGTTTTTTCAATTCTCTTCTTATTTACTGTGACTTTATTAATACTGACGATTAGTTCACTCAGTGGAGATATTAACGTTCACGTGTTGGGATGCCTTTAAAAATGTGAAAAAAATATTATTACAGCTGGGCGATCACACCATGCACAGTTTTTCAGATATGAAGCTCCCATCAGAGCAGCCTCTTGTGGCTGATCAGACACACAGATACTCTTCCTGGCCCTTCCACATCAGTTCCTCCCTGTCAGAGCGAGCTCATTACCACCAGAATCTGGGCCCCACACTGAGCCAACCTGCTTTGCTATGCAGTGTTTTTACACTGGCACAAAATGTCAGCTCGCTAAAAGCATCTGCGCTCCCGTCTCCTCCCGCTGGGCGACGGAGGGTAGGAGAATACAGGGAGGAGGAAGGAGGAGAAAAGTGATAAAAAAGAAAGTGTAGTTATACGCTGAAAGGCTGAAGAGAGAAGAAGGAAGTGTAGATTGAAGGGAGGGTAAAAAGAGTGAGGGTGAGCTGTTTGTCGGGGAGCAGGAGGAGGCAGGGGGATGATTCAGATTCATGGATTTTCTGCTCAAAATGCTTCAAGGCATTTTTTTTTCCTTTTAACCCTCCACAGCAAAACCTCCAGCTCTTTTTCCATCTGACTACTTTCACTGGAATGAATCACTGTTTTCCATTCCTGATTATGCATTCGTTTTTTCTGCTAGAGTCTATAAATATGCCCAAATAGCAGAGTTCAAAAAAAGTAAAAGAAGAACACAAAACAGCAGTTTCTCCTGATCGAAGCAGATACACTTATATAAATCGCATACTAAGATCCAGGTTTGACATCCAAATCTGCAGGCAAATATTTGATTGTAGCTGGTTGCGAATTTTTGCAAAGATCTGCTCGTGTTCTAGTTGTCGTTTTTTTTGCAGAAACCAGACAGCTCAGCGTGTGGGAGCCTTGACTGCTGTTTTCATGCCTGTTTTTCTGTCACTGGCTGATAATCTTTGTTCTGAATCTTTGTTGTGCTAATTTACAACTCTTACATAACGTACATATTTTTTGCAGTTTTTTATACCTAATAGTTGTCTGTTACCTGTAATTTAAAAACCAAGAATTTGTTTCCTTTTTTTCTTGAGAGTAAACTGTGTGTATCAGACTCAGATCGTAACCTTGACAACCATGTGAAGGTCAGTTTGTGTGTGTAGGATGGGGGGGTGTCCTCGGCCTGACTGCTGCCATGGTGACAGAGGGGAGAGGGGAGGTTGAATTAATCGATTCAAGGACATCAAAGTTCTTCTCTCTTGTGCATCAGGAAGTAAAATCGGTGCTTTGCATTAATAAAAGAGACGCAGCAGGTGATCCTGAAGATTTCAAAAGAGACTAAAGTGTCACTAATCTGTTTGAAATAAATAGTTTTGTTCGTCTCATGTCTCGAAAGAGCAAATTCACTTCTTTTGATTCTTCTTAAATCTGGACTTCTCACCCATTTATCTTCTGAGAACCTTCTCCAGCATTCTGACCAGTCGCTGCATGAACTAGACTGATTTACTGAATCTGTCTGTGAACATCCAAAAACATCCAAATATCTCAAAGAAACCAGGTGTTATGAGATTATATTTGACACCTGATTGCTGTTCTTGAGCTCGGCAGACAGTTTTACATGAACTTGTGCTTTAAGCCTTACATTAGGCTTGAAAAGGCTCAGGATCTATCGACCTGCCTCACCACTTCTTCTCTATTTTACCGTGGATTAAATAAATTTACATTGACTAAGCTTTAGATTACGATCAGGACACCCTGATGGTATCTTCAGCTCAGATTCGACTATCCACCAGTGTCACAGGATGTTCTCTGTCCGAGCTGGGCACCATGCTGGAAAGCAAAGCCAGAGTTAACGATGTGGAGAGAGATCAGAGCAGGAAGGAGCTCATCGATCCACTTCCAGGTCATTAAACCCTAAAGTGGTCTTATTGGGAAAAGCAGCATCACCCAAGAGAGATCAATACTGGATAGAGAGGTTTGATCAGAGAGAGATGGGTGAGATAGCAAAATGTCTGCAGCTTGCTGCCTCACCAAGAAAGACTAGAATAAAAGTTAGAAATATGGAACATTTAATCACATCAGGATTATAGTCACAGGTAGGGATGGGTATCGTTAAGGATTTATCAATACTACTACTCTTAACGATACTCCGGTACTTTATCGCTAACCTTATCTGTACTTTTTTGAAAGACTAAAACATTTCTGACCTTTTGACCCCATACTCCTCTGGCCTGAACCTACTTGTGGTCCCCAAGACTCACTACAAGACGCGAGGACATCAGTCTTTCCAGACTGTGGAATGCCTTGCCACTGTCGCTCCATGGGGTCGATTCTATAGACTCTTTTAAAAAGGGACGCACTATTCTTCAAGAAAGCCTTTTGTTGATAAGTTATATGTTTTATTTGTTTTATTTGCATAGGTTGTGTTTTCTTGATGTTTGTACAATGCTTTGTGATTTTTATCTGTGAAAGGCACTTTTAGAAATAACCTTTACTTACTTATTAGCAGTGTCTAACGCTCCAAAGAATGTTTGTTTTTAATCATTTAATAACAGAAACTCCTGACAGAACCACCATCTTATACATAATGCAATAAGACTTTGTTAACTGGCTACATTACTTCAGTTCACATTTAAAGCGTTATTTTAAAATCTACTTTACTGACACAAATCTTAAAACCAGTGCAGTAGAGCAAATGTGACGTCTCCTGTCTGTCAGTGCTCATTTCAAGCCTTTGATCATCTTTATATTATTTTTTCTGAATATATTTGCACATCCCTATAGACAACAAATATTAAATTGATACAACAGCATGTTGTGGACTGATGCAGGTTTATGAAATAGATACTGTGCAGTAAATATGATTAGATAAGCTATAAATGGGCCTAAAACATTTTTTAATAGCTGTAATTTAAACTATATTAAGCAATAAACATATTCCTTAACAGTTTAGTCAAATCTAGGATGACAATCAAATAAAACAGCTTTGACAATGAAATGGAAGATAAAAAGATGGCGTAATAAGAACAAAGAGTAAAGGAATGAATGGACACATGGAGAGAGAGGGATTATTTTAGTGGGCTGGCCTGTGTGGATTATAGACCAGCCATCTGTCAGTATGGGATTATAATCTCAGGAGGAGATAGATACAAACAATGAAAAGCTGCCAGACTCTTTTTATCTGAGTCTAAATAAATTATAAAAATTCTTGTTTAGAACAAGTTTATTGTAGTTTATCTGCATTTATATCAGATAGAATAAAAAAAGTGTTGAAATACATCACAGCATAATCCTGTGGTACTTTGTTTATTCTGAGGTTTGTTAGGATTTTTATTTCTATGTTTAAGATCTAGTTTAAGGAATAAAACATTTTCCCGTCTGCTTCGTGTGTCAGGCATGACTCCACATGAAACAGCAGAATAACATCCTGGCCCTGACCCACGCCATCCGTCCCCCTCCCTCCCTCCCTCCCACTGTCCCATCACCACGATTTCTTCTCCCCACCGGCTCGTTCTGCTTACTCTCAGCCTAGAGGCTCCTCCCTCTTTTCAGTCTAATGCAGACAGAGAAAGCTGAGCTCCCCTCCCACCTTCTCTCTGCCTCTCTCTAGTTCTCACACCCTCCTCTTCGTCCTCACCGCCCTCCCTCCTTCAGCGCTGGGATCAGACCCGTCCCTGTTCTCTTAACAGACAGAGCAGAAAAACGAGCCGCGATCTGAGATTCTCAGAGTGAAGATTCACCTCACTTACGACGGGACTGAAGCCTCGGTCGTGACTTTTTTTTCCCCCTCTTTAGTTTGAACCAGGGACTCGGTGGGATTTCTTCTCTCCCCTCCCTCTGGAATACCGCTGCAGGGCTGGGAATCTTATCCCAGTCCCACTCCTGCTCCTCCCAGCTCAGCCAGCTTGGCTCTGGGATGCTGTGAAGGATGGTCCACCAGGAAAACTGTTCATACCAGGTAGTCATTTAATTAGGACTCTGTGACACATTCTTATGTAGATTTTGTCCTTTTTTCCATATTTTTTCTTTTAGCATTTAAATGTCACATTTAAATCAGCAGGTTATTACACTGCAGAGACTGTGTGGGAGCATTTCTTTGCCTTGTGTGGTTATTTGATTGTGAGTCTGATGTCTGGTTGGTTGCTAAGAGAACACTTGACTCATGGGAATAATGTTCTACCTCCCATTCACATCCTCCTCCACACCAGCCTCATCAGACCATGTGAAGGAGGAGTGATGCAAGTTTTTAAGAGTCACAACTAAACTGTCTTTGGTCTAAATGTTACAGATTCCCATAATTCAGTGGTAAATAGAATTTAAATATGATTATCGGCGCTTGAGGGTTTTTCGTGTGTGATTCTCCTGTGACACCGGTGTCCCACTTTATCTAACGAAGAATTGGGAGAAATGAAGGATTCGTGATTAAAAGAGAGCAGCTGTGCTTTTCTATATAGCATGCTCTAAAGGAGAAGAAAATCTGCAATGCAGTGGAGATGGAGAGCAGGAATAAGTAAAGAGATGGATGAAAGGTAAAAAAAAATGAGCTGAATATGCCGGAGGAAGCAGCGGGGAAGCATGAGAGTTTCTTTGATGTGGAGAAACAAGTGGTTGAGGGAAATGAACGTGCCTTGTGGGTAAATTTAGTTTTTCATCAACTTTGCAATGTAAAACTTTAAGAAAAAATGATAAGCCTGGCATTCGTTGAGAATATCACCTTGTTTCTTGTCAGAGGTTGAAACTGAGGTTGGAGTTACTGACAATTTTGGTCAAATCTCAGAAATAATGTTACATGCAAAATTATAAGATCTTTAATGTTGTTAGGAAGCACTAAGTTTTTCCTTAGTTAATTGACCTTTATGTTGGATGTTAAGATAATGTGTTTTCTGACTTCATCTTCCTTCTGGAGGATTGATGGACCAATTAGAACCATGTAGGTGGGGCCAGGTAATAAATACAGGTGTCATCCATGAGGGTGGTTGAATTGTATGTAGCTTGCCATGTATCAGGCAGCAGTTTTTTCTCTTTATGGAATTAAAAATAAAACATTTTCTATACATTTAGATGACCAAGGTGTGTCCCTGTCTCACCTCCTTTCATGACATCATGGCTTGTGTTGGGAAGGACTCTCAGCTACTATCACACAAAAGTTTAGCTCAACATTGACTATTTCTAAACACTTTCATGTGATGGCCATCTTAACTTGAGTTGATGCCTCAAGATTTCATCAAAATCTCTTCAGTAATTCAAGAAATATTTTGCTAATGAGATGAAGTTACATTTTAACTGTATTTTATTTTGAAAATTGCTAATAATCAGGTGATTCACTCCTATTTTCAAGCCCAGTAATCCTTAATCCCTTGATATATTTATTCACATTGTGCATTATTTTAATGCTCGAGATCAGAATAACCTATGTACCATGGAGTAGACATAGCGTTTGCTTGTCAGCAGGGTGGATTTGTGTTTGTGTGTTTGGCATTAAATTGTTTCCTGCTATGTTCTGTGGAAAATAAAGACTGTAGGTAGAGTGGCAGAGAAGAGATGGCAGGATAGAAAAGAGCAGATAACCAGAGAAAAGTGATGCCAAATGGACGGTGGAGAGGACGGATGAGACGCAGAGATAAAACCGTAACAGGAAATTTATCGACAAACCCCAAAGGAAGCAAAGCAAAACATTCAAGTGAGGCCCAACTCTCTGAGGCATTTGTTGTGAAAGGTGATAAGTCAGATCACCATCAGTTCAATATGAGGGAAGAAGATGTTTGAAGATGTTAAAAACATCTGACACGGGTGAATCAGACGTGTTAAGAGGTGGGATGGATTTAATGCAAAGCAGAGATGGAGCTAATAAAAGAAAGAAAAAGGGGCTTTGAGAGGAACAGAGGGTTCTGGCTCTGATAACAACTAGTCCCTTGAGACCCCTCAATTAGACTGGTATCCTGGCAACCAGGAGCCAGACAGCGCCCCACACATAAATACAACACCCACTCCCATCAAGGGACGGGAAGATGCAAAGAGGAAGGACAAAAAAAGAGAAGAGGGAATTAGTGTAAATCAGAGATACAATGGTCAAGGAGTCATTAGATAAAGTGGAAAATGACTGAGGTCGGAGGCGACGCTGCGGGGGGGGGGGGTCTGCTTGTCTCCTGGGACAGCATGTCTCAGTGTAGCCTCTTGTTTTCCTTGTTTGTGTGGGCTCCTTGATTTATTTTCTGTTAAACTTTAAAGAACCAGAAAGCATCTTCGACATGCCGAGGCCATTTTAAGCACTTAATGTCAGAAAACATTATCCAATTTTGTGGCCATCTGACCCCGCCCATAGTCGCTCAAAATCACCAGCCGATTTCCTTCCTGTTAGATCTCCTACTCAGCAAATCCAATTCAGAATGATAACTGTGATCATCTGCTGCATCTCTGTCATCCTGATGCTGCACTTCATTTGCTGCTTAAGTGAGGCAGAAGTGTTTCTCTCTTTGAAGTGGTTACCAGAGTCTCGGATCTCAATATGTCACCCTGTTTTCAGATTCTCGCGTCAACCTATAAGTCTCTCTGAGCTGCATCGCTGTCAGCAGCCGTGGTGACGGTGATAGTGAGATTTATCAGCATGGCCACAGTGTGTCATCCTGGAGCTGTCCTGCCAAATCCTCAGGGTCTCTGACGGATGCTGAATATTCTAAAACAGTGTTTATTAGTGTTCCAATGTATTTATGTTTATGTGTTGACAAACTCACACAGGCTGATGGAGAGATTTGACGGAAAGTTCCAGGGAATGGCTGTAACTTTTTATGAGGTGTGGGCTGATTAATTAGGAATTAAAAGTAGCAGAATTTACCAATCTGTAATAAAAAGTTTATTCTTGTATTTTAACAGGCCTTGGAAAGAAAAGTAAAAAAAAAATAAAATTGATGCTAAATCCAATCCTTGTTTGATCATGTGTCAAGTTTCAGCAAATAACTCCGTAGGAAATAATTAATTGATGCTAAAATACTATTTTGTGAGTTTAACCTATTTAAATTTAATGGGAATAAATTCTGTCTTTGTGACAAGCTGCTTGAAGCAAAGTGCTGTTTTAAAATTATTTTTTTCCCTAAATTGGTTGCCATGTATTGAAACGATGCTGGTTATTCTCTTAAGTTTAAAGTCTCTTTTTATACCGAATAATTCAGAGGTCAGCGAAATGGCAAAACTTAAAAGTCCTTCAGTAGAAGAACTGCTGATCAAGATCACTCAAACTAAAACATATCAAATCTAGACTTTAGCACGAGGCTGTAACCATTAAACACTAGAGAAGACGTCGATGTCGTCACACAGTGATGCATGTTTGTGTGATCATTTTCCTGTGAAGTGCATCTCTAAGTTATGATTAATGTCATATTATACAATTTGTCAAAAGCCCCCTGACACGCTGGCCTCTGTATGAGTTAGCAGACTTTCTGATGGGCCGCCCTTCATTCCATTTACAGCCCAATTTGTTTGGAAAACAGAGCATCGCCATGGAGAAGTTCTCACTCGGTTGCTATGGCAGCAGCCCAAGTTATTTTCTTCCTCTTACTAAAATCAAATCAGATGAGTGCCTCTGCTGTTTCTCTCATATGTGACAGTAAATGAAAATTATATAACAACTTTACAAAAACATACAGGAAATGTAACCCTTATTAACAAAAATGGAGGATAATAATAAGAAATACTGTTAACATTGATGCTCTTACATCATGTTTGTGCATCTTGAACCAGATTTTTGTGAGAAAAAAAAGATCCTCACAACAAACACTGTGCCGTGGGTCTTGGATCTGAGGTTTACAGGAGGTGCCAGGAACCCTCTCCTACAGTCACCCTCTGTTCACTTGGAACAATAAGCCGTTCTTGTGTGTGTGTTTTATTTTGATGTTCGCTCGCTCAGCTGACCCAACAGTCAGACCATCATCAACACAGTGAGAAGTACACTTTGTGTATCTGCTCTCAGGTAGTTGGTATTTGTGCTTGTAGATTCCTTTTCATATAGTTTTCTGCTGTGCACGTATAAAGAATGTGACCCCTTCTTTTACAAGCTCCTTTGATTCAGCCTTGACTTCACCTCCAACATGAAGTCAGCCTCAATAATGAAGCCGGGATCGAGGGGGAGCGACTCTGCCCCGCCCAGGTCGTTCTTGCTAACAGCTTTATTTTATATGCACATACATTAATGTCAAAAAATTTAGGCTGATGGTAAAAATGCTTTTAAATAAGAACAAAATTTGTTATTATTCATTATCTATGCAATGAGTATTTTGTGTGATGAAAATTTGCACTCAAAGTTGCAAAGTTGTTTATGACGTTCCTTCGATCTCGTCTCTCCTCGTCCTTCTTTTGTCCCTTTGTCCTTTGCGAGCTGTTCGTTTCTCATCCGAGATCGCCGTTCCCTTGAGATCACTGACTTTAGTGTGATCAATCTTCTGTAAACAGGTCATGGATCGATGTTTCAAAGATAAAAAGGGAACAAAACAAATCTAACCTTCCTCTCATTAAGATCAGCGTTAGTTTGTGTCATTTTTTTTACCAGTAACAATAAATTTGGAGGAATATTTGTTAGTAGATTTGAACTCTAAGACCAGTTTTACCCAATAGAAACGTAAAAATGTATTTATTTATGTTTTTTTGTTTGTTTGTTTGTTTGTTTGCTTATCTATCTATCTATCTATCTATCTATCTATCTATCTATCTATCTATCTATCTATCTATCTATCTATCTATCTATCTATCTATCTATCTATCTATCTATCTATCTATCTATCTATCTATCTATCTATCTATCTATCTATCTATCTATCTATCTATTTATTTTTCTTTATTTTTTTAAGATAGTTTTTTTTATTATGTTATCATTATATGTATTGTGTCAAGTTAATAATCTGAAATTACTAGCTAACTAGTTTTAGCTATTAAACTAACTGTATTTTTAGCACAAATATTCTGAACTAATCTATTTAAAACTGTTCATGAACTTTAGTAGCTGAAGTTTGAGCTGTTTCTTGAGTTTAGGAGCCTTTTTATGTTGGATTAATTCTTAGGTTAAAATGAAATGTTCAGGTACGACCTGTACAGGATGTGCCCCGCCCCTCGCTCTCACTGTACAAGAGAGGCACCAGGATGGACGTGAAGGTGCAGGGCTGAAAAAATAAGTCAGCAAAAGCTCAAAGACAAACTTTGAAAGACCTTCAAACGACATTGATCAAAAACACTTGACTCCTTGAAAGCAAAATCTAACGAAGAGTTTTGAAATCATCATACAGCAAATCTGAGTCTGGAAATATGACTTTATGTTTAACTTCACTTTGATTATAGTTTTTCCAATCTGTCATTTTTCAGTGTAACCAGCTGACTGGGTGTGTGTTAGTCTGAAGTATGAATCTACAGCCATATGTGGATATCATTTTCTGTCTGGGCAGCTATGACAAATATATGAGTCACAGGTCGATAACGTTTCGTGAAGATGAGATCATTACACACCACAGAGAGCTCAGATTGAAAATATAAGTCACTGATACAGAGCACAAGCAATCCCTGTGCATGTGAGCGAGCGAATGAGTGACTGTGTGCCAGACTAATAGTCCATTGTGTTCTGTCAGGGTTTATTTAGCTGGCCGGGTTCTGTTGGCTTTGGAGCCCAGACGAGGCCCTATTTTTACCTTGGCAGGAAGAGAGAACACTAACTCCTCTGTTTCATGCCACCACACAGTTTCACATTCAGTTTGTTGAGGCTCATTTGCTACATTTATTTCTCTTTTAGATGAAACATACTAAAAACAGACATGGGAGTGAAACGTGTGTGTGCAGCTTAAAGTGTCAGAGACCCAAACACGCGTGTACCATCGTAAACACGCACCACTGAGGTGTTCTTCTTTTCCTGCCGGTGTTAAACAGCTGCTCTCCTCGTGTCAGGGTGTATATGAGATTCTCCCTCCTCTTTGGTTTTTTTTTCCTGGACTGCGAGAGGCCACCCTGTCCTGCAAGGGTGGAAGGTAGGGAGGGTCCAACAGGACCTTACCTCAGACCACTGGACTTCCCCCAGTCCTGTGGGAGAGGCAGGACAACAGCAGAGTCTGAGAGAGAGAGAGAGAGACAGAAAGAGTAACTGTGTCACATCATGTTAGAGGAAGCCTCGTGCAGAAGGGTAGAGTTTTTGCTTTAGTCTCAGGACTGTGTTATGTGGGATTTTAAAACTTACTGACGGGGTGAGCTCATCCTTCTGAGTCAAACCTGATCAGAGTCCAGATAGTGGAAAGGAAAAGGAAGGAGGGACGGGATGAGGGAGGCTTTGGATAAAATGGATGGATGTGGCAGGATAGATGATGTCATCGAGCAAGCGTCTGTCTTCTACCTCAGTGATGACTACAAAGAGGTAAAATCATGTTCCTGTGTCTCTTTACTCAACACAGAGGATTTGGTGTTCAGTTCAGTTTGTTAGTTAGCGAGATGACAACAATTTATGGATGGAATTTGGTCTGAGGAAGAAGTTAGTCGATTTTGTTGTGGAATAAGATCATCGTCTGGATCCAGGAAACTTTTTAAAGATTTTTCATCATTGTGAGATCAAGCTGTTTTTAACATATCTGCATGTAACTCCATAATAAATGGTCCAGATGCTTGTTAATAAAACAGGTTAGTTTGTGGTGTAAATCAAAATATGGGAGGAGCTGAGGTGTTTGGTTGAGGTCTGCACTCTGAGTTCTTTTCTAATTAGTATTAAAATCTAAATAATTCTCAATTTCAAACCAAATATGAGTTGTTTTCCTAGATAATCATATTTGTTGTAAGACTTGGTGTGACGTTGCAGAAATAAAGCTGTGGCTGAATAAATAAATCTATAGTAAAATAGACTTTTACCAAATCGTTATTTTTCCATAGTGACAGTGAATGCAGCACCCGACTTATAACAGTTTACTGAAACATGCTGCTGCGTTATCACTTGTTGTACATAGTGGTTTGCAACATGCTGCAGTAACGATAGTGGTTTGCTAATTAGCCATGTGCTAATAATTACCTGCAGTGGTTAATTTAAATGCCCGGGTGTCCTTTGTGATCTCAGTCCTGATTATTTAAATAAAACCCCTCGATTGGGACGGATCTGCGTGAGCATCAACAGAGCTGGCAGGATTTTTATTTTCTCTGAACAGATTTGTTGTTTTCTGTTTTTTTTCAGTGTTTAAACCGAGTTAACCAGCAGTTTTCATTCCAGCTTCAGTTCGAGCTGAAAAAAAATTGACCTGTTCCTTTAATAGTCTTTGTTGTGTTGCGATCAGC